>CM041781.1:178544824-179144824 GCA_023374045.1 Limonium bicolor
TGTCTTAATAAGCCTGAGGGATAAAACATGATAGCTGGAACGAATACCCAACTAAGAACATAGGAAAGTGTAGTTTACTGAATTTACCCATAGATGCAAGCCAAATGTAGTGGCATACCTTAACAACACCCAGGAGCAATCCATGAGGGGTGATTGGATCAGACATTGTTAGATAGGGCAATGTAACAGAAACGCAAAGGTTGAAACAATTACTCGGATTAGACTCTGAAGGAAACCCACTTAACAGTAGGACCCTAAGTTGCCAAAGAGATAACTTGGGAGGAATCGTGGCAGTAAGGCTTATAGCCACAACAACCTGTGTTATGTAATGTGATCGGTTGCAGAAGTATATGTTACACAAGGAAATAGAGCGGAGAACGAACCACTGCTTTAAGAGTGGGGATACCTCTCGATATTGTGAAACCGCGAGAGCGGTAGTTGTGTGGACCAAGTTCAAGAAGTATGTGGAGGATGGACCACGTTGTTATTACCCCAGGATGATTTGAATAAAATAATACGAAAAGAAGTGCTCGTACCAGTTGTGTACACAGGAAGAGTAATAAGTCTGATAGCAATCACCATAGGTGTGTGAAGCTAAATGTGTAGCGAACAACGCTCAAGAAACATAAAGGCTCAAAAAAATAGTAGTATGTTCAAAAATCAGCCAAATAAGTGGCCAGATAAACCCAGCGTAATAGCGGAAGCTAATATAATAGCGGATGCAGTATAAGTTGATGTTGTATAATGAGTAAGGACACGGTGCGCAATAAGCGACCGTTGTGTGAGTATTGTTAGATGATAAAATGGTGAGTGAGCAGAGTTATGAGTTAAACCCAGTGGAGGCACAACAGTAAGTGATAGCAAAGGAACCGAGCAGTAAGCCGGAAGCAAGTGTTATGTGACAAGAAATTCAGTGAAACACAGTGAAAATTCCATTGGCAATCGCATAAGAGATTTACTGTCAAGAGTTTACGCCTCTGCACTCTGTATGACTGAGTGTTTTGGTATTGCTTTTGCGCAGTAATGATCGAGTGGGATAGCTAGGATATGGGAAATGTTAATTGTGGTGGATGTAGAAAGAAACCTATGATACTATAATGATCAATGCATAGGAAATGCAAGGTCATACCAATGGAAGAGTACTTGTACGAAACCAGATATGGAGGTATGATTAAGAATAAGTGATAACAGTGGCACTGAATACCAAATGTCGGTATGAAATATACCACAGGTATAGGAAATAACTGAGAGAGCACTACACATTAAGTAGTAGCTCAATCTCAACCGACAGTAAGTCGGTAGAAGCAAGTCAATCATTGTGAATTACATAGTAGTTTACGCTGTAAGCTACTGGAGAAGTGGATGGAAAAATGTGAAACTCACCGAATTCGCTCAGGGTAAGAGATACCATGCGTCGGTTGAGAAACCATTCTTCCCAAGATAATGGTAATACATTGGAGATGTACAATACAGTAACAGTAACGAATGGGGCAAACTAGCCTTATAATTACCAGAGTGGCGCAGCAGAGGCCAGTGAGCCCATGCAGCAAATGCCGAATATACAGTGTGAATATGAATGGATGGCTAGTCATCAATGCCTAGAAGCCTCACAGGCCAGGACCGAAACCGGTTATGAGTTAGATAAACTCTAATAAGAATTCTTGGTTTAGGGATTAAACCACCAATATGGTTAAAATCCTCTAACCAAAACGCATTGTGTACCAGACCACGTGGAAGTTAAAACACTTCACGCCGGCAGAACATTTTAAGCTAATGTTCAGTGATAGATTACGTGGGCGTAATCCCTTTTAAGGGGGGTAGAGCGTAAAGCCGCTTAGTGTGTATCACCGTATAAGTATACGTGATTTGTGTTGTGCATAGCACAAATAATTTGTTATGATGGTTGGCGCGTGTGTTATACAAACATACACGCTCATTTATGGTTAAATTGTGGTAATTGCGCACAGAAGATGCGAATACCATTGTGGGAAGTGTGTTTATTTTGTTAACAGTGGTGTGTGAGAGTACAAGTGGAAGGGAGTAAAGAAACTCCCAGGGAACTAAAACCCCGACGGTGCATAAATGTAAACCATGTATTGTATCTTGATAAAAAAAAATATGTATATATATACAATGTTGTGATTTATGAGGGGTATAAGACCGACATAGAACCTAGTGGGAATTAAATTCCCTAGGTAACTTGAATTAAGTTGGATTTGGGTGATGATTGATAGACGGAGTTCTATCCCTTGGAGATGTAATGATTATGACTAGAAGGACTTAAAGATAGAAAATGGGATATGCTTGAATTAGTTGTGGTTGAAAATGAAGTGAGAGGTGAAACTTGATTATCATGAGATCAAGGGAAGCCGAACACAAATTGGGGTGGAAAGATAGTTCAACACTGATGCTGATCACATCAGGGTTGGATGACTCTTGAAGCTCCCTGTAAGTGGTCACAAACAACCATGTTAAGAAAAATACAAGGAGCATAAATTGGACTTGGAGTTGTGTGGTGTTTTCAAAAGGATTTTCAATTGGTGTTTTCAAACAATCGATTAATATTTTGAATAAAAGATCTTCTTGTACTTAACCTAGTAAAGAATATTTTTGTAGTACTTGCTCACGAGCTGAGGACGTATGAGCCTTTGTCTTCGGACCGGTGACATGAGAAGTATATATGTTAAAAAATTAAGTGAATGTTTTGACCTCCCAAAGGAACGGGGACCAGAAGGTGTCCATCGCGACCGGGTTCTGCGGGATCACAGTGTATATGTACTCAACGTGGGATTCGAACCCATGGAGAGATGGAAAAGGTATTTCTGTTTGATATACATGCTATGACATGTTGTTTGGTATGTGTGATAAAGGTTATTTTGACTTTGATCTCCTAAAGTGTATGCTATCAAGACCTATGAGTCTAAATGTGTTGTGTTACATAGACCTATGTGTCTAAATGTGGTTATGTCACCCAGACCTAGGAGTCTGAGGGATATTGTATAGGTGCAAGTGTGGTGAAGGTACCCGGACCATTAAGTCCGAGGTTACCATGTGGGTATGATATTTTATGTATAATGTGGATATGTTGCCCGGACCATTAAGTCCGAGGTTGGATGTGAAGGGTGGTTGGTAATGGAAGTTTTATGGCTATAAGTAATTCCCGTATTCTAATCCAATGATGCGAGGAAATATGAACTTCGAGGACGAAGTTCTTTTAAGGGGGGTAGATTGAAATACCCCAAACCTTGGTATGATTGTAAATGTTAAACTATGGTATTTAAAGGCTAAAAAGTGCCTTAGAAACATAAATGAAACATTTAAACCATGGTAAAACACAATAAAACACTAAGACACGGTTTGAGCAAAAACATGCTCTAAGCTTGGAGTGAACTTGGTTAGGACCCAAAGAGCCTACCAAGACTTGAATATTTAATTATGACTTTATAAGGCTAATTAAGTCCTTAGGAAACTTTGGTAGACAATGAAACCAAACAAAACACAAGAAAATACCTTAAAGTCAATAAGAGCAAAAATGTGCTCTAAGCTTGGGATAAATTTGTATAAGACCTAATGGTCATATCTATACCTTATAAATATGTTAATGAACATATTAAATCAATTACCAAAGAAAACCAAGCTTGAAAACAAGTTAAAACACAAAATGTGCTTTAAGGAGTCTTAAAGCACGTTTTTGAAAAATTGTCTTGTAAATGAGTTTTGAATGGCTAAATGTCCATCATTACTCTTTAATTAACATGTGTACTACATAGTATCACATTTGGGTGGCTATATCAATGGGAAATCAAAAATTTCACTTCTATGTGCCTTGTTTTGTAAATAGTGATTTTTATAAGCTAGTTTGTAACATATAATGTTATAAGTAATTAAATTGGCAAATAAAGTCTAAAATACCCCTTGCTACTATTTGGGGCCGGTTTTCTCATAAGGGAATGAGTCATCCCTTTGTTAAATTGATAAGATAGAAATTGATAAAGTAAAACACTATTTACTTTACTTAAATATCTAAACTAACAAAAGCAAACTCATCTCCTCTTTCTCTTCTTTCCTTTCATTTCCCACGGTGGCCATCTTCTTCCTCCTCTCTCCATCGGTTTCCAACAGAACCATATCATTCTTCATCCTTCTTCACTTGTAACTTATGACTCCATGCTCCGAATTAAATTCCGAGACTACCGTTCTCTTAGTTGGAGCAAGCTCTACAACATTGTCTTTTCAAATCATCAAAACCACCATTTCGGTGCCAAGGAGAACTTCCATGGAAGGAGCTTAAGCTAATATTTTTATGCCTTGTTGATCACCTTTGCTTCAAGGTAAGGAAAAACCAAAGAAAACTCCATTTCCTTCATTTTTTGGTGTTGACCGAAAATGCACCTTGTAATGGTGTCTTCTCTTGTCTTGTTTTAGCTTCATTTAAATCTTCCAAGGGCTAGGAGGAGTCCTCTCTTGATATATATTCAAGCTCTCTTTCCATTCCAAGGTAAAACAACTACATTAATGTTTTTGAAATAATGTAAACCTAGCGTTTACAATGAGATGAAGCATAAAGCTTATATACTCATTTCTATATTGGTATATTGTTTAGTAGTTGACAAGGAAAGAAATGCCTTACCGGTTTAAGAGGAAACAAGAAAGAAGTTTGAGTGGAAAAGAGGTAAATATGCTATCTCAATGTGGTTTAATGCCTTAGGAGAAATGAGCTTATAATGCTTGCAAAAACTACCTAAAGAGCAAATGGTGAATGACCTAGTAAGGTGTTCTCAAGGAGATTAGTAAAGGAACATATGTCTTGGTGTGTGTAATTGCAGGTCAAAGGCTTATGTATTGTGGAAATTCAGTGTTTAAGGATTATGCAATTTAAGGGCCTAAGAGCCATGTTATTTAAGGGCCTAAGTGCCAAGCAAGTTTAATTATGCACTATATTGTGATGTAGTGTAAATTTGGTGAAGCTTTGTGAGTGATAGTGTTCTTGATGGGATTAGGTGTTCTTGAGTGTTTAATGGTGAAAACTATGAGTTTTGGAATGATGATGTGCTAAGAGAACCCATGGCGAAATTTGTAAAATGTATAAGGAATTCTAAGTGCTTAAATGAACTTGGGTGAACTAGGAATTGTTAGGAATGGATACATGCTTCACTAAGGAAGAACACATGCATTAAGGTGTTCTAAGGTGCTATAAGGATTTAGGCATTGTCTTGGAAGTTCTAGGAATTCAATATGTGTTTTTGAGAATGTATTAAAGTCTTGGAGAAGTTTGTTTAAGGTTTAGGTTATGTGATGTGCAAGGTGGGAATAATGTATAGATAAGGTTTTGAGAAAGGAACTTTAAGGAGTTGTGAAAAAGAAGATTTGGTTAGTAAGAGAAGATGCTTGGGAGATGATGTTATGATGGTGAGGAAACACTTTGGTATAGAGGTTATTATGGATGAAACACCACTTAAGAAACTAGGAGAAAACATTGTAAGTGTTAGAAATTTTGTGAAGATATAAGTAAAGGTTTAAGGAATTAGAAAAAGAGTTTTGTGAGTGTTTAAGGATATCTTAAGGTGTGTTTGAAGTGCTCAAATGAGGTTAGGATGTACTAGGTCATATGGGGTGAAGTTTGGAGTTGAGTGTAATAAGGAAAACAAAGATTTGGGGCAGACCGGACTTGCGACCGGACTTGCAAGTTCGGTCGGGCCCAGTTTACCCTGCGAGAATTAGCTTCTGGAATGGACCAGACATAGGACCGGACTTGGCAAGTCCGGTCGGGCTAAATTTCCAAAGGGAAGAAACTCTCGGGAAAAGAAACCGACCGAACATGCGACCGGACTTACAAGGTCGGTCGGAGTAGAAAATTTTGGCGGAAATATGTTCTGGAATCGACCGGACATGGACAAGTCCGGTCGGTAAGCCCGGTCGGACTAAAAACATGGGTTAAGGTTATGAAATGATATGTAATGATGGGGATTGATTAGTAATGATGTTATAAAGTTGTTAAGGACATGTTAGGTGAGTTTTAATGACAATTAAGTGGGTAAAAAGTTGTATTGAAATGTAAAAGTAAAACAAGTTAAAGAGTGAAGTTATGTAACTAAGTTAACGGGGAAAAAGTTATAAGCATTAGACATTAAATAATCATGCTACCCCGATGTTAATAAAAGTACATGTAATGTTATCAGTTGTTCGAGAATTGCTCGAGGAACATAAGTGGACGTGGTAAAGTGGACTCCGGTGACAGGTATGGTTTTCTTGCAACCTGTGTCCTACCGGATTACACCGGCTTGTATGCCAATATGCTTTCTTGAGTGTTTGCCACCTTGTAAGATTAAAACATGTAATGAGTTTATAGTAATTCATTTATGTGGCGAATTTGGCCTCCGATACCATTTAACCTCAGATATGTGTTAAACCTTAGCTAACCAAAACTAGGAACACATGAGTGATCGGTATTCGGAGTTGACGGCCCAAACCTTGGGAACGTGCTAACCACGGCTATGTGTGAGTTAGTTGGATATTGTTGTTGTATGCAAGTGTGTGAACCTCCCTTGCGTGCTTAACTCGGTTATGATACCGTATGGTGTGTGGATGTGGTAGGCTCCATAATGGATCCCTAACTACTTATTTATAAGTGTATATGTACTAATGGGGGGTGAGGAGTCCGGTTGTTCCGGCCACGCGTGTGATGGACGGGAGTCGATATCATATCCAGTTCGGCTCTCTTGGTGTATGTATAGGTGGTATTCCAATTTGGTTTCTACCTTCCCTTAGCTTATCCAAAGCTAGTTACTGACTCACGTCGGGCCACAGGGGCATACGTATGTTATTTCGGTGTGCTTGGGATTACTATATCCGACACACCTGGGGTTTAAGTTAACCGTTCGATATAACTGGACGGTAACGAGGTTGGTAACGAGCTTAGCATGAGATTGACAATAATCTCTAGGCTCACTATATATATACTAACTATGGTGGAAGGTTCCTTGTGTGAACCGATCTTATGGTGTTTGTGTTGATATTGTGCTAGGCAATTTCCCTTGCTATGCTATGATATGTATACGTTAGGTGCTTAAAATGAATACGATGTTATCAGGTGTGCGCCGAAACAAGAAAGGTTTGGTTATGTTTGTTATGTGAGGAATGAGATATGTTGTAGGATATGGAGTGTGTGGATCATGGAAATGAATCCCAGTTATGACAAGAGGCGTTTAAGGATAACCCGATTAATGGGTACGTGTCGTTCATTAAGGAAGTAGCTCCGTTTTAGAGGAGAGCCACTCTAGGGTTAAAGGAATCATTGGATGATTTGTTAAGTGTGGACGTGTTGGTTATAGGTTGAGCCCATTGAGGCGAAATGTTATGTGTTGTATGTTTATGGCTTGTATGCATGATTTAAATATAATCAACCGCATGCTAAGACGACAATTAGTTGTGCGTGGCCCGGTAGCATGTGGGCTGCGGGATTACCATACCAGCAAAGGTGCTGAGCCCCTTGGGGGCCACCCTTTCTCTCCTTTTCTATTTCAGGTACAAGGAGCTGGAAGCCGTTCGAGAGTAGGACGGGGTAGATGTTTATACATGGGTAGCCATTTAAATGGCGTAAGCATTGTAGGCGTAGTAAGACCGAAATTGTTATCGGCATTAGTTTGTAAATACTCGGTACGGTTGGAATGTAATAAGTATATGGGTTGTTGTTGAGGGAAGCAAATGTAACGTGTAGTTGCTCGGGAGTCTAGTCCATCAGACCGATACAAAGTACATGTATTAGCCTTGTTAGCCACGTGGGTGGTTAACGGCGTGTAACACCATTGAAATAAGTAACGTGATGAGTTGAGTTTCCGCTGCAATGTGTTGTTAAGTGTACGGTGGTGGTTGGGGTGTTACAAAAAGTGGTATCAGAGCGAAGTATCGCTCTGATGACTGAATTACCGAGCTTAGGAAATACCGAGTTAGGATCTAAGTACTTTGGGTTAAGGGTTGAGTGATAGCGTGAGAGATACGCTAGTAAGGAACTACCAGTGAATACTGGAAACCTACTATGTCCTTCCCGCCCTCCACAATCCCTGTTATATAACTTGGGAAACAACGCTAGAGAGATGAAAGTCCTCTCATACTCGGGAATACCCGATCTGGCTGTTATTAAATACCTTTAGGGTACGGAGGACCTGTCATACGGTAGATCCCGAAAATTGGGAATCCCGGAGACGGTCTCCATCTGAACAACGTTAACCGCATGTAATAGCGAAGAATGAAGGAATTTGTGTATGGGAGAATAGAGTTTCCGGCAACCTGGGTCGACATGCAGAGCAGTCGAGAATAACCAGCTTGCAACGCACTAATCGTGCAACAGGCAAGAAGTGGATTGATGAAACCCGAGACAACTGTCTACGGAACCACAGTTATTAAGGGATACACCAACGGTATATCAACCGACAAAGGAACTGCAACGTGGTGCCCAAACAAGAGACAAGTCTAAGCAACCACGACAAGTACGTGGAACGGGCTACAAGAGGATACAATATTAAGTAAAAGGGGTCTCCCAGAATGGGAAACACCCTAGTTGATAATTATCATGCGAAGACAGTGAGAAGTCACCTAGAGGAGTTATTATCAAGACAGTAAGATCAGTGAGGGCCAACAAGGCCACTGATGACAATATGGGTCAAAACAATACCACAATCGGTATGTGTCAAACCGATAGCCAGTTAGCATGGCGCACTTGCCATAGCAAGTGCTGCTATAACAGGGCTGTTCGGGAAATTTATAACCACTACATAGTACTTAGTAAAGTGCTATGAAGTTGAATGTGATCGTCATAACAGTGGAAGGCTTGTTAGCCTAACCCCTGTAATTGTAAGTACACCAGTCAGCAAGAAGCTAGACATGGTTAAGGTAAGAAGATGTTGTGAAACCATGAAAATTTTCTTTTCAAACCAACACTTCTTTCCAACCTTCTTTTAAACCAAACTAGTGAACCCAGGGGCAGTTGACAAGGATACAACAGTGGATAAACTTTCCCTCGATTAAGTTCGGGAAGCAAGGAATGAATATTGTCACAGGACAATATAAGGGAGTTGACAACAAAATACTTCACCTAGGCGTGTGACGGACACTACGAGTGTACCAACTGTGTTGTGGGACGACCGCACTCCGATAGGAGCATGTGGGCCTGACAGACCTACTTATAGGTTAGTTGGGTAAGTAGCAATGTATCAATATGATACCCCATATGTATACGAGTAGAGTCCAGAACACGGGAAGTAGTCGACTCCATACTACGGTCAGCAGTAAAAGGCAAGTAAGAGCTAAGGATTACCATGAATGGTTGAAGTTAAGGAACCCAGTTAAGTTAAAAAGGACTAAAGGAACTAGTGAGTTTATTTCAAGGAAATGTATAGAGTCAAGAAGTGCGAAGAGCACGGACTGTTATGTAAAGACATCACATATGTCTTAATAAGCCTGAGGGATAAAACATGATAGCTGGAACGAATACCCAACTAAGAACATAGGAAAGTGTAGTTTACTGAATTTACCCATAGATGCAAGCCAAATGTAGTGGCATACCTTAACAACACCCAGGAGCAATCCATGAGGGGTGATTGGATCAGACATTGTTAGATAGGGCAATGTAACAGAAACGCAAAGGTTGAAACAATTACTCGGATTAGACTCTGAAGGAAACCCACTTAACAGTAGGACCCTAAGTTGCCAAAGAGATAACTTGGGAGGAATCGTGGCAGTAAGGCTTATAGCCACAACAACCTGTGTTATGTAATGTGATCGGTTGCAGAAGTATATGTTACACAAGGAAATAGAGCGGAGAACGAACCACTGCTTTAAGAGTGGGGATACCTCTCGATATTGTGAAACCGCGAGAGCGGTAGTTGTGTGGACCAAGTTCAAGAAGTATGTGGAGGATGGACCACGTTGTTATTACCCCAGGATGATTTGAATAAAATAATACGAAAAGAAGTGCTCGTACCAGTTGTGTACACAGGAAGAGTAATAAGTCTGATAGCAATCACCATAGGTGTGTGAAGCTAAATGTGTAGCGAACAACGCTCAAGAAACATAAAGGCTCAAGAAAAATAGTAGTATGTTCAAAAATCAGCCAAATAAGTGGCCAGATAAACCCAGCGTAATAGCGGAAGCTAATATAATAGCGGATGCAGTATAAGTTGATGTTGTATAATGAGTAAGGACACGGTGCGCAATAAGCGACCGTTGTGTGAGTATTGTTAGATGATAAAATGGTGAGTGAGCAGAGTTATGAGTTAAACCCAGTGGAGGCACAACAGTAAGTGATAGCAAAGGAACCGAGCAGTAAGCCGGAAGCAAGTGTTATGTGACAAGAAATTCAGTGAAACACAGTGAAAATTCCATTGGCAATCGCATAAGAGATTTACTGTCAAGAGTTTACGCCTCTGCACTCTGTATGACTGAGTGTTTTGGTATTGCTTTTGCGCAGTAATGATCGAGTGGGATAGCTAGGATATGGGAAATGTTAATTGTGGTGGATGTAGAAAGAAACCTATGATACTATAATGATCAATGCATAGGAAATGCAAGGTCATACCAATGGAAGAGTACTTGTACGAAACCAGATATGGAGGTATGATTAAGAATAAGTGATAACAGTGGCACTGAATACCAAATGTCGGTATGAAATATACCACAGGTATAGGAAATAACTGAGAGAGCACTACACATTAAGTAGTAGCTCAATCTCAACCGACAGTAAGTCGGTAGAAGCAAGTCAATCATTGTGAATTACATAGTAGTTTACGCTGTAAGCTACTGGAGAAGTGGATGGAAAATCGTGAAACTCACCGAATTCGCTCAGGGTAAGAGATACCATGCGTCGGTTGAGAAACCATTCTTCCCAAGATAATGGTAATACATTGGAGATGTACAATACAGTAACAGTAACGAATGGGGCAAACTAGCCTTATAATTACCAGAGTGGCGCAGCAGAGGCCAGTGAGCCCATGCAGCAAATGCCGAATATACAGTGTGAATATGAATGGATGGCTAGTCATCAATGCCTAGAAGCCTCACAGGCCAGGACCGAAACCGGTTATGAGTTAGATAAACTCTAATAAGAATTCTTGGTTTAGGGATTAAACCACCAATATGGTTAAAATCCTCTAACCAAAACGCATTGTGTACCAGACCACGTGGAAGTTAAAACACTTCACGCCGGCAGAACATTTTAAGCTAATGTTCAGTGATAGATTACGTGGGCGTAATCCCTTTTAAGGGGGGTAGAGCGTAAAGCCGCTTAGTGTGTATCACCGTATAAGTATACGTGATTTGTGTTGTGCATAGCACAAATAATTTGTTATGATGGTTGGCGCGTGTGTTATACAAACATACACGCTCATTTATGGTTAAATTGTGGTAATTGCGCACAGAAGATGCGAATACCATTGTGGGAAGTGTGTTTATTTTGTTAACAGTGGTGTGTGAGAGTACAAGTGGAAGGGAGTAAAGAAACTCCCAGGGAACTAAAACCCCGACGGTGCATAAATGTAAACCATGTATTGTATCTTGATAAAAAAAAATATGTATATATACAATGTTGTGATTTATGAGGGGTATAAGACCGACATAGAACCTAGTGGGAATTAAATTCCCTAGGTAACTTGAATTAAGTTGGATTTGGGTGATGATTGATAGACGGAGTTCTATCCCTTGGAGATGTAATGATTATGACTAGAAGGACTTAAAGATAGAAAATGGGATATGCTTGAATTAGTTGTGGTTGAAAATGAAGTGAGAGGTGAAACTTGATTATCATGAGATCAAGGGAAGCCGAACACAAATTGGGGTGGAAAGATAGTTCAACACTGATGCTGATCACATCAGGGTTGGATGACTCTTGAAGCTCCCTGTAAGTGGTCACAAACAACCATGTTAAGAAAAATACAAGGAGCATAAATTGGACTTGGAGTTGTGTGTGGTGTTTTCAAAAGGATTTTCAATTGGTGTTTTCAAACAATCGATTAATATTTTGAATAAAAGATCTTCTTGTACTTAACCTAGTAAAGAATATTTTTGTAGTACTTGCTCACGAGCTGAGGACGTATGAGCCTTTGTCTTCGGACGGTGACGGTGACATGAGAAGTATAATGTTAAAAAATTAAGTGAATGTTTTGACCTCCCAAAGGAACGGGGACCAGAAGGTGTCCATCGCGACCGGGTTCTGCGGGATCACAGTGTATATGTACTCAACGTGGGATTCGAACCCATGGAGAGATGGAAAAGGTATTTCTGTTTGATATACATGCTATGACATGTTGTTTGGTATGTGTGATAAAGGTTATTTTGACTTTGATCTCCTAAAGTGTATGCTATCAAGACCTATGAGTCTAAATGTGTTGTGTTACATAGACCTATGTGTCTAAATGTGGTTATGTCACCCAGACCTAGGAGTCTGAGGGATATTGTATAGGTGCAAGTGTGGTGAAGGTACCCGGACCATTAAGTCCGAGGTTACCATGTGGGTATGATATTTTATGTATAATGTGGATATGTTGCCCGGACCATTAAGTCCGAGGTTGGATGTGAAGTGGTGGGTGGTTGGTAATGGAAGTTTTATGGCTATAAGTAATTCCCGTATTCTAATCCAATGATGCGAGGAAATATGAACTTCGAGGACGAAGTTCTTTTAAGGGGGGTAGATTGAAATACCCCAAACCTTGGTATGATTGTAAATGTTAAACTATGGTATTTAAAGGCTAAAAAGTGCCTTAGAAACATAAATGAAACATTTAAACCATGGTAAAACACAATAAAACACTAAGACACGGTTTGAGCAAAAACATGCTCTAAGCTTGGAGTGAACTTGGTTAGGACCCAAAGAGCCTACCAAGACTTGATAATATTTAATTATGACTTTATAAGGCTAATTAAGTCCTTAGGAAACTTTGGTAGACAATGAAACCAAACAAAAACAAGAAAATACCTTAAAGTCAATAAGAGCAAAAATGTGCTCTAAGCTTGGGATAAATTTGTATAAGACCTAATGGTCATATCTATACCTTATAAATATGTTAATGAACATATTAAATCAATTACCAAAGAAAACCAAGCTTGAAAACAAGTTAAAACACAAAATGTGCTTTAAGGAGTCTTAAAGCACGTTTTTGAAAAATTGTCTTGTAAATGAGTTTTGAATGGCTAAATGTCCATCATTACTCTTTAATTAACATGTGTACTACATAGTATCACATTTGGGTGGCTATATCAATGGGAAATCAAAAATTTCACTTCTATGTGCCTTGTTTTGTAAATAGTGATTTTTATAAGCTAGTTTGTAACATATAATGTTATAAGTAATTAAATTGGCAAATAAAGTCTAAAATACCCCTTGCTACTATTTGGGGCCGGTTTTCTCATAAGGTAATGAGTCATCCCTTTGTTAAATTGATAAGATAGAAATTGATAAAGTAAAACACTATTTACTTTACTTAAATATCTAAACTAACAAAAGCAAACTCATCTCCTCTTTCTCTTCTTTCCTTTCATTTCCCACGGTGGCCATCTTCTTCCTCCTCTCTCCATCGGTTTCCAACAGAACCATATCATTCTTCATCCTTCTTCACTTGTAACTTATGACTCCATGCTCCGAATTAAATTCCGAGACTACCGTTCTCTTAGTTGGAGCAAGCTCTACAACATTGTCTTTTCAAATCATCAAAACCACCATTTCGGTGCCAAGGAGAACTTCCATGGAAGGAGCTTAAGCTAATATTTTTATGCCTTGTTGATCACCTTTGCTTCAAGGTAAGGAAAAACCAAAGAAAACTCCATTTCCTTCATTTTTTGGTGTTGACCGAAAATGCACCTTGTAATGGTGTCTTCTCTTGTCTTGTTTTAGCTTCATTTAAATCTTCCAAGGGCTAGGAGGAGTCCTCTCTTGATATATATTCAAGCTCTCTTTCCATTCCAAGGTAAAACAACTACATTAATGTTTTTGAAATAATGTAAACCTAGCGTTTACAATGAGATGAAGCATAAAGCTTATATACTCATTTCTATATTGGTATATTGTTTAGTAGTTGACAAGGAAAGAAATGCCTTACCGGTTTAAGAGGAAACAAGAAAGAAGTTTGAGTGGAAAAGAGGTAAATATGCTATCTCAATGTGGTTTAATGCCTTAGGAGAAATGAGCTTATAATGCTTGCTAAAACTACCTAAAGAGCAAATGGTGAATGACCTAGTAAGGTGTTCTCAAGGAGATTAGTAAAGGAACATATGTCTTGGTGTGTGTAATTGCAGGTCAAAGGCTTATGTATTGTGGAAATTCAGTGTTTAAGGATTATGCAATTTAAGGGCCTAAGAGCCATGTTATTTAAGGGCCTAAGTGCCAAGCAAGTTTAATTATGCACTATATTGTGATGTAGTGTAAATTTGGTGAAGCTTTGTGAGTGATAGTGTTCTTGATGGGATTAGGTGTTCTTGAGTGTTTAATGGTGAAAACTATGAGTTTTGGAATGATGATGTGCTAAGAGAACCCATGGCGAAATTTGTAAAATGTATAAGGAATTCTAAGTGCTTAAATGAACTTGGGTGAACTAGGAATTGTTAGGAATGGATACATGCTTCACTAAGGAAGAACACATGCATTAAGGTGTTCTAAGGTGCTATAAGGATTTAGGCATTGTCTTGGAAGTTCTAGGAATTCAATATGTGTTTTTGAGAATGTATTAAAGTCTTGGAGAAGTTTGTTTAAGGTTTAGGTTATGTGATGTGCAAGGTGGGAATAATGTATAGATAAGGTTTTGAGAAAGGAACTTTAAGGAGTTGTGAAAAAGAAGATTTGGTTAGTAAGAGAAGATGCTTGGGAGATGATGTTATGATGGTGAGGAAACACTTTGGTATAGAGGTTATTATGGATGAAACACCACTTAAGAAACTAGGAGAAAACATTGTAAGTGTTAGAAATTTTGTGAAGATATAAGTAAAGGTTTAAGGAATTAGAAAAAGAGTTTTGTGAGTGTTTAAGGATATCTTAAGGTGTGTTTGAAGTGCTCAAATGAGGTTAGGATGTACTAGGTCATATGGGGTGAAGTTTGGAGTTGAGTGTAATAAGGAAAACAAAGATTTGGGGCAGACCGGACTTGCGACCGGACTTGCAAGTTCGGTCGGGCCCAGTTTACCCTGCGAGAATTAGCTTCTGGAATGGACCAGACATAGGACCGGACTTGGCAAGTCCGGTCGGGCTAAATTTCCAAAGGGAAGAAACTCTCGGGAAAAGACCGAACATGCGACCGGACTTACAAGGTCGGTCGGAGTAGAAAATTTTGGCGGAAATATGTTCTGGAATCGACCGGACATGGACAAGTCCGGTCGGTAAGCCCGGTCGGACTAAAAACATGGGTTAAGGTTATGAAATGATATGTAATGATGGGGATTGATTAGTAATGATGTTATAAAGTTGTTAAGGACATGTTAGGTGAGTTTTAATGACAATTAAGTGGGTAAAAAGTTGTATTGAAATGTAAAAGTAAAACAAGTTAAAGAGTGAAGTTATGTAACTAAGTTAACGGGGAAAAAGTTATAAGCATTAGACATTAAATAATCATGCTACCCCGATGTTAATAAAAGTACATGTAATGTTATCAGTTGTTCGAGAATTGCTCGAGGAACATAAGTGGACGTGGTAAAGTGGACTCCGGTGACAGGTATGGTTTTCTTGCAACCTATGTCCTACCGGATTACACCGGCTTGTATGCCAATATGCTTTCTTGAGTGTTTGCCACCTTGTAAGATTAAAACATGTAATGAGTTTATAGTAATTCATTTATGTGGCGAATTTGGCCTCCGATACCATTTAACCTCAGATATGTGTTAAACCTTAGCTAACCAAAACTAGGAACACATGAGTGATCGGTATTCGGAGTTGACGGCCCAAACCTTGGGAACGTGCTAACCACGGCTATGTGTGAGTTAGTTGGATATTGTTGTTGTATGCAAGTGTGTGAACCTCCCTTGCGTGCTTAACTCGGTTATGATACCGTATGGTGTGTGGATGTGGTAGGCTCCATAATGGATCCCTAACTACTTATTTATAAGTGTATATGTACTAATGGGGGGTGAGGAGTCCGGTTGTTCCGGCCACGCGTGTGATGGACGGGAGTCGATATCATATCCAGTTCGGCTCTCTTGGTGTATGTATAGGTGGTATTCCAATTTGGTTTCTACCTTCCCTTAGCTTATCCAAAGCTAGTTACTGACTCACGTCGGGCCACAGGGGCATACGTATGTTATTTCGGTGTGCTTGGGATTACTATATCCGACACACCTGGGGTTTAAGTTAACCGTTCGATATAACTGGACGGTAACGAGGTTGGTAACGAGCTTAGCATGAGATTGACAATAATCTCTAGGCTCACTATATATACTAACTATGGTGGAAGGTTCCTTGTGTGAACCGATCTTATGGTGTTGTGTTGATATTGTGCTAGGCAATTTCCCTTGCTATGCTATGATATGTATACGTTAGGTGCTTAAAATGAATACGATGTTATCAGGTGTGCGCCGAAACAAGAAAGGTTTGGTTATGTTTGTTATGTGAGGAATGAGATATGTTGTAGGATATGGAGTGTGTGGATCATGGAAATGAATCCCAGTTATGACAAGAGGCGTTTAAGGATAACCCGATTAATGGGTACGTGTCGTTCATTAAGGAAGTAGCTCCGTTTTAGAGGAGAGCCACTCTAGGGTTAAAGGAATCATTGGATGATTTGTTAAGTGTGGACGTGTTGGTTATAGGTTGAGCCCATTGAGGCGAAATGTTATGTGTTGTATGTTTATGGCTTGTATGCATGATTTAAATATAATCAACCGCATGCTAAGACGACAATTAGTTGTGCGTGGCCCGGTAGCATGTGGGCTGCGGGATTACCATACCAGCAAAGGTGCTGAGCCCCTTGGGGGCCACCCTTTCTCTCCTTTTCTATTTCAGGTACAAGGAGCTGGAAGCCGTTCGAGAGTAGGACGGGGTAGATGTTTATACATGGGTAGCCATTTAAATGGCGTAAGCATTGTAGGCGTAGTAAGACCGAAATTGTTATCGGCATTAGTTTGTAAATACTCGGTACGGTTGGAATGTAATAAGTATATGGGTTGTTGTTGAGGGAAGCAAATGTAACGTGTAGTTGCTCGGGAGTCTAGTCCATCAGACCGATACAAAGTACATGTATTAGCCTTGTTAGCCACGTGGGTGGTTAACGGCGTGTAACACCATTGAAATAAGTAACGTGATGAGTTGAGTTTCCGCTGCAATGTGTTGTTAAGTGTACGGTGGTGGTTGGGGTGTTACAAAAAGTGGTATCAGAGCGAAGTATCGCTCTGATGACTGAATTACCGAGCTTAGGAAATACCGAGTTAGGATCTAAGTACTTTGGGTTAAGGGTTGAGTGATAGCGTGAGAGATACGCTAGTAAGGAACTACCAGTGAATACTGGAAACCTACTATGTCCTTCCCGCCCTCCACAATCCCTGTTATATAACTTGGGAAACAACGCTAGAGAGATGAAAGTCCTCTCATACTCGGGAATACCCGATCTGGCTGTTATTAAATACCTTTAGGGTACGGAGGACCTGTCATACGGTAGATCCCGAAAATTGGGAATCCCGGAGACGGTCTCCATCTGAACAACGTTAACCGCATGTAATAGCGAAGAATGAAGGAATTTGTGTATGGGAGAATAGAGTTTCCGGCAACCTGGGTCGACATGCAGAGCAGTCGAGAATAACCAGCTTGCAACGCACTAATCGTGCAACAGGCAAGAAGTGGATTGATGAAACCCGAGACAACTGTCTACGGAACCACAGTTATTAAGGGATACACCAACGGTATATCAACCGACAAAGGAACTGCAACGTGGTGCCCAAACAAGAGACAAGTCTAAGCAACCACGACAAGTACGTGGAACGGGCTACAAGAGGATACAATATTAAGTAAAAGGGGTCTCCCAGAATGGGAAACACCCTAGTTGATAATTATCATGCGAAGACAGTGAGAAGTCACCTAGAGGAGTTATTATCAAGACAGTAAGATCAGTGAGGGCCAACAAGGCCACTGATGACAATATGGGTCAAAACAATACCACAATCGGTATGTGTCAAACCGATAGCCAGTTAGCATGGCGCACTTGCCATAGCAAGTGCTGCTATAACAGGGCTGTTCGGGAAATTTATAACCACTACAAAGTACTTAGTAAAGTGCTATGAAGTTGAATGTGATCGTCATAACAGTGGAAGGCTTGTTAGCCTAACCCCTGTAATTGTAAGTACACCAGTCAGCAAGAAGCTAGACATGGTTAAGGTAAGAAGATGTTGTGAAACCATGAAAATTTTCTTTTCAAACCAGATTTTCTTTCAAACCAACACTTCTTTCCAACCTTCTTTTAAACCAAACTAGTGAACCCAGGGGCAGTTGACAAGGATACAACAGTGGATAAACTTTCCCTCGATTAAGTTCGGGAAGCAAGGAATGAATATTGTCACAGGACAATATAAGGGAGTTGACAACAAAATACTTCACCTAGGCGTGTGACGGACACTACGAGTGTACCAACTGTGTTGTGGGACGACCGCACTCCGATAGGAGCATGTGGGCCTGACAGACCTACTTATAGGTTAGTTGGGTAAGTAGCAATGTATCAATATGATACCCCATATATGTATACGAGTAGAGTCCAGAACACGGGAAGTAGTCGACTCCATACTACGGTCAGCAGTAAAAGGCAAGTAAGAGCTAAGGATTACCATGAATGGTTGAAGTTAAGGAACCCAGTTAAGTTAAAAAGGACTAAAGGAACTAGTGAGTTTATTTCAAGGAAATGTATAGAGTCAAGAAGTGCGAAGAGCACGGACTGTTATGTAAAGACATCACATATGTCTTAATAAGCCTGAGGGATAAAACATGATAGCTGGAACGAATACCCAACTAAGAACATAGGAAAGTGTAGTTTACTGAATTTACCCATAGATGCAAGCCAAATGTAGTGGCATACCTTAACAACACCCAGGAGCAATCCATGAGGGGTGATTGGATCAGACATTGTTAGATAGGGCAATGTAACAGAAACGCAAAGGTTGAAAAATTACTCGGATTAGACTCTGAAGGAAACCCACTTAACAGTAGGACCCTAAGTTGCCAAAGAGATAACTTGGGAGGAATCGTGGCAGTAAGGCTTATAGCCACAACAACCTGTGTTATGTAATGTGATCGGTTGCAGAAGTATATGTTACACAAGGAAATAGAGCGGAGAACGAACCACTGCTTTAAGAGTGGGGATACCTCTCGATATTGTGAAACCGCGAGAGCGGTAGTTGTGTGGACCAAGTTCAAGAAGTATGTGGAGGATGGACCACGTTGTTATTACCCCAGGATGATTTGAATAAAATAATACGAAAAGAAGTGCTCGTACCAGTTGTGTACACAGGAAGAGTAATAAGTCTGATAGCAATCACCATAGGTGTGTGAAGCTAAATGTGTAGCGAACAACGCTCAAGAAACATAAAGGCTCAAGAAAAATAGTAGTATGTTCAAAAATCAGCCAAATAAGTGGCCAGATAAACCCAGCGTAATAGCGGAAGCTAATATAATAGCGGATGCAGTATAAGTTGATGTTGTATAATGAGTAAGGACACGGTGCGCAATAAGCGACCGTTGTGTGAGTATTGTTAGATGATAAAATGGTGAGTGAGCAGAGTTATGAGTTAAACCCAGTGGAGGCACAACAGTAAGTGATAGCAAAGGAACCGAGCAGTAAGCCGGAAGCAAGTGTTATGTGACAAGAAATTCAGTGAAACACAGTGAAAATTCCATTGGCAATCGCATAAGAGATTTACTGTCAAGAGTTTACGCCTCTGCACTCTGTATGACTGAGTGTTTTGGTATTGCTTTTGCGCAGTAATGATCGAGTGGGATAGCTAGGATATGGGAAATGTTAATTGTGGTGGATGTAGAAAGAAACCTATGATACTATAATGATCAATGCATAGGAAATGCAAGGTCATACCAATGGAAGAGTACTTGTACGAAACCAGATATGGAGGTATGATTAAGAATAAGTGATAACAGTGGCACTGAATACCAAATGTCGGTATGAAATATACCACAGGTATAGGAAATAACTGAGAGAGCACTACACATTAAGTAGTAGCTCAATCTCAACCGACAGTAAGTCGGTAGAAGCAAGTCAATCATTGTGAATTACATAGTAGTTTACGCTGTAAGCTACTGGAGAAGTGGATGGAAAATCGTGAAACTCACCGAATTCGCTCAGGGTAAGAGATACCATGCGTCGGTTGAGAAACCATTCTTCCCAAGATAATGGTAATACATTGGAGATGTACAATACAGTAACAGTAACGAATGGGGCAAACTAGTTATAATTACCAGAGTGGCGCAGCAGAGGCCAGTGAGCCCATGCAGCAAATGCCGAATATACAGTGTGAATATGAATGGATGGCTAGTCATCAATGCCTAGAAGCCTCACAGGCCAGGACCGAAACCGGTTATGAGTTAGATAAACTCTAATAAGAATTCTTGGTTTAGGGATTAAACCACCAATATGGTTAAAATCCTCTAACCAAAACGCATTGTGTACCAGACCACGTGGAAGTTAAAACACTTCACGCCGGCAGAACATTTTAAGCTAATGTTCAGTGATAGATTACGTGGGCGTAATCCCTTTTAAGGGGGGTAGAGCGTAAAGCCGCTTAGTGTGTATCACCGTATAAGTATACGTGATTTGTGTTGTGCATAGCACAAATAATTTGTTATGATGGTTGGCGCGTGTGTTATACAAACATACACGCTCATTTATGGTTAAATTGTGGTAATTGCGCACAGAAGATGCGAATACCATTGTGGGAAGTGTGTTTATTTTGTTAACAGTGGTGTGTGAGAGTACAAGTGGAAGGGAGTAAAGAAACTCCCAGGGAACTAAAACCCCGACGGTGCATAAATGTAAACCATGTATTGTATCTTGATAAAAAAAAATATGTATATATATACAATGTTGTGATTTATGAGGGGTATAAGACCGACATAGAACCTAGTGGGAATTAAATTCCCTAGGTAACTTGAATTAAGTTGGATTTGGGTGATGATTGATAGACGGAGTTCTATCCCTTGGAGATGTAATGATTATGACTAGAAGGACTTAAAGATAGAAAATGGGATATGCTTGAATTAGTTGTGGTTGAAAATGAAGTGAGAGGTGAAACTTGATTATCATGAGATCAAGGGAAGCCGAACACAAATTGGGGTGGAAAGATAGTTCAACACTGATGCTGATCACATCAGGGTTGGATGACTCTTGAAGCTCCCTGTAAGTGGTCACAAACAACCATGTTAAGAAAAATACAAGGAGCATAAATTGGACTTGGAGTTGTGTGGTGTTTTCAAAAGGATTTTCAATTGGTGTTTTCAAACAATCGATTAATATTTTGAATAAAAGATCTTCTTGTACTTAACCTAGTAAAGAATATTTTTGTAGTACTTGCTCACGAGCTGAGGACGTATGAGCCTTTGTCTTCGGACCGGTGACATGAGAAGTATATATGTTAAAAAATTAAGTGAATGTTTTGACCTCCCAAAGGAACGGGGACCAGAAGGTGTCCATCGCGACCGGGTTCTGCGGGATCACAGTGTATATGTACTCAACGTGGGATTCGAACCCATGGAGAGATGGAAAAGGTATTTCTGTTTGATATACATGCTATGACATGTTGTTTGGTATGTGTGATAAAGGTTATTTTGACTTTGATCTCCTAAAGTGTATGCTATCAAGACCTATGAGTCTAAATGTGTTGTGTTACATAGACCTATGTGTCTAAATGTGGTTATGTCACCCAGACCTAGGAGTCTGAGGGATATTGTATAGGTGCAAGTGTGGTGAAGGTACCCGGACCATTAAGTCCGAGGTTACCATGTGGGTATGATATTTTATGTATAATGTGGATATGTTGCCCGGACCATTAAGTCCGAGGTTGGATGTGAAGGGTGGTTGGTAATGGAAGTTTTATGGCTATAAGTAATTCCCGTATTCTAATCCAATGATGCGAGGAAATATGAACTTCGAGGACGAAGTTCTTTTAAGGGGGGTAGATTGAAATACCCCAAACCTTGGTATGATTGTAAATGTTAAACTATGGTATTTAAAGGCTAAAAAGTGCCTTAGAAACATAAATGAAACATTTAAACCATGGTAAAACACAATAAAACACTAAGACACGGTTTGAGCAAAAACATGCTCTAAGCTTGGAGTGAACTTGGTTAGGACCCAAAGAGCCTACCAAGACTTGATAATATTTAATTATGACTTTATAAGGCTAATTAAGTCCTTAGGAAACTTTGGTAGACAATGAAACCAAACAAAACACAAGAAAATACCTTAAAGTCAATAAGAGCAAAAATGTGCTCTAAGCTTGGGATAAATTTGTATAAGACCTAATGGTCATATCTATACCTTATAAATATGTTAATGAACATATTAAATCAATTACCAAAGAAAACCAAGCTTGAAAACAAGTTAAAACACAAAATGTGCTTTAAGGAGTCTTAAAGCACGTTTTTGAAAAATTGTCTTGTAAATGAGTTTTGAATGGCTAAATGTCCATCATTACTCTTTAATTAACATGTGTACTACATAGTATCACATTTGGGTGGCTATATCAATGGGAAATCAAAAATTTCACTTCTATGTGCCTTGTTTTGTAAATAGTGATTTTTATAAGCTAGTTTGTAACATATAATGTTATAAGTAATTAAATTGGCAAATAAAGTCTAAAATACCCCTTGCTACTATTTGGGGCCGGTTTTCTCATAAGGGAATGATCCCTTTGTTAAATTGATAAGATAGAAATTGATAAAGTAAAACACTATTTACTTTACTTAAATATCTAAACTAACAAAAGCAAACTCATCTCCTCTTTCTCTTCTTTCCTTTCATTTCCCACGGTGGCCATCTTCTTCCTCCTCTCCATCGGTTTCCAACAGAACCATATCATTCTTCATCCTTCTTCACTTGTAACTTATGACTCCATGCTCCGAATTAAATTCCGAGACTACCGTTCTCTTAGTTGGAGCAAGCTCTACAACATTGTCTTTTCAAATCATCAAAACCACCATTTCGGTGCCAAGGAGAACTTCCATGGAAGGAGCTTAAGCTAATATTTTTATGCCTTGTTGATCACCTTTGCTTCAAGGTAAGGAAAAACCAAAGAAAACTCCATTTCCTTCATTTTTTGGTGTTGACCGAAAATGCACCTTGTAATGGTGTCTTCTCTTGTCTTGTTTTAGCTTCATTTAAATCTTCCAAGGGCTAGGAGGAGTCCTCTCTTGATATATATTCAAGCTCTCTTTCCATTCCAAGGTAAAACAACTACATTAATTTTTGAAATAATGTAAACCTAGCGTTTACAATGAGATGAAGCATAAAGCTTATATACTCATTTCTATATTGGTATATTGTTTAGTAGTTGACAAGGAAAGAAATGCCTTACCGGTTTAAGAGGAAACAAGAAAGAAGTTTGAGTGGAAAAGAGGTAAATATGCTATCTCAATGTGGTTTAATGCCTTAGGAGAAATGAGCTTATAATGCTTGCTAAAACTACCTAAAGAGCAAATGGTGAATGACCTAGTAAGGTGTTCTCAAGGAGATTAGTAAAGGAACATATGTCTTGGTGTGTGTAATTGCAGGTCAAAGGCTTATGTATTGTGGAAATTCAGTGTTTAAGGATTATGCAATTTAAGGGCCTAAGAGCCATGTTATTTAAGGGCCTAAGTGCCAAGCAAGTTTAATTATGCACTATATTGTGATGTAGTGTAAATTTGGTGAAGCTTTGTGAGTGATAGTGTTCTTGATGGGATTAGGTGTTCTTGAGTGTTAATGGTGAAAACTATGAGTTTTGGAATGATGATGTGCTAAGAGAACCCATGGCGAAATTTGTAAAATGTATAAGGAATTCTAAGTGCTTAAATGAACTTGGGTGAACTAGGAATTGTTAGGAATGGATACATGCTTCACTAAGGAAGAACACATGCATTAAGGTGTTCTAAAGTGCTATTAGGATTTAGGCATCGTCTTGGAAGTTCTAGGAATTCAATATGTGTTTTGAGAATGTATTAAAGTCTTGGAGAAGTTTGTTTAAGGTTTAGGTTATGTGATGTGCAAGGTGGGAATAATGTGTAGATAAGGTTTTGAGAAAGGAACTTTAAGGAGTTGTGAAAAAGAAGATTTGGTTAGTAAGAGAAGATGCTTGGGAGATGATGTTATGATGGTGAGGAAACACTTTGGTATAGAGGTTATTATGGATGAAACACCACTTAAGAAACTAGGAGAAAACATTTTAAGTGTTAGAAATTTTGTGAAGATATAAGTAAAGGTTTAAGGAATTAGAAAAAGAGTTTTGTGAGTGTTTAAGGATATCTTAAGGTGTGTTTGAAGTGCTCAAATGAGGTTAGGATGTACTAGGTCATATGGGGTGAAGTTTGGAGTTGAGTGTAATAAGGAAAACAAAGATTTGGGGCAGACCGGACTTGCGACCGGACTTGCAAGTTCGGTCGGGCCCAGTTTACCCTGCGAGAATTAGCTTCTGGAATGGACCAGACATAGGACCGGACTTGGCAAGTCCGGTCGGGCTAAATTTCCAAAGGGAAGAAACTCTCGGGAAAAGACCGAACATGCGACCGGACTTACAAGGTCGGTCGGAGTAGAAAATTTTGGCGGAAATATGTTCTGGAATCGACCGGACATGGACAAGTCCGGTCGGTAAGCCCGGTCGGACTAAAAACATGGGTTAAGGTTATGAAATGATATGTAATGATGGGGATTGATTAGTAATGATGTTATAAAGTTGTTAAGGACATGTTAGGTGAGTTTTAATGACAATTAAGTGGGTAAAAAGTTGTATTGAAATGTAAAAGTAAAACAAGTTAAAGAGTGAAGTTATGTAACTAAGTTAACGGGGAAAAAGTTATAAGCATTAGACATTAAATAATCATGCTACCCCGATGTTAATAAAAGTACATGTAATGTTATCAGTTGTTCGAGAATTGCTCGAGGAACATAAGTGGACGTGGTAAAGTGGACTCCGGTGACAGGTATGGTTTTCTTGCAACCTGTGTCCTACCGGATTACACCGGCTTGTATGCCAATATGCTTTCTTGAGTGTTTGCCACCTTGTAAGATTAAAACATGTAATGAGTTTATAGTAATTCATTTATGTGGCGAATTTGGCCTCCGATACCATTTAACCTCAGATATGTGTTAAACCTTAGCTAACCAAAACTAGGAACACATGAGTGATCGGTATTCGGAGTTGACGGCCCAAACCTTGGGAACGTGCTAACCACGGCTATGTGTGAGTTAGTTGGATATTGTTGTGTATGCAAGTGTGTGAACCTCCCTTGCGTGCTTAACTCGGTTATGATACCGTATGGTGTGTGGATGTGGTAGGCTCCATAATGGATCCCTAACTACTTATTTATAAGTGTATATGTACTAATGGGGGGTGAGGAGTCCGGTTGTTCCGGCCACGCGTGTGATGGACGGGAGTCGATATCATATCCAGTTCGGCTCTCTTGGTGTAGGTATAGGTGGTATTCCAATTTGGTTTCTACCTTCCCTTAGCTTATCCAAAGCTAGTTACTGACTCACGTCGGGCCACAGGGGCATACGTATGTTATTTCGGTGTGCGGGATTACTATATCCGACACACCTGGGGTTTAAGTTAACCGTTCGATATAACTGGACGGTAACGAGGTTGGTAACGAGCTTAGCATGAGATTGACAATAATCTCTAGGCTCACTATATATATACTAACTATGGTGGAAGGTTCCTTGTGTGAACCGATCTTATGGTGTTTGTGTTGATATTGTGCTAGGCAATTTCCCTTGCTATGCTATGATATGTATACGTTAGGTGCTTAAAATGAATACGATGTTATCAGGTGTGCGCCGAAACAAGAAAGGTTTGGTTATGTTTGTTATGTGAGGAATGAGATATGTTGTAGGATATGGAGTGTGTGGATCATGGAAATGAATCCAGTTATGACAAGAGGCGTTTAAGGATAACCCGATTAATGGGTACGTGTCGTTCATTAAGGAAGTAGCTCCGTTTTAGAGGAGAGCCACTCTAGGGTTAAAGGAATCATTGGATGATTTGTTAAGTGTGGACGTGTTGGTTATAGGTTGAGCCCATTGAGGCGAAATGTTATGTGTTGTATGTTTATGGCTTGTATGCATGATTTAAATATAATCAACCGCATGCTAAGACGACAATTAGTTGTGCGTGGCCCGGTAGCATGTGGGCTGCGGGATTACCATACCAGCAAAGGTGCTGAGCCCCTTGGGGGCCACCCTTTCTCTCCTTTTCTATTTCAGGTACAAGGAGCTGGAAGCCGTTCGAGAGTAGGACGGGGTAGATGTTTATACATGGGTAGCCATTTAAATGGCGTAAGCATTGTAGGCGTAGTAAGACCGAAATTGTTATCGGCATTAGTTTGTAAATACTCGGTACGGTTGGAATGTAATAAGTATATGGGTTGTTGTTGAGGGAAGCAAATGTAACGTGTAGTTGCTCGGGAGTCTAGTCCATCAGACCGATACAAAGTACATGTATTAGCCTTGTTAGCCACGTGGGTGGTTAACGGCGTGTAACACCATTGAAATAAGTAACGTGATGAGTTGAGTTTCCGCTGCAATGTGTTGTTAAGTGTACGGTGGTGGTTGGGGTGTTACAAAAAGTGGTATCAGAGCGAAGTATCGCTCTGATGACTGAATTACCGAGCTTAGGAAATACCGAGTTAGGATCTAAGTACTTTGGGTTAAGGGTTGAGTGATAGCGTGAGAGATACGCTAGTAAGGAACTACCAGTGAATACTGGAAACCTACTATGTCCTTCCCGCCCTCCACAATCCCTGTTATATAACTTGGGAAACAACGCTAGAGAGATGAAAGTCCTCTCATACTCGGGAATACCCGATCTGGCTGTTATTAAATACCTTTAGGGTACGGAGGACCTGTCATACGGTAGATCCCGAAAATTGGGAATCCCGGAGACGGTCTCCATCTGAACAACGTTAACCGCATGTAATAGCGAAGAATGAAGGAATTTGTGTATGGGAGAATAGAGTTTCCGGCAACCTGGGTCGACATGCAGAGCAGTCGAGAATAACCAGCTTGCAACGCACTAATCGTGCAACAGGCAAGAAGTGGATTGATGAAACCCGAGACAACTGTCTACGGAACCACAGTTATTAAGGGATACACCAACGGTATATCAACCGACAAAGGAACTGCAACGTGGTGCCCAAACAAGAGACAAGTCTAAGCAACCACGACAAGTACGTGGAACGGGCTACAAGAGGATACAATATTAAGTAAAAGGGGTCTCCCAGAATGGGAAACACCCTAGTTGATAATTATCATGCGAAGACAGTGAGAAGTCACCTAGAGGAGTTATTATCAAGACAGTAAGATCAGTGAGGGCCAACAAGGCCACTGATGACAATATGGGTCAAACAATACCACAATCGGTATGTGTCAAACCGATAGCCAGTTAGCATGGCGCACTTGCCATAGCAAGTGCTGCTATAACAGGGCTGTTCGGGAAATTTATAACCACTACAAAGTACTTAGTAAAGTGCTATGAAGTTGAATGTGATCGTCATAACAGTGGAAGGCTTGTTAGCCTAACCCCTGTAATTGTAAGTACACCAGTCAGCAAGAAGCTAGACATGGTTAAGGTAAGAAGATGTTGTGAAACCATGAAAATTTTTTTCAAACCAGATTTTCTTTCAAACCAACACTTCTTTCCAACCTTCTTTTAAACCAAACTAGTGAACCCAGGGGCAGTTGACAAGGATACAACAGTGGATAAACTTTCCCTCGATTAAGTTCGGGAAGCAAGGAATGAATATTGTCACAGGACAATATAAGGGAGTTGACAACAAAATACTTCACCTAGGCGTGTGACGGACACTACGAGTGTACCAACTGTGTTGTGGGACGACCGCACTCCGATAGGAGCATGTGGGCCTGACAGACCTACTTATAGGTTAGTTGGGTAAGTAGCAATGTATCAATATGATACCCCATATATGTATACGAGTAGAGTCCAGAACACGGGAAGTAGTCGACTCCATACTACGGTCAGCAGTAAAAGGCAAGTAAGAGCTAAGGATTACCATGAATGGTTGAAGTTAAGGAACCCAGTTAAGTTAAAAAGGACTAAAGGAACTAGTGAGTTTATTTCAAGGAAATGTATAGAGTCAAGAAGTGCGAAGAGCACGGACTGTTATGTAAAGACATCACATATGTCTTAATAAGCCTGAGGGATAAAACATGATAGCTGGAACGAATACCCAACTAAGAACATAGGAAAGTGTAGTTTACTGAATTTACCCAGAGATGCAAGCCAAATGTAGTGGCATACCTTAACAACACCCAGGAGCAATCCATGAGGGGTGATTGGATCAGACATTGTTAGATAGGGCAATGTAACAGAAACGCAAAGGTTGAAACAATTACTCGGATTAGACTCTGAAGGAAACCCCACTTAACAGTAGGACCCTAAGTTGCCAAAGAGATAACTTGGGAGGAATCGTGGCAGTAAGGCTTATAGCCACAACAACCTGTGTTATGTAATGTGATCGGTTGCAGAAGTATATGTTACACAAGGAAATAGAGCGGAGAACGAACCACTGCTTTAAGAGTGGGGATACCTCTCGATATTGTGAAACCGCGAGAGCGGTAGTTGTGTGGACCAAGTTCAAGAAGTATGTGGAGGATGGACCACGTTGTTATTACCCCAGGATGATTTGAATAAAATAATACGAAAAGAAGTGCTCGTACCAGTTGTGTACACAGGAAGAGTAATAAGTCTGATAGCAATCACCATAGGTGTGTGAAGCTAAATGTGTAGCGAACAACGCTCAAGAAACATAAAGGCTCAAGAAAAATAGTAGTATGTTCAAAAATCAGCCAAATAAGTGGCCAGATAAACCCAGCGTAATAGCGGAAGCTAATATAATAGCGGATGCAGTATAAGTTGATGTTGTATAATGAGTAAGGACACGGTGCGCAATAAGCGACCGTTGTGTGAGTATTGTTAGATGATAAAATGGTGAGTGAGCAGAGTTATGAGTTAAACCCAGTGGAGGCACAACAGTAAGTGATAGCAAAGGAACCGAGCAGTAAGCCGGAAGCAAGTGTTATGTGACAAGAAATTCAGTGAAACACAGTGAAAATTCCATTGGCAATCGCATAAGAGATTTACTGTCAAGAGTTTACGCCTCTGCACTCTGTATGACTGAGTGTTTTGGTATTGCTTTTGCGCAGTAAATGATCGAGTGGGATAGCTAGGATATGGGAAATGTTAATTGTGGTGGATGTAGAAAGAAACCTATGATACTATAATGATCAATGCATAGGAAATGCAAGGTCATACCAATGGAAGAGTACTTGTACGAAACCAGATATGGAGGTATGATTAAGAATAAGTGATAACAGTGGCACTGAATACCAAATGTCGGTATGAAATATACCACAGGTATAGGAAATAACTGAGAGAGCACTACACATTAAGTAGTAGCTCAATCTCAACCGACAGTAAGTCGGTAGAAGCAAGTCAATCATTGTGAATTACATAGTAGTTTACGCTGTAAGCTACTGGAGAAGTGGATGGAAAATCGTGAAACTCACCGAATTCGCTCAGGGTAAGAGATACCATGTGTCGGTTGAGAAACCATTCTTCCCAAGATAATGGTAATACATTGGAGATGTACAATACAGTAACAGTAACGAATGGGGCAAACTAGCCTTATAATTACCAGAGTGGCGCAGAGGCCAGTGAGCCCATGCAGCAAATGCCGAATATACAGTGTGAATATGAATGGATGGCTAGTCATCAATGCCTAGAAGCCTCACAGGCCAGGACCGAAACCGGTTATGAGTTAGATAAACTCTAATAAGAATTCTTGGTTTAGGGATTAAACCACCAATATGGTTAAAATCCTCTAACCAAAACGCATTGTGTACCAGACCACATGGAAGTTAAAACACTTCACGCCGGCAGAACATTTTAAGCTAATGTTCAGTGATAGATTACGTGGCGTAATCCCTTTAAGGGGGTAGAGCGTATCCCTCGAAGGAAACCCACTTAACAGTAGGACCCTAAGTTGCCAAAGAGATAACTTGGGAGGAATCGTGGCAGTAAGGCTTATAGCCACAACAACCTGTGTTATGTAATGTGATCGGTTGCAGAAGTATATGTTACACAAGGAAATAGAGCGGAGAACGAACCACTGCTTTAAGAGTGGGGATACCTCTCGATATTGTGAAACCGCGAGAGCGGTAGTTGTGTGGACCAAGTTCAAGAAGTATGTGGAGGATGGACCACGTTGTTATTACCCCAGGATGATTTGAATAAAATAATACGAAAAGAAGTGCTCGTACCAGTTGTGTACACAGGAAGAGTAATAAGTCTGATAGCAATCACCATAGGTGTGTGAAGCTAAATGTGTAGCGAACAACGCTCAAGAAACATAAAGGCTCAAGAAAAATAGTAGTATGTTCAAAAATCAGCCAAATAAGTGGCCAGATAAACCCAGCGTAATAGCGGAAGCTAATATAATAGCGGATGCAGTATAAGTTGATGTTGTAATGAGTAAGGACACGGTGCGCAATAAGCGACCGTTGTGTGAGTATTGTTAGATGATAAAATGGTGAGTGAGCAGAGTTATGAGTTAAACCCAGTGGAGGCACAACAGTAAGTGATAGCAAAGGAACCGAGCAGTAAGCCGGAAGCAAGTGTTATGTGACAAGAAATTCAGTGAAACACAGTGAAAATTCCATTGGCAATCGCATAAGAGATTTACTGTCAAGAGTTTACGCCTCTGCACTCTGTATGACTGAGTGTTTTGGTATTGCTTTTGCGCAGTAATGATCGAGTGGGATAGCTAGGATATGGGAAATGTTAATTGTGGTGGATGTAGAAAGAAACCTATGATACTATAATGATCAATGCATAGGAAATGCAAGGTCATACCAATGGAAGAGTACTTGTACGAAACCAGATATGGAGGTATGATTAAGAATAAGTGATAACAGTGGCACTGAATACCAAATGTCGGTATGAAATATACCACAGGTATAGGAAATAACTGAGAGAGCACTACACATTAAGTAGTAGCTCAATCTCAACCGACAGTAAGTCGGTAGAAGCAAGTCAATCATTGTGAATTACATAGTAGTTTACGCTGTAAGCTACTGGAGAAAGTGGAGGAAATCGTGAAACTCACCGAATTCGCTCAGGGTAAGAGATACCATGCGTCGGTTGAGAAACCATTCTTCCCAAGATAATGGTAATACATTGGAGATGTACAATACAGTAACAGTAACGAATGGGGCAAACTAGCCTTATAATTACCAGAGTGGCGCAGCAGAGGCCAGTGAGCCCATGCAGCAAATGCCGAATATACAGTGTGAATATGAATGGATGGCTAGTCATCAATGCCTAGAAGCCTCACAGGCCAGGACCGAAACCGGTTATGAGTTAGATAAACTCTAATAAGAATTCTTGGTTTAGGGATTAAACCACCAATATGGTTAAAATCCTCTAACCAAAACGCATTGTGTACCAGACCACGTGGAAGTTAAAACACTTCACGCCGGCAGAACATTTTAAGCTAATGTTCAGTGATAGATTACGTGGGCGTAATCCCTTTTAAGGGGGTAGAGCGTAAAGCCGCTTAGTGTGTATCACCGTATAAGTATACGTGATTTGTGTTGTGCATAGCACAAATAATTTGTTATGATGGTTGGCGCGTGTGTTATACAAACATACACGCTCATTTATGGTTAAATTGTGGTAATTGCGCACAGAAGATGCGAATACCATTGTGGGAAGTGTGTTTATTTTGTTAACAGTGGTGTGTGAGAGTACAAGTGGAAGGGAGTAAAGAAACTCCCAGGGAACTAAAACCCCGACGGTGCATAAATGTAAACCATGTATTGTATCTTGATAAAAAAAAAATGTATATTATACAATGTTGTGATTTATGAGGGGTATAAGACCGACATAGAACCTAGTGGGAATTAAATTCCCTAGGTAACTTGAATTAAGTTGGATTTGGGTGATGATTGATAGACGGAGTTCTATCCCTTGGAGATGTAATGATTATGACTAGAAGGACTTAAAGATAGAAAATGGGATATGCTTGAATTAGTTGTGGTTGAAAATGAAGTGAGAGGTGAAACTTGATTATCATGAGATCAAGGGAAGCCGAACACAAATTGGGGTGGAAAGATAGTTCAACACTGATGCTGATCACATCAGGGTTGGATGACTCTTGAAGCTCCCTGTAAGTGGTCACAAACAACCATGTTAAGAAAAATACAAGGAGCATAAATTGGACTTGGAGTTGTGTGGTGTTTTCAAAAGGATTTTCAATTGGTGTTTTCAAACAATCGATTAATATTTTGAATAAAAGATCTTCTTGTACTTAACCTAGTAAAGAATATTTTTGTAGTACTTGCTCACGAGCTGAGGACGTATGAGCCTTTGTCTTCGGACCGGTGACATGAGAAGTATATATGTTAAAAAATTAAGTGAATGTTTTGACCTCCCAAAGGAACGGGGACCAGAAGGTGTCCATCGCGACCGGGTTCTGCGGGATCACAGTGTATATGTACTCAACGTGGGATTCGAACCCATGGAGAGATGGAAAAGGTATTTCTGTTTGATATACATGCTATGACATGTTGTTTGGTATGTGTGATAAAGGTTATTTTGACTTTGATCTCCTAAAGTGTATGCTATCAAGACCTATGAGTCTAAATGTGTTGTGTTACATAGACCTATGTGTCTAAATGTGGTTATGTCACCCAGACCTAGGAGTCTGAGGGATATTGTATAGGTGCAAGTGTGGTGAAGGTACCCGGACCATTAAGTCCGAGGTTACCATGTGGGTATGATATTTTATGTATAATGTGGATATGTTGCCCGGACCATTAAGTCCGAGGTTGGATGTGAAGGGTGGTTGGTAATGGAAGTTTTATGGCTATAAGTAATTCCCGTATTCTAATCCAATGATGCGAGGAAATATGAACTTCGAGGACGAAGTTCTTTTAAGGGGGGTAGATTGAAATACCCCAAACCTTGGTATGATTGTAAATGTTAAACTATGGTATTTAAAGGCTAAAAAGTGCCTTAGAAACATAAATGAAACATTTAAACCATGGTAAAACACAATAAAACACTAAGACACGGTTTGAGCAAAAACATGCTCTAAGCTTGGAGTGAACTTGGTTAGGACCCAAAGAGCCTACCAAGACTTGATAATATTTAATTATGACTTTATAAGGCTAATTAAGTCCTTAGGAAACTTTGGTAGACAATGAAACCAAACAAAACACAAGAAAATACCTTAAAGTCAATAAGAGCAAAAATGTGCTCTAAGCTTGGGATAAATTTGTATAAGACCTAATGGTCATATCTATACCTTATAAATATGTTAATGAACATATTAAATCAATTACCAAAGAAAACCAAGCTTGAAAACAAGTTAAAACACAAAATGTGCTTTAAGGAGTCTTAAAGCACGTTTTTGAAAAATTGTCTTGTAAATGAGTTTTGAATGGCTAAATGTCCATCATTACTCTTTAATTAACATGTGTACTACATAGTATCACATTTGGGTGGCTATATCAATGGGAAATCAAAAATTTCACTTCTATGTGCCTTGTTTTGTAAATAGTGATTTTTATAAGCTAGTTTGTAACATATAATGTTATAAGTAATTAAATTGGCAAATAAAGTCTAAAATACCCCTTGCTACTATTTGGGGCCGGTTTTCTCATAAGGGAATGAGTCATCCCTTTGTTAAATTGATAAGATAGAAATTGATAAAGTAAAACACTATTTACTTTACTTAAATATCTAAACTAACAAAAGCAAACTCATCTCCTCTTTCTCTTCTTTCCTTTCATTTCCCACGGTGGCCATCTTCTTCCTCCTCTCTCCATCGGTTTCCAACAGAACCATATCATTCTTCATCCTTCTTCACTTGTAACTTATGACTCCATGCTCCGAATTAAATTCCGAGACTACCGTTCTCTTAGTTGGAGCAAGCTCTACAACATTGTCTTTTCAAATCATCAAAACCACCATTTCGGTGCCAAGGAGAACTTCCATGGAAGGAGCTTAAGCTAATATTTTTATGCCTTGTTGATCACCTTTGCTTCAAGGTAAGGAAAAACCAAAGAAAACTCCATTTCCTTCATTTTTTGGTGTTGACCGAAAATGCACCTTGTAATGGTGTCTTCTCTTGTCTTGTTTTAGCTTCATTTAAATCTTCCAAGGGCTAGGAGGAGTCCTCTCTTGATATATATTCAAGCTCTCTTTCCATTCCAAGGTAAAACAACTACATTAATGTTTTTGAAATAATGTAAACCTAGCGTTTACAATGAGATGAAGCATAAAGCTTATATACTCATTTCTATATTGGTATATTGTTTAGTAGTTGACAAGGAAAGAAATGCCTTACCGGTTTAAGAGGAAACAAGAAAGAAGTTTGAGTGGAAAAGAGGTAAATATGCTATCTCAATGTGGTTTAATGCCTTAGGAGAAATGAGCTTATAATGCTTGCTAAAACTACCTAAAGAGCAAATGGTGAATGACCTAGTAAGGTGTTCTCAAGGAGATTAGTAAAGGAACATATGTCTTGGTGTGTGTAATTGCAGGTCAAAGGCTTATGTATTGTGGAAATTCAGTGTTTAAGGATTATGCAATTTAAGGGCCTAAGAGCCATGTTATTTAAGGGCCTAAGTGCCAAGCAAGTTTAATTATGCACTATATTGTGATGTAGTGTAAATTTGGTGAAGCTTTGTGAGTGATAGTGTTCTTGATGGGATTAGGTGTTCTTGAGTGTTTAATGGTGAAAACTATGAGTTTTGGAATGATGATGTGCTAAGAGAACCCATGGCGAAATTTGTAAAATGTATAAGGAATTCTAAGTGCTTAAATGAACTTGGGTGAACTAGGAATTGTTAGGAATGGATACATGCTTCACTAAGGAAGAACACATGCATTAAGGTGTTCTAAGGTGCTATAAGGATTTAGGCATTGTCTTGGAAGTTCTAGGAATTCAATATGTGTTTTTGAGAATGTATTAAAGTCTTGGAGAAGTTTGTTTAAGGTTTAGGTTATGTGATGTGCAAGGTGGGAATAATGTATAGATAAGGTTTTGAGAAAGGAACTTTAAGGAGTTGTGAAAAAGAAGATTTGGTTAGTAAGAGAAGATGCTTGGGAGATGATGTTATGATGGTGAGGAAACACTTTGGTATAGAGGTTATTATGGATGAAACACCACTTAAGAAACTAGGAGAAAACATTGTAAGTGTTAGAAATTTTGTGAAGATATAAGTAAAGGTTTAAGGAATTAGAAAAAGAGTTTTGTGAGTGTTTAAGGATATCTTAAGGTGTGTTTGAAGTGCTCAAATGAGGTTAGGATGTACTAGGTCATATGGGGTGAAGTTTGGAGTTGAGTGTAATAAGGAAAACAAAGATTTGGGGCAGACCGGACTTGCGACCGGACTTGCAAGTTCGGTCGGGCCCAGTTTACCCTGCGAGAATTAGCTTCTGGAATGGACCAGACATAGGACCGGACTTGGCAAGTCCGGTCGGGCTAAATTTCCAAAGGGAAGAAACTCTCGGGAAAAGACCGAACATGCGACCGGACTTACAAGGTCGGTCGGAGTAGAAAATTTTGGCGGAAATATGTTCTGGAATCGACCGGACATGGACAAGTCCGGTCGGTAAGCCCGGTCGGACTAAAAACATGGGTTAAGGTTATGAAATGATATGTAATGATGGGGATTGATTAGTAATGATGTTATAAAGTTGTTAAGGACATGTTAGGTGAGTTTTAATGACAATTAAGTGGGTAAAAAGTTGTATTGAAATGTAAAAGTAAAACAAGTTAAAGAGTGAAGTTATGTAACTAAGTTAACGGGGAAAAAGTTATAAGCATTAGACATTAAATAATCATGCTACCCCGATGTTAATAAAAGTACATGTAATGTTATCAGTTGTTCGAGAATTGCTCGAGGAACATAAGTGGACGTGGTAAAGTGGACTCCGGTGACAGGTATGGTTTTCTTGCAACCTATGTCCTACCGGATTACACCGGCTTGTATGCCAATATGCTTTCTTGAGTGTTTGCCACCTTGTAAGATTAAAACATGTAATGAGTTTATAGTAATTCATTTATGTGGCGAATTTGGCCTCCGATACCATTTAACCTCAGATATGTGTTAAACCTTAGCTAACCAAACTAGGAACACATGAGTGATCGGTATTCGGAGTTGACGGCCCAAACCTTGGGAACGTGCTAACCACGGCTATGTGAGTTAGTTGGATATTGTTGTTGTATGCAAGTGTGTGAACCTCCCTTGCGTGCTTAACTCGGTTATGATACCGTATGGGTGTGGATGTGGTAGCTCCATAATGGATCCCTAACTACTTATTTATAAGTGTATATGTACGGGGGGTGGGGGGTGAGGTCCGGTTGTTCCGGCCACGCGTGGATGGACGAGTCGACTATCCAGTTCGCGCTCTCTTGGTGTATGTATAGGTGGTATTCCAATTTGGTTTCTACCTTCCCTTAGCTTATCCAAAGCTAGTACTGACTCACTCGGGCCACAGGGGCATACGTATGTTATTTCGGTGCTTGGGATTACATATCCGACACACCTGGGGTTTAAGTTAACCGTTCGATATAACTGGACGGTAACGAGGTTGGTAACGAGCTTAGCATGAGATTGACAATAATCTCTAGGCTCACTATATATCTAACTATGGTGGAAGGTTCCTTGTGTGAACCGATCTTATGGTGTTTGTGTTGATATTGTGCTAGGCAATTTCCCTTGCTATGCTATGATATGTATACGTTAGGTGCTTAAAATGAATACGATGTTATCAGGTGTGCGCCGAAACAAGAAAGGTTTGGTTATGTTTGTTATGTGAGGAATGAGATATGTTGTAGGATATGGAGTGTGTGGATCATGGAAATGAATCCCAGTTATGACAAGAGGCGTTTAAGGATAACCCGATTAATGGGTACGTGTCGTTCATTAAGGAAGTAGCTCCGTTTTAGAGGAGAGCCACTCTAGGGTTAAAGGAATCATTGGATGATTTGTTAAGTGTGGACGTGTTGGTTATAGGTTGAGCCCATTGAGGCGAAATGTTATGTGTTGTATGTTTATGGCTTGTATGCATGATTTAAATATAATCAACCGCATGCTAAGACGACAATTAGTTGTGCGTGGCCCGGTAGCATGTGGGCTGCGGGATTACCATACCAGCAAAGGTGCTGAGCCCCTTGGGGGCCACCCTTTCTCTCCTTTTCTATTTCAGGTACAAGGAGCTGGAAGCCGTTCGAGAGTAGGACGGGGTAGATGTTTATACATGGGTAGCCATTTAAATGGCGTAAGCATTGTAGGCGTAGTAAGACCGAAATTGTTATCGGCATTAGTTTGTAAATACTCGGTACGGTTGGAATGTAATAAGTATATGGGTTGTTGAGGGAAGCAAAGTAACGTGTAGTTGCTCGGGAGTCTAGTCCATCAGACCGATACAAAGTACATGTATTAGCCTTGTTAGCCACGTGGGTGGTTAACGGCGTGTAACACCATTGAAAATAACGTGATGAGTTGAGTTTCCGCTGCAATGTGTTGTTAAGTGTACGGTGGTGGTTGGGGTGTTACAAAAAGTGGTATCAGAGCGAAGTATCGCTCTGATGACTGAATTACCGAGCTTAGGAAATACCGAGTTAGGATCTAAGTACTTTGGGTTAAGGGTTGAGTGATAGCGTGAGAGATACGCTAGTAAGGAACTACCAGTGAATACTGGAAACCTACTATGTCCTTCCCGCCCTCCACAATCCCTGTTATATAACTTGGGAAACAACGCTAGAGAGATGAAAGTCCTCTCATACTCGGGAATACCCGATCTGGCTGTTATTAAATACCTTTAGGGTACGGAGGACCTGTCATACGGTAGATCCCGAAAATTGGGAATCCCGGAGACGGTCTCCATCTGAACAACGTTAACCGCATGTAATAGCGAAGAATGAAGGAATTTGTGTATGGGAGAATAGAGTTTCCGGCAACCTGGGTCGACATGCAGAGCAGTCGAGAATAACCAGCTTGCAACGCACTAATCGTGCAACAGGCAAAAGTGGATTGATGAAACCCGAGACAACTGTCTACGGAACCACAGTTATTAAGGGATACACCAACGGTATATCAACCGACAAAGGAACTGCAACGTGGTGCCCAAACAAGAGACAAGTCTAAGCAACCACGACAAGTACGTGGAACGGGCTACAAGAGGATACAATATTAAGTAAAAGGGGTCTCCAGAATGGGAAACACCCTAGTTGATAATTATCATGCGAAGACAGTGAGAAGTCACCTAGAGGAGTTATTATCAAGACAGTAAGATCAGTGAGGGCCAACAAGGCCACTGATGACAATATGGGTCAAAACAATACCACAATCGGTATGTGTCAAACCGATAGCCAGTTAGCATGGCGCACTTGCCATAGCAAGTGCTGCTATAACAGGGCTGTTCGGGAAATTTATAACCACTACAAAGTACTTAGTAAAGTGCTATGAAGTTGAATGTGATCGTCATAACAGTGGAAGGCTTGTTAGCCTAACCCCTGTAATTGTAAGTACACCAGTCAGCAAGAAGCTAGACATGGTTAAGGTAAGAAGATGTTGTGAAACCATGAAAATTTTCTTTTCAAACCAGATTTTCTTTCAAACCAACACTTCTTTCCAACCTTCTTTTAAACCAAACTAGTGAACCCAGGGGCAGTTGACAAGGATACAACAGTGGATAAACTTTCCCTCGATTAAGTTCGGGAAGCAAGGAATGAATATTGTCACAGGACAATATAAGGGAGTTGACAACAAAATACTTCACCTAGGCGTGTGACGGACACTACGAGTGTACCAACTGTGTTGTGGGACGACCGCACTCCGATAGGAGCATGTGGGCCTGACAGACCTACTTATAGGTTAGTTGGGTAAGTAGCAATGTATCAATATGATACCCCATATATGTATACGAGTAGAGTCCAGAACACGGGAAGTAGTCGACTCCATACTACGGTCAGCAGTAAAAGGCAAGTAAGAGCTAAGGATTACCATGAATGGTTGAAGTTAAGGAACCCAGTTAAGTTAAAAAGGACTAAAGGAACTAGTGAGTTTATTTCAAGGAAATGTATAGAGTCAAGAAGTGCGAAGAGCACGGACTGTTATGTAAAGACATCACATATGTCTTAATAAGCCTGAGGGATAAAACATGATAGCTGGAACGAATACCCAACTAAGAACATAGGAAAGTGTAGTTTACTGAATTTACCCATAGATGCAAGCCAAATGTAGTGGCATACCTTAACAACACCCAGGAGCAATCCATGAGGGGTGATTGGATCAGACATTGTTAGATAGGGCAATGTAACAGAAACGCAAAGGTTGAAACAATTACTCGGATTAGACTCTGAAGGAAACCCACTTAACAGTAGGACCCTAAGTTGCCAAAGAGATAACTTGGGAGGAATCGTGGCAGTAAGGCTTATAGCCACAACAACCTGTGTTATGTAATGTGATCGGTTGCAGAAGTATATGTTACACAAGGAAATAGAGCGGAGAACGAACCACTGCTTTAAGAGTGGGGATACCTCTCGATATTGTGAAACCGCGAGAGCGGTAGTTGTGTGGACCAAGTTCAAGAAGTATGTGGAGGATGGACCACGTTGTTATTACCCCAGGATGATTTGAATAAAATAATACGAAAAGAAGTGCTCGTACCAGTTGTGTACACAGGAAGAGTAATAAGTCTGATAGCAATCACCATAGGTGTGTGAAGCTAAATGTGTAGCGAACAACGCTCAAGAAACATAAAGGCTCAAGAAAAATAGTAGTATGTTCAAAAATCAGCCAAATAAGTGGCCAGATAAACCCAGCGTAATAGCGGAAGCTAATATAATAGCGGATGCAGTATAAGTTGATGTTGTATAATGAGTAAGGACACGGTGCGCAATAAGCGACCGTTGTGTGAGTATTGTTAGATGATAAAATGGTGAGTGAGCAGAGTTATGAGTTAAACCCAGTGGAGGCACAACAGTAAGTGATAGCAAAGGAACCGAGCAGTAAGCCGGAAGCAAGTGTTATGTGACAAGAAATTCAGTGAAACACAGTGAAAATTCCATTGGCAATCGCATAAGAGATTTACTGTCAAGAGTTTACGCCTCTGCACTCTGTATGACTGAGTGTTTTGGTATTGCTTTTGCGCAGTAATGATCGAGTGGGATAGCTAGGATATGGGAAATGTTAATTGTGGTGGATGTAGAAAGAAACCTATGATACTATAATGATCAATGCATAGGAAATGCAAGGTCATACCAATGGAAGAGTACTTGTACGAAACCAGATATGGAGGTATGATTAAGAATAAGTGATAACAGTGGCACTGAATACCAAATGTCGGTATGAAATATACCACAGGTATAGGAAATAACTGAGAGAGCACTACACATTAAGTAGTAGCTCAATCTCAACCGACAGTAAGTCGGTAGAAGCAAGTCAATCATTGTGAATTACATAGTAGTTTACGCTGTAAGCTACTGGAGAAGTGGATGGAAAATCGTGAAACTCACCGAATTCGCTCAGGGTAAGAGATACCATGCGTCGGTTGAGAAACCATTCTTCCCAAGATAATGGTAATACATTGGAGATGTACAATACAGTAACAGTAACGAATGGGGCAAACTAGCCTTATAATTACCAGAGTGGCGCAGCAGAGGCCAGTGAGCCCATGCAGCAAATGCCGAATATACAGTGTGAATATGAATGGATGGCTAGTCATCAATGCCTAGAAGCCTCACAGGCCAGGACCGAAACCGGTTATGAGTTAGATAAACTCTAATAAGAATTCTTGGTTTAGGGATTAAACCACCAATATGGTTAAAATCCTCTAACCAAAACGCATTGTGTACCAGACCACGTGGAAGTTAAAACACTTCACGCCGGCAGAACATTTTAAGCTAATGTTCAGTGATAGATTACGTGGGCGTAATCCCTTTTAAGGGGGGTAGAGCGTAAAGCCGCTTAGTGTGTATCACCGTATAAGTATACGTGATTTGTGTTGTGCATAGCACAAATAATTTGTTATGATGGTTGGCGCGTGTGTTATACAAACATACACGCTCATTTATGGTTAAATTGTGGTAATTGCGCACAGAAGATGCGAATACCATTGTGGGAAGTGTGTTTATTTTGTTAACAGTGGTGTGTGAGAGTACAAGTGGAAGGGAGTAAAGAAACTCCCAGGGAACTAAAACCCCGACGGTGCATAAATGTAAACCATGTATTGTATCTTGATAAAAAAAAATATGTATATATACAATGTTGTGATTTATGAGGGGTATAAGACCGACATAGAACCTAGTGGGAATTAAATTCCCTAGGTAACTTGAATTAAGTTGGATTTGGGTGATGATTGATAGACGGAGTTCTATCCCTTGGAGATGTAATGATTATGACTAGAAGGACTTAAAGATAGAAAATGGGATATGCTTGAATTAGTTGTGGTTGAAAATGAAGTGAGAGGTGAAACTTGATTATCATGAGATCAAGGGAAGCCGAACACAAATTGGGGTGGAAAGATAGTTCAACACTGATGCTGATCACATCAGGGTTGGATGACTCTTGAAGCTCCCTGTAAGTGGTCACAAACAACCATGTTAAGAAAAATACAAGGAGCATAAATTGGACTTGGAGTTGTGTGGTGTTTTCAAAAGGATTTTCAATTGGTGTTTTCAAACAATCGATTAATATTTTGAATAAAAGATCTTCTTGTACTTAACCTAGTAAAGAATATTTTTGTAGTACTTGCTCACGAGCTGAGGACGTATGAGCCTTTGTCTTCGGACCGGTGACATGAGAAGTATATATGTTAAAAAATTAAGTGAATGTTTTGACCTCCCAAAGGAACGGGGACCAGAAGGTGTCCATCGCGACCGGGTTCTGCGGGATCACAGTGTATATGTACTCAACGTGGGATTCGAACCCATGGAGAGATGGAAAAGGTATTTCTGTTTGATATACATGCTATGACATGTTGTTTGGTATGTGTGATAAAGGTTATTTTGACTTTGATCTCCTAAAGTGTATGCTATCAAGACCTATGAGTCTAAATGTGTTGTGTTACATAGACCTATGTGTCTAAATGTGGTTATGTCACCCAGACCTAGGAGTCTGAGGGATATTGTATAGGTGCAAGTGTGGTGAAGGTACCCGGACCATTAAGTCCGAGGTTACCATGTGGGTATGATATTTATGTATAATGTGGATATGTTGCCCGGACCATTAAGTCCGAGGTTGGATGTGAAGGGTGGTTGGTAATGGAAGTTTTATGGCTATAAGTAATTCCCGTATTCTAATCCAATGATGCGAGGAAATATGAACTTCGAGGACGAAGTTCTTTTAAGGGGGGTAGATTGAAATACCCCAAACCTTGGTATGATTGTAAATGTTAAACTATGGTATTTAAAGGCTAAAAAGTGCCTTAGAAACATAAATGAAACATTTAAACCATGGTAAAACACAATAAAACACTAAGACACGGTTTGAGCAAAAACATGCTCTAAGCTTGGAGTGAACTTGGTTAGGACCCAAAGAGCCTACCAAGACTTGATAATATTTAATTATGACTTTATAAGGCTAATTAAGTCCTTAGGAAACTTTGGTAGACAATGAAACCAAACAAAACACAAGAAAATACCTTAAAGTCAATAAGAGCAAAAATGTGCTCTAAGCTTGGGATAAATTTGTATAAGACCTAATGGTCATATCTATACCTTATAAATATGTTAATGAACATTAAATCAATTACCAAAGAAAACCAAGCTTGAAAACAAGTTAAAACAAAATGTGCTTTAAGGAGTCTTAAAGCACGTTTTTGAAAAATTGTCTTGTAAATGAGTTTTGAATGGCTAAATGTCCATCATTACTCTTTAATTAACATGTGTACTACATAGTATCACATTTGGGTGGCTATATCAATGGGAAATCAAAAATTTCACTTCTATGTGCCTTGTTTTGTAAATAGTGATTTTTATAAGCTAGTTTGTAACATATAATGTTATAAGTAATTAAATTGGCAAATAAAGTCTAAAATACCCCTTGCTACTATTTGGGGCCGGTTTTCTCATAAGGGAATGAGTCATCCCTTTGTTAAATTGATAAGATAGAAATTGATAAAGTAAAACACTATTTACTTTACTTAAATATCTAAACTAACAAAAGCAAACTCATCTCCTCTTTCTCTTCTTTCCTTTCATTTCCCACGGTGGCCATCTTCTTCCTCCTCTCTCCATCGGTTTCCAACAGAACCATATCATTCTTCATCCTTCTTCACTTGTAACTTATGACTCCATGCTCCGAATTAAATTCCGAGACTACCGTTCTCTTAGTTGGAGCAAGCTCTACAACATTGTCTTTTCAAATCATCAAAACCACCATTTCGGTGCCAAGGAGAACTTCCATGGAAGGAGCTTAAGCTAATATTTTTATGCCTTGTTGATCACCTTTGCTTCAAGGTAAGGAAAAACCAAAGAAAACTCCATTTCCTTCATTTTTTGGTGTTGACCGAAAATGCACCTTGTAATGGTGTCTTCTCTTGTCTTGTTTTAGCTTCATTTAAATCTTCCAAGGGCTAGGAGGAGTCCTCTCTTGATATATATTCAAGCTCTCTTTCCATTCCAAGGTAAAACAACTACATTAATGTTTTTGAAATAATGTAAACCTAGCGTTTACAATGAGATGAAGCATAAAGCTTATATACTCATTTCTATATTGGTATATTGTTTAGTAGTTGACAAGGAAAGAAATGCCTTACCGGTTTAAGAGGAAACAAGAAAGAAGTTTGAGTGGAAAAGAGGTAAATATGCTATCTCAATGTGGTTTAATGCCTTAGGAGAAATGAGCTTATAATGCTTGCTAAAACTACCTAAAGAGCAAATGGTGAATGACCTAGTAAGGTGTTCTCAAGGAGATTAGTAAAGGAACATATGTCTTGGGTGTGTAATTGCAGGTCAAAGGCTTATGTATTGTGGAAATTCAGTGTTTAAGGATTATGCAATTTAAGGGCCTAAGAGCCATGTTATTTAAGGGCCTAAGTGCCAAGCAAGTTTAATTATGCACTATATTGTGATGTAGTGTAAATTTGGTGAAGCTTTGTGAGTGATAGTGTTCTTGATGGGATTAGGTGTTCTTGAGTGTTTAATGGTGAAAACTATGAGTTTTGGAATGATGATGTGCTAAGAGAACCCATGGCGAAATTTGTAAAATGTATAAGGAATTCTAAGTGCTTAAATGAACTTGGGTGAACTAGGAATTGTTAGGAATGGATACATGCTTCACTAAGGAAGAACACATGCATTAAGGTGTTCTAAGGTGCTATAAGGATTTAGGCATTGTCTTGGAAGTTCTAGGAATTCAATATGTGTTTTTGAGAATGTATTAAAGTCTTGGAGAAGTTTGTTTAAGGTTTAGGTTATGTGATGTGCAAGGTGGGAATAATGTATAGATAAGGTTTTGAGAAAGGAACTTTAAGGAGTTGTGAAAAAGAAGATTTGGTTAGTAAGAGAAGATGCTTAGGAGATGATGTTATGATGGTGAGGAAACACTTTGGTATAGAGGTTATTATGGATGAAACACCACTTAAGAAACTAGGAGAAAACATTGTAAGTGTTAGAAATTTTGTGAAGATATAAGTAAAGGTTTAAGGAATTAGAAAAAGAGTTTTGTGAGTGTTTAAGGATATCTTAAGGTGTGTTTGAAGTGCTCAAATGAGGTTAGGATGTACTAGGTCATATGGGGTGAAGTTTGGAGTTGAGTGTAATAAGGAAAACAAAGATTTGGGGCAGACCGGACTTGCGACTGGACTTGCAAGTTCGGTCGGGCCCAGTTTACCCTGCGAGAATTAGCTTCTGGAATGGACCAGACATAGGACCGGACTTGGCAAGTCCGGTCGGGCTAAATTTCCAAAGGGAAGAAACTCTCGGGAAAAGACCGAACATGCGACCGGACTTACAAGGTCGGTCGGAGTAGAAAATTTTGGCGGAAATATGTTCTGGAATCGACCGGACATGGACAAGTCCGGTCGGTAAGCCCGGTCGGACTAAAAACATGGGTTAAGGTTATGAAATGATATGTAATGATGGGGATTGATTAGTAATGATGTTATAAAGTTGTTAAGGACATGTTAGGTGAGTTTTAATGACAATTAAGTGGGTAAAAAGTTGTATTGAAATGTAAAAGTAAAACAAGTTAAAGAGTGAAGTTATGTAACTAAGTTAACGGGGAAAAAGTTATAAGCATTAGACATTAAATAATCATGCTACCCCGATGTTAATAAAAGTACATGTAATGTTATCAGTTGTTCGAGAATTGCTCGAGGAACATAAGTGGACGTGGTAAAGTGGACTCCGGTGACAGGTATGGTTTTCTTGCAACCTGTGTCCTACCGGATTACACCGGCTTGTATGCCAATATGCTTTCTTGAGTGTTTGCCACCTTGTAAGATTAAAACATGTAATGAGTTTATAGTAATTCATTTATGTGGCGAATTTGGCCTCCGATACCATTTAACCTCATATATGTGTTAAACCTTAGCTAACCAAAACTAGGAACACATGAGTGATCGGTATTCGGAGTTGACGGCCCAAACCTTGGGAACGTGCTAACCACGGCTATGTGTGAGTTAGTTGGATATTGTTGTTGTATGCAAGTGTGTGAACCTCCCTTGCGTGCTTAACTCGGTTATGATACCGTATGGTGTGTGGATGTGGTAGGCTCCATAATGGATCCCTAACTACTTATTTATAAGTGTATATGTACTAATGGGGGGTGAGGAGTCCGGTTGTTCCGGCCACGCGTGTGATGGATGGGAGTCGATATCATATCCAGTTCAGCTCTCTTGGTGTATGTATAGGTGGTATTCCAATTTGGTTTCTACCTTCCCTTAGCTTATCCAAAGCTAGTTACTGACTCACGTCGGGCCACAGGGGCATACGTATGTTATTTTGGTGTGCTTGGGATTACTATATCCGACACACCTGGGGTTTAAGTTAACCGTTCGATATAACTGGACGGTAACGAGGTTGGTAACGAGCTTAGCATGAGATTGACAATAATCTCTAGGCTCACTATATATACTAACTATGGTGGAAGGTTCCTTGTGTGAACCGATCTTATGGTGTTTGTGTTGATATTGTGCTAGGCAATTTCCCTTGCTATGCTATGATATGTATACGTTAGGTGCTTAAAATGAATACGATGTTATCAGGTGTGCGCCGAAACAAGAAAGGTTTGGTTATGTTTGTTATGTGAGGAATGAGATATGTTGTAGGATATGGAGTGTGTGGATCATGGAAATGAATCCCAGTTATGACAAGAGGCGTTTAAGGATAACCCGATTAATGGGTACGTGTCGTTCATTAAGGAAGTAGCTCCGTTTTAGAGGAGAGCCACTCTAGGGTTAAAGGAATCATTGGATGATTTGTTAAGTGTGGACGTGTTGGTTATAGGTTGAGCCCATTGAGGCGAAATGTTATGTGTTGTATGTTTATGGCTTGTATGCATGATTTAAATATAATCAACCGCATGCTAAGACGACAATTAGTTGTGCGTGGCCCGGTAGCATGTGGGCTGCGGGATTACCATACCAGCAAAGGTGCTGAGCCCCTTGGGGGCCACCCTTTCTCTCCTTTTCTATTTCAGGTACAAGGAGCTGGAAGCCGTTCGAGAGTAGGACGGGGTAGATGTTTATACATGGGTAGCCATTTAAATGGCGTAAGCATTGTAGGCGTAGTAAGACCGAAATTGTTATCGGCATTAGTTTGTAAATACTCGGTACGGTTGGAATGTAATAAGTATATGGGTTGTTGTTGAGGGAAGCAAATGTAACGTGTAGTTGCTCGGGAGTCTAGTCCATCAGACCGATACAAAGTACATGTATTAGCCTTGTTAGCCACGTGGGTGGTTAACGGCGTGTAACACCATTGAAATAAGTAACGTGATGAGTTGAGTTTCCGCTGCAATGTGTTGTTAAGTGTACGGTGGTGGTTGGGGTGTTACAATTACCCCTAAAGTTAATTTAACTTAACTTTTTATTCATTTATCCTTTTAATATCTAATCTTTTGCTACAAATTTTATTTTAGCTTCTCTAAACATTTTACAAACTGTCATTGACCAAGTTTGATCACGTTTGACCAAGTTTGACCAGGGAAATTACCATTTTACCCTTGTGGTCTTTTCTTTTATCCTAACTCATTTAATAATCAAATTAACTCTAATTAATTTCTAATTTTCGTAACTAATTTTCCTATAGATTTTTGAACATCAAAAATCATTTTAAACATCTCTAAATCACCAGATTTAATTATCTAATGTTGTAGTATACATATACTATCTTTTATTAACTTTAAATATACCTAAAACCTTATAAATTCTAGTAATACTTATATACTCTTTATAAATTGTAAACTTAATTCTACAACTATTTTCCCATCATCTAAACTTCATAAATCTCATAATAGACCATATATATTTTCGGCAATTATGATATGTGACCAAAACTTCACAAATTTTTCATATTACACTTAATTATAATAATTCCTTTAATTTAACTTAGTTATATAATTTTTCTAACTCACCTAAGTTCTCTTAATTTTTGGCCATACACTAAATTTTAGTATATGTACTTTTCTTATATATTATGATAGCTTATATTAAAGTTTATATCATAAGGGTTGTAAATCTAATTTTAGATTTACAAAATATTAACATTTTAGGTGCTAAAAATTAAACCTAACACCTACTAAATTCGGTAATAATAAACAAAGTACACAATAGATTAGATCATATATAGATCAATATTTAGAACCTTGAAATAAGTAGTTGTAGGATTTACCTTGTATATTAACCATTAGCTTAATATTTAAGCTTGTTTTCCTTAGAAATTTTGACAGCAATATGCTAGAGAAATTGGCTCCAAAATTATACAATAAGATGAAGAATAAGAAGGGTTAGTAACCCTAAGCACTCGGCCTTGATGAAAATCAAAGAAGGAAGAGTTTCCAAGAAGGCAATGTTTTACCTCGAGAATCAAAGGCACTTCTTCGTAGTTTTTCCTGAGAATCTGGGGGCTCATGAGCTATGGTTGTAAAGCTCTTGAAGAGAGGATTCCAACGAGCTATCAAGCTTGTGATTTGGAGCTAGGACGAGAAAGTTATGATTTCTACAAGGAAGGGTGTTCTTTAAGGTTCAAAACTAAGAACATTGCACTTGTTTTGTGTTGTTTATTCAAAGAGAGGATGAGCTACGAATTTGGGAGCTCTCATTTGACAGGTAAGAGTCTCAATAATGATCCACTAAGGGGACAAGATGATAAGGCAATTGAAGATAGTCTTGGTGGTTGAAATAGTAAAGTTTAAAAGCATTTTTTTCTTTTGGTGAGTCCCCCCCCCCCCATGTCGGCCAGCATATGCCTCATTTGACCTGAATTTTTTTTTTCTCTAATGTGTTTATGTAATATTTGATACCTTAAACTCGTTCCTATTGACTTATACCATGTGATGATAGGTATGTTACAAGGCCAAAAATACCTTAAAACACCTTTTATGTGCTTCCCGGTTCACATTGATTATGCAATTTGTTTTGGCTAGTTTAAATGTGTTCTTAGTACATTTACAACCTTTAGAAATTTTGTTCGTGAAATATCATGTTGTTAATTCCAATTTAAACCAAGTCGTTTGGTGGTTTCTCCTTGACTTTCGTCAGTTTAGTACTTGTTTACTGTGGACTTTGTATACTTAATTTGTGTGTATACGCTATGGCTCCTTTGACCATTTTAGTGTTGTTCCCTTATTCCTTATTGGTATTTAGGCTCATTAGCCTTTTAATTCCATGTATAAATTCTTAAGGCACATTTTCCTTTAAAGCACATTTTTCTTTAAAGCACATTATTGTGCTCCAAGGTGCGCTTTCGGTTTAAACGCTAATTCCGCTTAATGTGTATTACTAATCTTAGAGGTATTTCACATTTGAAATCTCTTGGGAACTTATTGGTAGTTCCCTAATTTATTTATACTCTTTAAATCACCTTTTGCTCTAATTGTTCTTAAAGCATGTTTTGGTGTAAATTGCTGTTTAACACTTCTTCTAATGTTTCTAAGGCACGTTATAGACTTAGTATATCCTAATTATATAGTTCATTAATATATTAAGTTTGGGGTATTTCAATCTACCCCCCTTAAAAGAACTTTGTCCTTAAAGTTCCTATGTATCTATATCTCTTAGAACACACAGGTAACTTCACACCAAAAGATCATATAGATCACTCAATATCTGTATAGGAATTCTGACTCATAAGGTCTGCCATATATATACATTTACCACACTTACCACACAACATATCTTTTGTATGTTTCAGTAATCGAAATACTCTTTATATATTCTTTGCTGCATACTCCTCATGTAACCAGTCCGAAGACAAAGGTTTTCATGTCCTCGAGTTCATGAGCGAGTAATACAGAAAATACATGTCAACTCCAATTCCACTTTATGGTACTGCATCTACTCCTAATGTGGTTAATTGTGACCACTTGTAGGGAGTTTCAGGAATCATCCGACCCTGATGTGATCAGCATCAGTGTTGAACTATCCTTTCACCCCAATTTGTGTTCAGTTTTCTTTAATCTGGCCAAGATCAAGTTCTACCTCCCACGTCAACTTCAAACATCCAAATAATTATTCATGTAGCATTTTATATCTTTTAGTCCTTCTATTCATAATCATAAATCAATACATCTCCAAATTATAGAACTCAATCCATCAGTCATTCTTAATTCACATCTCAGCAATTTCTTAGAGAATTTAATTCCTACTAGATTCTACATCGGTCTCATACCGATTCATACCTCATAACATTACCATATTTGGTCTTATATCAATATATATCATGGGGATTTTAATTCCCCTGGAGTTTCTACTCCTTTTTTTTCCTGAATTCTCGCACTGAAGTTAACGAGGTCGTCCTCTAATACATCTTGTATTCGCATTTAATTGTGCGTAGTAACCACTACCACATAAGAATGAATACATGTGTTTATATAACATATGTATCAAACATCACAACTAATTGTATTGTGCTATGCACACTGTAGGTTACGTACTGAACACGTGAAATATAGGCTAAGCGATTGTACGCTCTACCCCCCTTAAAATGGATTACGCCCACGTAATCAACATTATATCATCCTTGAACATAGGTTCAAGATGTTTAGGTGTCATGGAGCATTCTGGCTCCCATGTAGTCTATCTCACATTATGATTGGGTCAGAGGGTCTTCACCATGGCAATGGCTTATTCTCTGTATCAAGGATTCTTATTGGTGTTCACACCAATCTTACAACTGTGTTCCAGTGTAGTCTCTAAGGCTCCAAAGTATTTGGCAGATAAGTCGTATAATTTATTCGACTGGAAGATGTGAGACATATCATTACTTTTTCTCTCTTGTTTGGTATATCAAACCTTTAAGATACGGTCCACTAGCTTCTGCTGCGCGACTCTGATAATCTTGGGGCTTAGTTTGCCCTTCCTATCCTCTTCAATATGTTTTCAACTCCTTTGTATCCTTATAACTTATGAATAAAGTTCTCTTAATGGACGCGTGATATCTTTATCTATACACGGTCTTTATGAGTTATAACTTGTCTATCCAGTTCTTTGGAGATCTGATGTTCAGGTTGTTATTACGCCTTCCAGCGTCTGATTTTTTCCTACTAACTGACCCTCAGTCTGAGATTTCTGTATTATCTGGAGCTGCTGTTCAGTGCTTATTGCTCTTCATAGTTTCCTCGAAAGTCTTGAGACATATAAACTGTTCGTACTTAGTAATCAGTGCTCCTCGTACTTCATAACTCTTAATTGTTTCTTCCTGGAATGAGTTCTCTGACTCTTTTAATCTCATTGGTTTAGCTGAGTTTTTCATCCTCAAGTGTTCATGGTAACTTGTTGTTCTGGTGTGAGTTTGCATCTCTGACTGTCGTACGGAGTCGACTACTTCTCGTGTTCCTTACACTACTCGTTTACATATATGGGGTACCTTACTGATACATTGCTACTTACCCGACTAACTTATAAATAAGTCCATCAGGCCCACAAGCTCCTTTGGAGTGCGGGCGTCCCACATCTCGTTTAAGTACACTCGTAGTGCTCGTCACACGCTTGGTTATAACTAATTTGTGAAGTATTCTATTGTCGATCTCCTCTTTCATCAATCCATGATAACACACTTGTCGTTCTTCTTGAACTTAATCAAGGAATATCCAGCAACTGGGTTCATAACTACATTATACCTTATGTATTTGGTACGGACTCCATCCCTTAGTAATTTGAGGTCTCTTTCCTTAGAGCCTCTTATCTTATTTCTCATGTCGATCTATTAGGAATGTACTTCCAGCTCCTTACGGAATGGACAGTGTGCTTCTTGTGAAACCTTTCATCACATGGTCCAGGCTACTGGCGTTACTGCACAGTCTGTCTCCCATTTCATCACCTTACTTACATCGGTTTTTTTTTAATTCATAAATCTGATTGCCTTCGTGTCAATATTTGATGACTTATATATAGTGGTTGCTTTGCTGTGCATTGTAACTTAATGTACCTGATGGGTATTATTCTCATGGCCTCCACTATCGAAGTAGCTTTAGCTTTCTCATATTGCCCATTGATGGCACAATTCTTCAATTGTTGACTTCAATGTCTTGTCTTATATTCAACCCCCTTCATGGTGTAAACAAACTAGAAGTTCTCTAATTTCGGTGTTTGACGGTTGTCGTATCGTGTTGTAAAATGGTTATCTCTCTTAATATGAAGGACTTCTACTCCAATCTCAGGTTCGTAAGTAGGCTGATTTCTCTCACATTCTTTCATCCTTTATGATGTTATTTACCATGTAATTTAACCGGTTACTGAAGAAGTCATTGATAAGTACGAAATATGTATACTTTTAGTATTACAATTCTTCCTATTTTGTTAACAATTCATACCATATTTCTCACTTATCATATGCTTTTTCTATAATTTGTATTTAGATGAGAGCTAACATATTTTATATGTCAAATGTAGCAAAAATGCATTAGAATTAAATAATTTCTCTCATGATTGATTATTCATGATCATTTTCGTTTACTACTACCGATTTACATATGGTTTTAACATTCATTCATGAAAAATATACATGCACTTTCATCACACCATTGGAAAATCTTTGATTATGGGCTACGTACATATGGGACTAATACAGGAGTTTAATAAACATTTAAACCCATGAATTTACGATGGCATCGCACTATGGGGAACAGGAGACCACAATCGATCGCACTACTGATATTTCACTGTCATCTCCATAACAGAGAATATATCACCAATGCTTCGGACGCCCGCATCACCCTCACCAGACGATCCCCTCATCTCACCCGCTCCATCACCACCTCACCCACCTTCTTCACCGTCGACCCATCGCCACCATCTTCACTACCTTCATTTCATCATCATCCCACCGCCACCGGTCATCCACGCCTCATCTGCACCCCATTCCACGCCATCCTCATCCGACATCATTCATCACCCTCGTAAACTCATCACCGGGGACGCCCACTTTGACCATCATCCATCCACTCACACTCGCCTCACCACCGACGCCTCACTCCATCTACATCAGCCATCGTCATTCATTACCGATTCATCCTCACCCGCATCTTCGTCTCTGTTAGCACATCTTCTTCGCCTCACGCATACACCACACGACGCCCGACATCCACTATCGTCTCCAATCCACCACTTCCATCACCATTCACCACTTCCATCATCAACTTCAACACCACGTGATACACACAGACCACCGACCGTCTTCATTATTCACGCGGGACAACCCCATCATCGTCGCCACGCCTCGCACCACAATCCCGCCACAACTCCATCATCCTCCATCTCGTCTTCACCACGGTATCGATTTACCATCATCAACACCACATCACCGGAGATCACGGACGGTCGTCACCTCCATTCACCACCGCATCACACACCACCGACTATCGCTACATCATCGACGACACCAACGTCATCACTTCATCGACATCGACATCCTTTCACACCATCACTCACCATCACTACCCATCATATCTTCATCCTCGCCTCTCCATTCACCGACGACACTGAGAATTCATCACCATCGGCGTAACCAAAGAAGAGGTTGAGTCGGTGATTACGAGGGATAAACAGAGCGAGAAAACGACAAGAACGAACATAACTGATTTTGAATGAGCCGGTTCAGACAGAGGCAAAGAAATGAACCGGTCTGGTTTATAATATAAGGGTTTATTAAACTAAACCCTTCATATTTGTTACATGTTACATGTTTATTAATTGCAGTTTTGGGTTATTACATAACATTTAATATTGGTTTTAAAAGTTTACCTTTATTGAATTTATATTTTTACTGGTTTTAATTAACATATAGATTGTTACAATTAATGTGCTTATGCTGCAATAATTCTGATCATTTAATTGCATTATCTTTCTAAATCTATTTTGACCCGATCCAGTGAAAAATAGATAGGTTCGATTAATTCGTAAATTTGTGGAAAACTTGTTTTCATCGGACAAGTTAATACTTCATCTGCATAAATATTATCTCTCAAACTTATTTTGTTTACATGTGTTTTGCTGGTCTAAAATCAAGTCATAGCATGTTCTGGTAAACAAATTCGTCCGAGTTATTATTTTTGCCAATCTATAAACCAGAAGAAATAACATAATTAACCAAACTGCAATAACCGGAACCCGGAGTCCCGCTCAATCATATCATCTTTCATTTTTATTTATCTGTTATTTTATCTGCATTTTATCAGTTTCATTTACAATTCAGTAAAACCCCCCCTTTTGTGACACGCTTAGGAATTAGACATTTTCGCTTAAGTCCCACGGTTCGATTACCCGGTTGCTTCAATTTCACTATACTATTGCGACCGGGATTGTTTGCAGCCCGATAGATATTTTGACTCACTCTTTATTTACTATTTTTACCAGGTCGAAAATCTTGTCTACAGTCATCCGTTGAATCACAAGCTCTTTTGAGCGTTGGTCACTTGACGTGCCATAATGCGCACTCACAATGTTTATCTCTGACGATTGCTGATTCTTAAATCCTGGGTGTTGGATATGAGGTCTGTCTCTCCAGCCTTCCATATTATTTATGTGTAACTGGAATGTTCAAAGGTAATTTCAAGGTCAACGGTTCCCATTCTCCAATAGAGAGTATTCAATCTTTAAGAAGTGAAAGCCCTTTTTGAGGGGTTTATTCCCACTCATGGCCTCACAACAAGGAGAGTTATCCCCACCCTAAAAGGAATGGTTTGTTCTCCGCCCCTGCCAATAGCACTATCTCAACATTCTCATTGGTGCCCTTTACTGGCAATTCTTCCTCAATTTGGTATAGGTTCTCATAACCACTCGTATGTACGAGTTGTAGTTCATTCATGGCCTAGATAAGCCTTTTATGCTTTCCTGTGCCTCGAGCTCTGATGTATTTAACATCCTTGGCTCGTAGGCCCTTAATGTTTGATTAGTCTCAAGTGATAGCCGGTGTTCGGTTCACTGTTGTATTCTTAATCGTCTGTAGGTTATCCACGTAATTCTCTTGTTCTCTGAACTTTGCCAATGTTGGGTCACATCATTGGACGTAATATTGGGTTTCACAATAAGTTGTTGTATCTCGCTTCCTGCTGTGGAAGTTCGCTTAGGTAATCCGATGTTTATCAGTGTCTGTGACAATACCTTCGCTCTCATAGACTTGTGTCTTTTAGCAATTAAGGATTAGTTCTCATTAGGCCTCTGCCTTCAGGTGTCTAAGTCGGATATTTACCCTGGATATCATGTGCTGCCATGTCAATACTTTGTTCAACTTTCGTTGACTACGCCACCCGTTAATGACTAATCACACTTGGGTGTTAATGAGTTTGGCAAGCAATACTAACCATCGTTTATGGGTCCTTTTCTGCTCAACTATACCAACTCTATGGTGTAGTCCTTTTGAGGTTCTCTCTTTCGTGATTGCACATCTTTGATCCTAGGTAGGTCACTACTTAAATTTGTTTTCTCTGATTCTGTTTCTAGGGTTTATCAACATCTTCAGTGAAGGATGCTGTTACTGGTATTATTCTGGGAGTTCATCCCGTTTTTTTGAAAGTTGTTATGTCATCCGTCTTCATTGTATGTCGTAATACCTTCCTTGTAGGTTATTACTTACATCTGGTCCTCTCACATTATTGAGTAATCTCATCGGTTCTTCCATTCAAGGTTAGGCTTGGTTTTGGGTTGATGTTCTTACCTGTAGTGTCGGTTGTCTGTTGTTGATGCTCACGTCGTTTAGTTCCCTGACCAAGTCCAGCTCCCTGCCGACTGGTGTATTGATTTAGTTGTCATGGTCAGGCCGTCAGACCCTCCCGATATTTCGCTCTTCAGTATTAAGGATTTGTAATCCGGTGTTAATATGTATTATACTCGTGATTTTTACCATTTGGTCTTCACGGCTTCCCATATGGCTTCATTGTGGCAGCACTTGCCAAGGCAAGTGCGCCATGCAAGATGGGCTATCGGTACTGTGTACGTCGGTAATGGTACATTCTCCTAAACTCCATGTAGGTGGTAGTCCATGGGACTCCTTCTTTGCCCTTTTTTGGCTTTAGTTTATTTATTATTTGGGCAGCTTCCTGACTGCTTTTGTTAGTATAGTTACTTATCAGGGTATTCCTCTTTCTGAGGGGACCCCATTTCTTTTGCTTTCACCATGGTTCTCACTCTCATTTCCACACCTTCATCGAGGTTATCGAGTATTGACTCTCTTTAGGCACTACGTCGTAGTCCTATCTTGGAGTGTGACTTGCATACGCATTCGTAGTCGTCTGAGCTATTGCAGTTAGGTCTTTGCAACCCCTTTTTTGTAGGTTCGGAGTTACCTGCTTCATCATTGACTTTTAGGTAGTCCCTACGCTCTTGCGTGGTATTATCCCACTGTTATTGCTCCCTTGGACTGTTGTCCGGTGTTTCTGTCGCTTCTCTTGTCCTCCCATTGCACTCATAGTGTTTTCCTTCTTACTGTATGGCGGGGTTATATCGACTGCGTAGCATGTCGACCCAAGTTGCCTGTAATTATTATTCTCTCATTGGTAGGATTCCGCTGGTTGCGCCTATTTCAACGTTGCGCTCCAATTGGGACCTTCAAGTCTTGAAAGACTATTGCATAACGAGGTGCTTCTCGTATTTCATAATACTAAGTATTTGCCAGATCGGGTTTTCCCGAGTAAGAGAAGGCTTGTCATCTCTCTGGCGTTCATTTCTGGTATCTTAGAACCAGGGGCGCAGAGGGCGGGTTAGGTATTATAGATATCCGATACACATCGGGGAATCCTAACTAACGCACCTCTCGCACTAACACTCAACCCTTATCCCAAAGTCTACAGTTCCTAACTCGGTAATTCCTAAGCTCGGTAATTTCCAGTCATCAGAGCGTAACTACGCTCTGATACCACTTTTTGTAATACCCCATCTCCAAATACAATGATCGTCGCCTTAAGTCCATCTCGTACGTTAACAATGCAGCGGAAAAGTTCTACTAAATTGGTGTTACCGCCGTTAGTCACCCACGTGACTAACTAGGCCTATTCTCTTAACAAGTCATGGTCTGACTAACCGGATAATTACTCGAGCATCTAAAACATTACAATTCATAAACCACAACTTATACCGAGTATCTCATATCCTAATACATCATACTAACATCTCACCAATTTACTAAACGAGTGTACATGCACAACTCGTGTAACAAATGTAAAAGCGACCCGAAGTACTCTACCCGCTCCCACTCTCAGGTTGAGTCTTCGTCCGGTACCTACCTACAAAGTTTAAATCACAGACCCCAAGGGGCTCAGCATATTGCTGGTATAGAAAACGTGCAGCCCACAAGCTAGTCGGGTTACACACGACTACTTTGTCGTATACATGCAATTGTTTATTTATACAAATAATAATAAGAAGTACGATAACAAACAACACATTTATGTGAAACATTCAGAGCTCAAATAAATCGAACGTTGTAATAGACGTCCATTGATGAGTAAGTTAGATTCCTAAATCCTGAGGCCTGAGAATTGTTTAGTTCTCGTGTTTGACCATACCTTATAAGTGTCAACCGTTCTCTTAATAGAACTGGTTGTTCTTTAACTGAATTGTTTATTTTTGTCGGGTCATGGTAACCCTAGCCAATGAGTTATTAGCTCCATTGGGTTAATAAACATTATTCTTAAGTTGTGAGGGGTGTAGGCTTGACCCTCCTGCGCCTCCTGAATTTGCCTCCCACCTCGAGCTGTTCACTCGAGCTGGTCGGGTCAGTTTGTCGACCCTAGGCGGAAGACAAATCTGATACAGATGCCGACCTCCTAACCTGAACATGCATGACCGGAGTCAGTCCCGGATTCCTCTCTCCCCAAGTTCTAGTTAGCTGAAGTCTCTTTGACGATTGGTTAGTTAAACCTCTCTCGGTATTAACCAACTAACAATAGGGAATATTTGTAACCTTATACAATTGTTTACTAAACATAGTTAGTGAACAAGCTCTGAATCAATTCATGTTAGTGTGAAATGGACACACAATAACAATACAATAAATAGGTTTCATGCTTAATCTTGCTTGGTCGTAGCACAATAACACATAGCACACAAACTGAGGTAGACCTCGTTAGACCTTGTTAGCAAACAAGCTACAAGAATCCCATACCGTACACCGGAGATTGGCTAGCTCTTAATCCCTCGTTCGCCTAATCCGCCGAACTCCTCTGACTTATCTAGATCTATAACCAGAACTAGTATTAGTATCCTGTGTCTTAGAACTAATTTGGTTCTCTTTTCAACTTAAACCTCTTCCTAGGTTAACCCGGGTATAATAGTGTACCGTTAAACGGGTTCTTTCATTTAGGAGCGTTTTCGAGCTCAATTCCAATTCATTAACACACTAACGTCGTTAGCAGTTATTTAGTTGCACAGTTAGCAACTTTAGACTTATACGGACCTTGTATTTGGTTTTCGTATTTTTCATTATTCATCCGTATTTCACTATTCATTTATACGGTCTCGTATTTTACTATTCACCGTATTGCACTATTCATTTATACGGTCTCGTATTTTACTATTCACCGTATTTCACTATTCACGTATATGTATTTTACTATTCACGTATACGTCTCGTATTTGACTATTCATATATACGTAGTTACTATTCATGTATACGTATTCACTATACATGTATACGTATTTACTATTCATGTATACGTATTTACTATTAATGTATACGTATACTATTCATGTATACGTATTTACTATTCATGTATATGTATTTACTATTCATGTATACGTATACTATTCATGTATACGAGTACTATTCATGTATACCAAAATTTTCGTATACGTCCGTATGATACTCCGTATCATACGTATTTATTTCTTTTTCCAATATAACTTGTATTTTTATTAAAAATACTTTAAGTATTTATTTCTCCAATACTTATTAAATTACGGGTATACCCCTCGTATACCTTCATTTATATACGGGTCTCGTTTAACTCTGTCTTAACTCTGTTTCTTTTACAACTTGTTTCTAAATTCTTTATCTAATTTCCTTAACCTTCTAAACACCTAAAAATGTGTCATTTACATTGCTTACCCATAGTTTCCTATTAATCTCTATTTTTATTATAATAAGTTCTAAACTTGTTACTTTTATTTCTAATTTCTTCCAAAGTCTTATTTAATTAATTCCTTTTATACTTTTGGTCAATTACTAAAATATACCCAAGTTTGACCATCCTTTTATGGTCAAACCCCCTAACTTTCCATTATTTAATATATTACCCCTAAAGTTAATTTAACTTAACTTTTTATTCCTTTATCCTTTTAATATCTAATCTTTTGCTACAAATTTTATTTTAGCTTCTCTAAACATTTTACAAACTGTCATTGACCAAGTTTGACCAAGTTTGACCAGGGAAATTACCATTTTACCCTTGTGGTCTTTTATCCTAACTCATTTAATAATCAAATTAACTCAAATTAATTTCTAATTTTCGTAACTAATTTTCCTACAGATTTTTGAACATCAAAAATCATTTTAAACATCTCTAAATCACCAGATTTAATTATCTAATGTTGTAGTATACATATACTATCTTTTATTAACTTTAAATATACCAAAAACCTTATAAATTCTAGTAATACTTATATACTCTTTATAAATTGTAAACTTAATTCTACAATTATTTTCCCACCATCTAAACTTCATAAATCTCATAATAGACCATATATATTTTCGGCAATTATGATATGTGACCAAAACTTCACAAATTTTTCATATTACACTTAATTATACTAATTCCTTTAATTTAACTTAGTTATATAATTTTTCTAACTCACCTAAGTTCTCTTAATTTTAGGCCATACACTAAATTTTAGTATATGAACTTTTCTTATATGTTATGATAGCTTAAATTAAAGTTTATATCATAAGGGTTGTAAATCTAATTTTAGATTTACAAAATATTAACATTTTAGGTGCTAAAAATTAAACCTAACACCTACTAAATTTGGTAATAATAAACAAAGTACACAATAGATTAGATCATATATAGATCAATATTTTGAACCTTGAAATAGGTAGTTGTAGGATTTACCTTGTATATTAACCATTAGCTTAATATTTAAGCTTGTTTTCCTTAGAAATTTTGACACCAATTTGCTAGAGAAATTGGCTCCAAAATTATACAATAAGATGAAGAATAAGAAGGGTTAGTAACCCTAGGCACTTGGCCTTGATGAAAACCAAAGAAGGAAGAGTTTCCAAGAAGGCAATGTTTTACCTCGAGAATCAAAGGCACTTCTTCGTAGTTTTTCTGAGCATCTTGGGGCTCATGAGCTATGGTTGTAAAGCTCGTGAAGAGAGTATTCCAACGAGCTATCAAGATTGTGATTTGGAGCTAGGACGAGAAAGTTATGATTTCTACAAGGAAGGGTGTTCTTTAAGGTTCAAAACTAAGAACATTGCACTTGTTTTGTGTTGTTTCTTCAAAGAGAGGATGAGCTACGAATTTAGGAGCTCTCATTTGACAGGTAAGAGTCTCAATAATTATCCACTAAGGGTACAAGATGATAAGGCAATTGAAGATAGTCTTGGTGGTTGAAATAGTAAAGTTTAAAAGCATTTTTTTTTCTTTTGGTGAGTCCCCCCCCCCCCCCATGTCGGCCAGCATATGCCTCATTTGACCTGAATTTTTTTGTTTCTCTAATGTGTTTATGTAATATTTGATACATTAAACTCGTTCCTAATGACTTATACCATGTGATAGGTATGTTACAAGGCCAAACATGCCTTAAAACACATTTTATGTGCTTCCCGGTTCACATTGGTTATGCAATTTGTTTTGGCTAGTTTAAATGTGTTCTTAGTACATTTACAACCTTTAGAAACTTTGTTCGTGAAATAGCATGTTGTTAATTCCAATTTAAACCAAGTCGTTTGGTGGTTTCTCCTTGACTTTCGTCAGTTTAGTACCTGTTTACTGTGGACTTTGTATACTTAATTTGTGTGTATACGCTATGGCTCCTATGACCATTTTATTGTTGTTCCCTTATTCCTTATTGGTATTTAGGCACATTAGCCTTTTAATTCCATGTATAAATGCTTAAGGCACATTTTCCTTTAAAGCACATTTTTCTTTAAAGCACATTATTGTGCTCCAAGGTGCGCTTTCGGTTTAAACGCTAATTCCGCTTAATGTGTATTACTAATCTTAGAGGTATTTTACATTTGAAATCTCTTGGGAACTTATTGGTAGTTCCCTAATTTATTTATACTCTTTAAAACACCTTTTGCTCTAATTGTTCTTAAAGCATGTTTTGGTGTAAATTGTTGTTTAACACTTCTTCTAATGTTCCTAAGGCACGTTCTAGACTTAGTATATCCTAATTATATAGTTCATTAATATATTAAGGTTTGGGGTATTTCAGGGTTGGAGAGATGCAAAAATCTGTAGCAAAGATGTGTAGGAAAGTCTTGAAATTTCTAGAGAAGAGTTAGTGTGCTTAACCTTGGAAATGGAGGATGGACTTGGGTATAGATAATGCATTTGTCTAGGAAGGATTTGGAATGGTCAAAATGAGTGAGAACAAAGTGTAAACCACCAAGAGAAGTTTAGAAAATGCACATGTGTGCAAAGTGCAAATGTGAGGGAGAAAACTTGTATAAATTAAGCAAGGATTGGGTAATGGATTTGACCAATGATTTGAGGAGGTTTAGAGCATGATTAAGAGTGTTTTAAGGTGGTTAAACATGTTTAGAAACATGTGGAAGGATTATAGTTGTCAAAATTTGACCCAACCCGTAAACTTGTCCGTTTTATCCGAACCCGAAACCCAATCGAAACCCGAAAATATTTAAATATAATAAACCCAAAACCCGATTGGGTGAAACCCAAAATGACCCGAACCCGAAATGACCCAAAAAATTTATAACCTGAAACCAACCCGAACCTGAAATGACCCGAAATAATAGTAATTAAAGATTAGCCAAACTCAAATAACATGAAATAATAATGACCATAAGTTGTCCCAAACCTGAATGACCTAAATAAATATGACAAAAAATTTGATTCAAACTTAGTATATCCGAATAAAATTCAGAATAGGCATTGTATTGAAAGTTCTGTAATCTATAATTTGTATATTCTTATAGAAATTAGGTATATATTTATATTATAATTTTTCAATATATATTAACTATGACCCAAAACAACCGAAACCCGATTCTATCTAACACTATTACAACCCGAACCCGAAATGACCCGAAAGTTTAATGACCCGAACCCGAAATGACCCGAAAGTTTGATGACCCGAACGAATTTTGACCCGAAAAGATATGACCCAAAACCCGAACGGATAACCCGTTTGACAGGCCTAGGAAGGATTAGGAAAAGATTGGGAGAGAATTAAGGGAAGTTTAGAGTTCAAAAACTGTCAAATTTGACAGTTCCAGGGGTGGTCCGGGTTTGTAAACCGGTACACAAACCCGAACCACATCAAAAACTAGGCAGAAAGTCATTCCAGTGGTTGGTCCTGGATTATAGCCCCGGACACAAACCCGGACCACATGAAAAAATGGGTAGAATGTGTTTTCCGGAATTGGTCTGGGTTTAAAAACCAGGACGCACACCCGAACCAATGTAAAAGTGCACCAGAAAGTGTTTTAAAGATGGGGAATTGATTGGGGATGGTTTTAGATGATGTTTAGGACTTGTTTGGTGACCTATAAAGGTCCTTGGAAGTGTAAACAAGTTTGAGAAGTGAATGAGAAAGTTGTGAACTTAAATACACTTGAACAAAGCTAAGGAATACCGGGACAACGGGGTTAAATATGGGTGTACTCGTAGTTCACACGTTGTAACACCTTAATGTTAATGAAACCACTTGAAATGTTATCAGTGGTTCGAGAACAACCCGAGGAACGTAAGGTGACCCGTTAAAGTTAATCCATGGTGAAAGGTATGATTTTCTCATGCCTTGTATGCTAACTGAGCTACACTGATTTGTGTGTTGTGTGTTTGTGTGCCGACTTAATCAAGATAAAAGCATTAAAATGATTTATTGCATTTGATATGTATGTCTTGATGCATGATGTATGAACTAACATACTTGAATGATTGAGCGGTCTAACTTAGGGCTATAGACCGACTCGTAGATGTGTATTGCTTGATTAGAGACTGGTAGGAAGAGTCGTTCGCAAATTAACAAAAACGTGAAAACACACGAAAACTATCCAATCGAGAATAACGATAAGCCAAACTTATGAACTCACTAGAACGTGAGAGAGAGTGGTACGAGATTAGTAAACTCCTGATAACGGTTAGAAAACCGAAATGAAGAATCCACGAAACAATCAATAGTAAAAAGAAATAATGAGACCTCTACTTAGAGGATGGGGATAGTTCAAGAAAAGAACTTTTGAATGAAGTAAAAGAATGATAAGGGACCATCAAACTCCCTTAGAAAAATAGTCGACCTACAATATGAGGAACCGACCAATATAAGAAAATGTCCCGAACATAAAAGTATTCGATAAGTTGGGGATACCCTTAAATCTGAGAATACTAGACATTGAGGAAATTCCCTAAGCTATTAGATGTTATCGAGAGTGATACTTCTAGGCTAATCTATATTATTACACTATAACTCCGAGAGGGGAGTATTTGGAAAATTGAGTAGTCTGGTAGAGATACGGACGTTTGAGAATTTGAGGAGCTAAGTGTATAATTCCGTTTGATAGTCGAACCTTCCCACTATGCTAGACCCAAGTAGGGTCGAAACCGGGGAAGTAAGACTTGTATTTGAAAGCCCTGTGGTGAGTCTTGTGTATGACTCTGCCGGAGGTCATGGGTAATGACTTAAAAGATGTCCCTTTGAGAATTGAGATTGAGTTTGAGAATTTGATATTGAAACTTGAGAATTTGAGAATTGAGATTGAGTTTGAGAATTTGAGGGTTGAAGTTTGAGAACTTTGAGGATTGAGTTTAGATTTGAGAAAGCGAGGTGTAGAACTTGAATGGAGATTGAGTATAAGAGAGCTTGAGTAAGAGTAAACCAAGGGAATGGGTAAGGTAATGAATAAGTGACTAAGGCATAGTGAGGTAGAAACCCTCAAGGCCTAAGAGTAAGTTAACACTAACTAACAAACTTGTCGTGTTAGTTGTTATTGTATTCCTTGTTTGAATGCCTTTGAATGTGAGCATGTTTATTGAATTAAAATGAATCTCATGTTCTCAACCAAGTAGTCGGCGTACCCCCGTTAGCACGCGGGGTATGCGAATTTCATGCCAGCAAATTGCTGAGCCCTTAGGGGCACCGTTTTTACTTTCCAGGTACTTCGAAGCCGATCACAGTTCGAGAGTGTAAGACGGGGTTACTGTATAAGCATGGGTAGATGATTAATGAAGGTTGTATTTAATTGTAATGTTGAATTGTAGTCTGAATTGTTATTGGCAAACTTGAGGATTGTTGATACTCGGTATAGAACGGGAATGGAGTTATATTTGTTTAGTATTAAATTGAAGTTGTATTTGGATTGTGATTTGATTAAGGAATGGAATGTATTGTTTGTACAGATTAATCGGTATACTAATTCATCAGACCAATACTGTTTTGTTGGATTTGGCCTTGTTAGTCACGTGGGTGACTAAAGGCATTGTATCACCCACCGTTGTAGTTTGATTTCCGTTGCTTTGATGTTAGTGATTGTGACAGATTAGGAGATAATTATAGGATTAGCGGTAGGGGTGTTACAAAAAGTGGTAACAGAGCGAAGTATCGCTCTGATGGTTGAAATACCGAGTTTAGGAAAATACCGAGTTAGGAATTAGAGACTTAGGGCTAAGGGTTGAGTGTTAGCTTGAGAGGTACGCTAGATAGGAACTTCCATGTGAACTGGAAACCTACAATAACCAATCCCGCCCTCCACAACCCAGGTTCTAAAGTTGGGAAAAGAATGCCATAGAGATGGAAAGACCTCTCATACTCGGGTAAACCCGATCTGGCAGTTGTAAGAATAAGCCTTGTAAGAGAAAGAACCTGTCATACTGCAGACGTATATATCTTAGTGGTTAAACTGGTGTAAAAATAAAAGAAAAGAAATTTAAAACTCAAAATAAACGTCGGGCTGCAAACAAATCCCAGTCGTGGTAGTATAGTGAAATGTAAGCGATCAGATGTCGAACCGTGGGACTAATGTGCATATTATAGTACCTAAGCGTGTCACAAAAAAGGGGATTAATTGACTTGTATTATAAATAAAAAGGAGAGTTAAAATAAACTAAGTTAATAGATAAATTAAACGGGACTCTGGTTCAGGTTAATATAATCTGCTCTTTCATGCTATGTCTACTGGTTTAATTATAATTGTTTAGCAAAATTCCTCTTATTATCTTAAGGACTAAATCATAGACTCATAAGAACTCGTTTACCTGAAAATGCAAGGTCCGATGAAAACTCAAGCAAAATACGTGTAAACGGACGGTTTAGATATGAGAAATTATTTATGCATCTGAGTACTAACTTATTAAATCATAATAAGCTTCCTCCAGATTTACGGCTTAATTAACCTATCTATTTATCACCTGGTCTGATCAAAATAGACTTAGCAAGCAATTTAATAAACTCATGACATTTATTAAAAATGCGAGAGATAAACTTTAGGTCGTAACAATTGTATTTAAATAAAACCAGTAAACATATTGCATAATTAATACAAACACATAATAACCATTCCTAGAGTATAAATATACTAGCTTAACATATTAAATAGATAAACAGAAACAAGAGTAGTAGAAATCATCTGTAGTCACTCCTGCATTCGTTCTGCTATTTTGTATACGTCGGACTAGAGGTGGATATGGTGGAATGTAAAATAAATAAAATGGAGAAGACAGGAGAAGAGAAATGGGATGAACGTGTGATATGTGGTCTGTAGTGTGGATGTTGGGTAGTGGATGTGTGTTTTGAGCAGAAGGCTCGTGGGTTTATATAGAGGAAAGGAAGAGGAAGAAACAGACAGAGGGAACACCGCGTGAGGATATTAAGGAATGGATAGGGGCGGCAGAAAGAGCTGGATCACGCGTGAAAGGATTTGCAGACTGATTGCTGCTCATTTATTGCAGGGGACAGAACTCACGCGTGAGAGAAATAAGGTAGGCGCCGACCGGTAATGGATATGGCAGAATCAAGTTGCAGACAGTCGCGCGAAGAAGAAAACTGTCGCGTTGATTTTCTGGACATTTACACGCGTCCGCTTTGTTGTCCGCCCAGATCTATGCGGTTGTCACTTGTGTGGTCCGCCTAAGCGTCCTCGCCTCTGTCCGCCTTGTATCACACGGTTGCCTCTAGTCTCGTCCGCGTCCCCGTCCGCTTAATGCCATGCGGACGCATGTGTGTCTTGTCTGCACTCACGTCCGCCTCGTATCATGCGGTTGCTTATGTTGTCTCGAGTTTTGACTTATTTTCTACTACGAACTTTGACCGGCTCTAGATTCTTCGTTTGGACTCCGTTTTCTGAGCTGTTTGCGTCTATGCGTTCGTCTCTTCGTCTACTTTACTCCCAGCTTGGTTTTCATCATATTTAACCAATAAATTTGTGAGATAATAATAAAACATAAACTAGAGGAAAACTAACCGAAGTGGAGAAATGAGCAAGAAAAGTGCTAATATTATATATGAAATACACCTATAAATCATGCTCATTTGGACACTTATCACACCCCCACACTTATCTTTTTACTTGTCCTCAAGCAAAACCACGTACCCAAATAAGTAGGGAATGCTCAATATTAACAAATATTATTATGAAGGGTAGGATAAAGAGGTGAACAGTTCATGATCTTTTTAACTTATTGAGGAGTGTGAAAAATCAACTACTGGTGGCATAGGTGTGCTCAGGGTAAAAATAAAATATAGAGTTTCGGGGTATGATCCAAGGTACTTCAATGTTTCTTTTGTTTAGGTGACTCCGAGAACTTTTACCATGGCCAACTTCTCTCAAGAATGGGCATTGAGGAGAAAACAAAAGGAAGAAAAGATTTATGCATTTGCTTCACTTTTGCATAAGGGATGAGAAAATGTAGGCATAACGCCTTGTATTCAAGAACACTCAACTCTCTTTGTTGGTTACCAATGGTGTCTCGCAAGTCCCTTATTTTTGTATTCTTCTTTTTTTTTAACACAGAAGCACCCCTTAGCAATCCCTAAGAGAGAAGACAGAAAGAAACCCTGAGCAATAAAATCCAACCATTTGCAGATTATTTGGTCACACCGCATATAAAATGCTCCTCAAAAGTAATCAAAATTTTAAAATTTTGTACCATTTATCCCACAATTCATTACAATATTTATTTTTAAAGAGAACAACCCACATATAAGGGGTCACGATATTGAATTGGACAAACGCAAGATAAGCAGAGAGATTAAGCATTTAAGCACAAAAATTCCACCGAAAGGGCACACTCCCCCACACTTAATTTGAACAATGTCCTCATTGTTCACCAGAAAAACAAGGGAAGGTTTCAGAAGACCTTTTCGGTAAGTAGATAAAATAGAGATAACACAAAGGTCACAAATAAACATTTAAGCACATAAATGCTCCTCTACAGTTTTTATTTAAATAAAAGCATAATTAAAGAAACTGGTACTCCCCTGATATTATTTTTGCTTGCGTTTATAGGAGTTCCCCCACACTTGAGCTTCAGCCTCAAGTAGCATAGCTTGGTTGCAGTGTGGATATGAAGGTGCACCTGCATAAGACACTAGAAGCAACCATACTATAAACGGAGTTAAAAGTTAGCAAAAATAAAATTTAAAGAGAACCTGAAAATTAAAAGAGCATAAAAGCAAATAAAAGTTCATCCGGGTTGCCTCCCGGGAAGCTGCCCTTCTTTAACATCTTTGGATAGACGCCCGCTTCGTTATCCTGGATCAAAAATATAAGTAGACAACAGTTCTGCCAGGAAAACGAAGTTGGTAATAATTAAAATCAAACCACCTGGATCAAAACAAAACGTTACTTCGGCAAATATAATAGGAAAATGAATACTCCACAAAACTTGGTGTTTGAGGAGGTACTGCTGGTAACGTAGTTCTAACGGAAGTCCCGGTGGTGATGATTTTTCTTCCTCAAATTGGAGGATGTAAACATCCTCCTCTTGTTGGTGAGGCTCGTAGAAAGAACGTTGTTCGATATCATCTTCAGAGAAAGTTAATTCTTCGAAGGTGATAATGGCGTTTTGTTTGGATATCTTGGCGGGAGGTGATAGCAATTCCGTCTCTTCATTTTCGAGGATGTAAGTATCCTCATCTTCTGGATAGAGCATAGAGAAGGATGGAAACTGGCGGTAGGTGACTATAGAGGGAAGAGAGTAACTTACATCCGTAGTGGGGTGTTCTACCTCATGAACTATTTCGCTCTTTGGTTGCTGTTCTTGTTGAGCGAGTCTCTCCAGGTAATCTGGTTGATCTTCTAACCAGAGTTGCTCTTGGAATATGAGACAATCCTCATAATCATGAGCTCCCCCACATACGGAGCAGTATAAATACTGTGAATAGCAACACTCTTGTTCGAACACCTGTTCCATTTGCCACGTACAGATTTTTTTTTTTGTGTGTTTTTTGTATATCTAACGAAACTACTGAAACAGATTAGAAAATAAAATGATTAGAACAAACACAATAATAATATAAGTGGTTCGGTGAAGAAATGAAGAAGCTGGAGCAATTTGGAGATGGACTGGAGTCGCGAGCTTGTTCTTCTCTTCGGGTCGAGCTGGAGTAGTTTGAGAGTGTTTGGAATCGGGGAAGAACTAAATGAAATGTGCGCTCCTGAATTAGTGACGTCCGCATTGACGTCCGCTTGGAACAAGGCGGACACGACTCATTGGCGTCCGCATGGACATCCGCTTCGAACAAGGCGGACACGGCTTGCAGTAGAGATCGCGGCGTGAATTGGAGACGTCCGCCTGGACGTCCGCGTGGGACAAGGCGGTCACGCCTTATTCTGTCCGCGTCTCCGTCCGCATGAGGTTGGGCGGACACGGCTCTGCTCTCTTTTTTTTTTCCGATTACGTACTTACTGAAACAACAACAGATTAGAAAACAAATATATAATAATATAACAAGGTATAAAAGATAATTAATATAAACAATAACAAAACAATATAGACAAAATATTCTAATATAACAAGTGAATAATCCGGGGCTTAGGGACTAGAATAAATCTAGTCCCCGGCAACGGCGCCATTTTGCAGACGTATATATCTGAGTGGTTAAACTGGTGTAAAAATAAAAGAAAAGAAATTTAAAACTCAAAATAAACGTCGGGCGGCAAACAAATCCCAGTCGTGGTAGTATAGTGAAATGTAAGCGACCGGATGTCGAACCGTGGGACTAATGTGCATATTATAGTACCTAAGCGTGTCACAAAAAAGGGGGGATTAATTGACTTGTATTATAAATAAAAAGGAGAGTTAAAATAAACTAAGTTAATAGATAAATTAAACGGGACTCTGGTTCAGCTTAATATAATCTGCTCTTTCATGCTATGTCTACTGGTTTAATTATAATTGTTTGGCAAAATTCCTCTTATTATCTTAAGGACTAAATCATAGACTCATAAGAACTCGTTTACCTGAAAATGCAAGGTCCGATGAAAACTCAAGCAAAATACGTGTAAACGGACGGTTTAGATATGAGAAATTATTTATGCATCTGAGTACTAACTTATTAAATCATAATAAGCTTCCTCCAGATTTACGGCTTAATTAACCTATCTATTTATCACCTGGTCTGATCAAAATAGACTTAGCAAGCAATTTAATAAACTCATGACATTTATTAAAAAGGCGAGAGATAAACTTTAGGTCGTAACAACTGTATTTAAATAAAACCAGTAAACATATTGCATAATTAATACAAACACATAATAACCATTCCCAGAGTATAAATATTCTAGCCTAACATATTAAATAGATAAACAGAAACAAGAGTAGTAGAAATCATCTGTAGTCACTCCTGCATTCGTTCTGCTATTTTGTATACGTCGGACTAGAGGTGGATATGGTGGAATGTAAAATAAATAAAATGGAGAAGACGGGAGAAGAGAAATGGGATGACCGTGTGATATGTGGTCTGTAGTGTGGATGTTGGGTGGTGGATGTGTGTTTTTGAGCAGAAGGCTCGTGGGTTTATATAGAGGAAAGGAAGAGGAAGAAGCAGACAGAGGGAACACCGCGTGAGGATATTAAGGAATGGATTGGGGCGGCAGAAAGAGCTGGATCACGCGTGAAAGGATTTGCAGACTGATTGCTGCTCATTTATTGCAGGGGACAGAACTCACGCGTGAGGGAAATAAGGTAGGCGCCGACTGGTAATGGATATGGCAGAATCAAGTTGCAGACAGTCGCGCGAAGAAGAAAACTGTCGCGTTGATTTTCTGGACATTTACACGCGTCCGCTTTGTTGTCCGCCCAGATCTATGCGGTTGTCACTTGTGTGGTCCGCCTAAGCGTCCTCGCCTCTGTCCGCCTTGTATCACACGGTTGCCTCTAGTCTCGTCCGCGTCCCCGTCCGCTTAATGCCATGCGGACGCATGTGTGTCTTGTCCGCACTCACGTCCGCCTCGTATCATGCGGTTGCTTATGTTGTCTCGAGTTTTGACTTATTTTCTACTACGAACTTTGACCGGCTCTAGATTCTTCGTTTGGACTCCGTTTTCTGAGCCGTTTGCGTCTATGCGTTCGTGTCTTCGTCTACTTTACTCCCAGCTTGGTTTTCCTCATATTTAACCAATAAATTTATGAGATAATAATAAAACATAAACTAGAGGAAAACTAACCGAAGTGGAGAAATGAGCAAGAAAAGTGCTAATATTATATATGAAATACACCTATAAATCATGCTCATTTGGACACTTATCACATACGGTAGATTCCGAGAACCAGAAATCCTGGAGACGGTTCCCGTTTGAATGACAATAACCACGCTTATTAGCGGTAGATTGGGAATCCTAACCGTAGGATAATGAAATTTAGGGTACCATGGGGCGACGTGCTTCACAGTCGCGAGAACCATGCATAGCCGGCAAGGAGGGAAGCACAACCGCGCAATGAAGCGAAAAAGGGCGGAGCAACAAAACCCGAGACAAGAGAGTCTGCGGACTACAAACGCTTGATAATACCATTAACGGTATACAACCGACTAAGGAATTAGTCAAGGTTGGATAACTCCAAACCTACATAGCCAAAAGGCCGTAATACCTGAATGACATAGTTCAGACAACTATGAGAGTGTTCATGAAACTTACACCAACAGGACTACGATGTAGCTCCTAAGGATTAGTCATGCCTCGGTAACCACCGTAAAGGCGTGGGAACGAGCAACGAAGCAAGATACACGGATAACCCCAAGGATCGAGAAAGCACCCGAATTAACGACAACCATGTCTAGAACGCTGAGAATCTACTCAGGAGATTAATCACTAAGATCAAATTATCAAAGGAAGATCCAATAAAACCACCAAATACGGATGGAAACAATACCGTAACCGGTATACGTTAACCTGAAAACCGACCTACCCGCGCACTTGCCAGGGCAAGTGCAGCAACAACAAGGATATTTGGAAAACTTTGACGACCAACAAGTATTTACTAAAGTACCACTATGACCGTTGAAGCAAACACAAGATCACCAATCCTAAGAACTTGAAGAACGAAACCCTGGAAAGACCTAACGGCCTGACCATTGTATTAAGAACATACTAGTCAGCGAGGAGCCAGACTTGGTCAAGATCACCAGACATGATAGTACCACGAAAAAATTTCTTTCAAACTCAAACTTTTCCTTTCAAACTCAAACATTTCTTTTAAAACCGCAGATTTTAAAACCAACCCAGAGAACCATGATAAGTTATCATAGGACGATACAAGAGGAGTTGACAATAGAATACTTTACCTAGGCATGTGACGAGCACTACGAGTATACCCAAATACGGGATGTGGGACGACCGCACTCTGAAGGAGCTTGCGGGCCTGAAAGACCTATTTGTGAGTTAGTCAGGTAAGTGGTAACGTACCAATAAGGTACCCCACGTATGTATACAAGTGGTGTACGAAACACGGGAAGTAGTCAACTCCGTTATACGGACACTGAAGTAAATTCAAACCGAAACGGTAGAACACGTTGGACGATTGAAGAACCCATATAAGCTTACAAAGATAAAGGAGTCAAGAACCCACTCCAGAAGGATGATTAAGATTTAAGAAGTGCGAGAAGCACTAACAATTGAGTAAAAGCATTGGATATGTCTCGAGCATCCAGAAGCAAGCATGTTAGCTGGAATGAATACCAGTCTAAACACACTAAGGCAAACGCCTAACGTCATCACGTTAATGGTCAACAAACGGGATGGGATTCCCAGGACAACCACCAAGACTATCAGGAAATATTGTTCTTCATAGATGAAGACATTAAACCCAACCAAGAACATAAAGGAGGAAATCTCAGCGGGCTACCCTAAGAACGGGAGACGTCATAACCCTAAATAGGACCATATGAAATCCAGAACCGCAATACGGAATACGAACTGAACATACTCAAAAGTTAGCAAAAGGTAATGGCATAACTTGATAACACCCAGAAGTAATCCTCGAAGGGTGTCGAACTAAATGTCGTGATAAAAACACACGAATTAGAATGAACACTCGGTAAGAACACCGAAGGGATCCCACTTGACAGGGGACACCCTAAATTGACAATTGGCATCGACAATATCAAAACACCTGAAGGGCCATTAATAAACGGAAGCCTGATGCGATGACCTTATCATGGAGCCCGATATTACCTCCAAACCATTTGATGGTATACGGGAAGTAATGCTTGTGAACAGCCTAAGATGAGCAGAGCTCTAGGTAACGTGGCTAGTAGGCCATAGACCCGCTACAATACGTAGATACAACGGTTGCAAAACCTAATGAGAACCATATGGAGATTTACCGGTAATGGCACCAGTAAAGGTTGCTTAATAACCAACAAGCGAGGATACCACTCGTTATTGTGAGACCGCGAGAGCGGTGAACATATTCCAGAGAAGAGGATGTCATCAGTGGATGTCTGGAAATACATCTCTTTCAGAACTACTAATGTAGTGAAGCTTGAGCATACAATTATTGCCAGACAATATGGGGAATAAGCTGTTATAGTAATTGTTGAAAACCGAAGAGTAGTAGGTTTAGAAGAAACATTGTATGTGCATAACATGAAGTGTAAAGTAAATAACGCTCAAAGAGCTCAGAAAACACAAAGAATAACACATTCGGTCATCAGCCAAATAATTGGTGAACCATTGTATAAGTGGTAGAAATACATGAGCAGAAGCTAAGGTAATAGTGGATGCCATGGAAACCAAGGTTGGAAATAAATACAGACATGGTGCGCAGCAAGCGACTAATGTATCAAAATAATCACACAATGATATGGATATTAATAAGATATGGTAGACAGACCGGGAAACAGGCCAGGAGTCTGCACCATATTATGAAAGACCTCACAGAGGAGGCAATGCTCATTCCTATTGCAGTTGCATAAGGAACTGGAAGCAGACCCTTGATGAATCAAATTGATAAATGAAGTAATAGACTACGGGACAAGAGTACCCAATTGATGAATAATCAACCGCATTGGATACGGGAAGTATACATACATACCAATGAATATGGCATAAGCCAGTTAAGCGAAAGCTTGGAAACAAACCGTGCAGCCCAATGCCAAAGAAGCACGAAGGGTGTGGAACACACCAACAATCACAAGATGCGAATTCCATCGGAATAAAAGCGGGAGCAACTTACGAACATTTAAAGGACCGATGCATAGAAGATGCAAGGTCGTACAAGTAAAGAAAACTTGTACAAAATCAAATATGTGGGCATAATTCAGAAGCCACTGATAATAGAGGAAGCACTACATACTAAGTAGTGACTCAACCAACAACACGTCGGTAAAGGAATACCACTCTTGATTGATCAACCTTATTCCCAAGATAAAAAGGGATAAAGGGTAATGTATAACACATTAACAATAACGAGTAGGGCGAACAAAACCTAAGTTATCAGGTTGCGCAGCAGAAGCTAGTGGGCCCAGAATTCCAAGGTTTAATATACCTAGTGAATGAATGGCTAATTATCAACGCCTTGAAGCCTAAAAGGCTAGAACTGAACCCGGTTATGAGTTAAACAAACTCCAATGGAAATTCTTGGTACAGGGACTAACCGGTAATATGGTTAAGACCCTTTGACCAAAGAACATTGTACAATAGACCGCCTGGAAGCCGAAACACTCCATGACGGCTGAATGCCTTCGACCAATGTCCAACATCGACATATGGTAGATTACGTGGGCATAATCCCTTTTTAAGGGGGGTAGAGCGGAAACTGTGAAGTGTATGTTTTACGTGATAAGTGCGTAAACTACAATGCGCATAGCGCAAAAGAACTTGTTTTAATGATTGGTACTTATCTTACATAAACATTTGTATTCATTCATGGTGTGAATATGGTTATTTGTGAGATTAGAAGTGGAAAAGAGTAGAGAAACTCCAAGGGAATGAGAACCCCAATTGGTAAGAGTATGAGACATGAGCCGGTATGAAACCGGTGTTGAGAAATGAGTATGTTTGGGCGATATGATGAGAATAAATCGGTATGAAACCGATGTTGAACCTAGTGGGAATTTAGTTCCCTAGGTGACTTGACTTGATTTGATTTGACATGTTGTAACACCCCTAATCCTAAACCTGTAATAATAGCGCAAGTCGTAGCATAATAAATAACATTCGTAGCGGAAAATAAAACTATCTACTTTGGTGTTCCACGCTGTTACTCACCCTTGTGAGTAACAAGGCAACCTTACTCCATCCATCAACTTCCACTCCTTACCGCTGTGATGAACAGATACTGAGTACTCTTAATATTACAAACCAAATCCAATCTGAATGAGCAACTAACCGAATACAACAAGCTCCTTAATACAATACATAATAAAACTTGAGAGTGTTTATTGGAAAAACATCAGCTACCCTGTAACCCGCACTCCGGCTTGTGTCTTCTTCAGTAACCTGAAAAGTTTTGCCCATTGAAGGGCTTAGCAATCGAAATGCTGGTATGCTAAATGTAGTCCTAAGCCATCTAGATTCCTTAAATCGTTTAGCCATCTTGATATTAGATCCTTTACATGATATGTCGGTTTACAATGATAACAACAATAACTATAAGTATTAAACAATCACAAAACAGTTCACCTACAAACATCAGTGCATAATAGTAAACAACAACCAATATTCGAACACCAATAATCCATAACAACAATCAAACAAGATACGCGTATTAATTAACTGTACTTGTTAGTTGGTCACATGACCCTTATCCTTTCAAACCAACCACTTAAAATTTTCCACTTAAATTCCACCTCAGGCGTCATGTTAAGACAACCCTTAATAACTTAATAATGGACAGTATTCCCCTGGGTTCCATAGGAACCGTTACCAGCTGACCTTATGGCCCTGGAGAATTTAAATGCCTTGAAAGGCGACCGATCCGGTCATAACCTGTGCACCAACGGTAGTGCCCTCCGCCATCGTCGAATGTGGACAATGGACTCCCCTGAGTGACTCCCCATAGAAGTCCCTCGTATTGATCACGATGCGCAACCAGAAAGTCGAAACAGTCTGGATTCCTCTCTTTATAAGTTAGCCCTTTAGTCAGTGATACAATACCTAAAGGCCAGTTAGTCTTGTTCTAGTTTAGATGTATAAACTTCCAGTCATAAGACGTTCGCGTAAAAATAAAACGCAGTGGTGTCGAGCAATACAGTATACAAGATAATATACATAAATCACAGATATCGCTCTTAACAATTAAACACACAACGTCTGGACCTCAGGATAATCCTTAGGACATTCCAACCACACAATGAACATACCGTTCACCGTGTAAACTTGCTAGCTTGACAATACACGCCTTAGTAGTTTCTCCCCGTACACTGTTATATATACATACAATACCGGGTCACATTAATACAACTATTCACTAAGTACCACAGTACTGTCACTATAGAGCTAATACTCGTAGTATACTAACCCCGTATGTTCTTTATTTTCCCCTATTATTTTATAGTGGTTCGAGGTAGTTTAACAGTTTGTTATTTTATGTAGTTACCAAATGTGATAATGAATTTCCATTTTGGGGTATATCTTCATCTCATTAATCATATACTCATAATTATTTCCACTTAGTCCATATAATAATATCATTTGGTTATTTTTATTATAACCACAATTATTTTATAAACTTTACATTATACTCCATAATATACCATAATACAATATATTACCTAGTTTTAATTTCTTCCTTTATTTAAATCACAAAACTAACCATACTAATTCGGTATTTATATTTTGTACCCAACAACTGTTATAAATTACCAAATAACCATATAACTTTATAATTTACTAAACATCCATATTAACTTTCGGTAATTACAAACTAGATATACCTTTTTTTTATTACCAAATGACCACAAATACTTTCGGTTTTAATATATACCTTTCCTTTATTTACAATTTAACCCCAAAACTTTATATAAGTTACATATTAACTTATAAACTATAGTTTTAATAAATAATTTTTCTTGAATACCGAAAAGACCCACACATTTTTATTATTTATGCTTTCGCCCCTAAACCAATTCGGTTTTATATATATACTTTCATAAATTATATTTTCAATCCAAAACTTTTATAAATTCAATATTTTATGTCATAAACCATTTTAACCCAAAGTGTTTTGGTCAACACTTTGACCAAGACTTAATTTCATAATTAATACTTTAATATACCCAGAAATTCATTAGTAATTCGGTTTTACACCAAACTTTCCATAAATTACAAAATAGCCCCAAAACTTTATAAAATGTTATTTTAACACTTAAACACTTATTTAAATTCACCAAAATTCATAATATTATTTCCTACCTTATATTATATCATAAATATACCAAACAGACCCTTAAGCTCTCGGCATTTATTTTTAATACTCCAAACTTTTCAAAATTTACATTTTAGCCACATAACTTATTAAACTAGCCATTTAAATACTTGTAGCTATTTTTAATACTCCCAAAATTTATAATATAAACTAATATACTAATATACTTAAAAAATCACCAAATAACACAATTAACTCTCCGCCTTAAATATCTTCTACCATATAGTTTTAAAACTTGGTTTAAACTTTATAATATGTATATATAAATGTATATAAGCCATATAACACTTCTAAAAATTATGCTAATGACTTAGAATGATTATAAACTCAAAATAGAACATTTAACTCCTAGACAATTCAGTTTAACCATATATGTATCTGAATTAAATTTTGTGACACAAATTTATACCTTAAGGGAATAATCTTACCTTATATGTTATCAATTATTTTCTTGACATTATAACCCATAGTATTTTGGCCTTAATATTACTAAGGCTTATACATAATTTTTATACCAAAGTTTGAAGCTTAAGTCAAACTTAAACTTAATAAACCTTAATTATAGAAACTTACTCCTTAAATCAAGATAATTCTTGAACTTGATTTCTCCTTGAATTCCAAGCTCCACCAATGCTATATTGTTGAAGAACTTTCGGCCTCCTTGTATATATTTAGGAGATCCAATTGTTAGACTTCTAACAAGGATTTATAAGTAAGATTTGGAGTTGTTTTTCAAGAGTTTACCTTAGGTATTTTCAAGGAATTTTTGGTACACCTTGGGATGATTGTAGATCTAAGTTTCCTTCATGAAATAATGAAGAGAATATAGATTTAGAAGCTCTAAATTTTTGGTAACAGCTTAGGTATTTATTTAGGATTTACAAACATGAAAATATACCTTAACTTGATCTTGATGTTCCTTGTGTTGTTGTTGAATCAAGGTGACTCCTTGGAACACTTAAGCTTGGCGAAATCTTGGATAGTTGCTAGGATGATTCTTGCTTCAAGACTTAGTAGATTTAACTAGGAAAATTACATAGAAATGGTGTTAGAACCTAATACACCATTAATGGACCTTTGGATCTCTAAGGAATAAACTAGCAAATGAAGAAGAAAAGAGAGAGTAGGAGTGAGCTTACCAATTCGGTGAATGAGGGCAAAGGAAATGAGAAGTGCCGTGAGGTATTAGAGAATAGGCAAAGCAAAGAATCAATTTTTCTTTTGACAAAATAATGTCAAAAATTGTCTAGATTTCCTTAGTTTATTACTTGACCCATGGCTCAATAAATGCCCATAATTCAAGAACACTTTCGGCTGATTGATAAGGAGGGATGGTGGCTTGTTTGACAACTTGAAACAAGAGGACAAAGACAAGGTAGGTATATGTTTTCTTTAGCATTTTAAATGTTGATTTGTCCTTGTTTCCCTCTTGTGTGCTCACGGTAATATGGCGGTATAGGCAACTGATTTTTTTGACAATTGAAGACATGAAAACATGCCTAGGTTGGTAGATGTTTTAGTTGAATTTTTATAAGGCAATCAAACCTCATTTTCCTACTCATTTTCGGTAATGTTGTATATAGGTAGGCAATTAATTTTTGTCAATATTAGACATAGGCACATGCTTAGTTAGGTGGCTGTTTTATTTGACTAATTATGTAGCAATCATACCCCCTTTTCTCCACATGAAATCGGCAGCCACAAGGCTAGTAACATGGCTGTTTTATTTGTTTATAGTCTTGTACAAAAGCTAGATCTACTTTTGTTCTTTTATGTATTTTAATTTCTATGACTTTTGCTAGACTAACTTCTTCTTGTTTTGTTGAAGGTCTTACGGTAATGGGGGTCTCATTTGACTGAATTATTTGACATTATACCACATGGTATATGTAAGGACACTGGTGGAACGCGAGCCATTAATTACGGTCCAAAACCGTGTATAATTACGGTTCTGGACCGTAATCTACGCAGGCGCCATTAAAGATGGCGGTGTCTTTAACTACGGTTTTAAACCGTAATCAAAGGCCATTTTCCGTCCCGCGTGTCATTGACTTTACATTACGGTTACTGGTAAAACCGTAATGTAAAGTTGACACTTTAGATGACGGTTTTCAAAATAACCGTAATGTAAAGTCTTTTGGCGCGCGCGCTGTTATACCCAAAATTTCAACCCCCCGGAGTAGTCTCTAAGGCATACGTGCTACAAAGGGCAAAAGGGGTCAAAAAGCACCAAGGCGGGATTTTCCAATGACATTATCGGGATTTTCTATTTTCATATGACTTGTTCATTATCTCCAAACACTTCCAAATATCATAGTCATTATGAAAGGTATTTCATCATTTTCTGATAATATTTATTCTGGAAATTTAGCTTTTAATTCATATTATAAGCTAATTTCTTTAATTAACACATGAAATAACCTCAAAATAGAAATAATAAAAGGTTTCCAAAATTAAAATAAAATTTTCACATGGTTAGCATGACTACATACAGTCATAAACCTGAAATTATTTTATTTGGAACCTTAACCCAAAATTTAAAAGAGAAATTCAATCATTTTTGCAATTTTCTATCTCCTATGGAAAATACCGAAATCAAAACAAAACGTCATGAAATTCTAACAAAAGATAGAGGATAATTATTAGAGACTAATGCCGTTGGAATTTTGTTATTTCGACTTTCCAATAATAAGTTATGAATTATGGGAGATTCCAGATTGTGAGATTTTTATCTACTCGGTTATTTATCAAAATAACCCGATTCCAACTCTCAAAATTCTTAAAAATCATCTTTTATCTTCAGTTAAAATTTCATAATTTTTATCGGCCTGAAACATATTTTAAAAAATCAGATTCCCTTAGAGCACAAAATCAGGGTTTTAGATAAAAATCTTGTTCTATCAACATGACCTTGCTCTTTCTATAAAAGGACCTTCCAAAAACGACCTAGGGGGGAGGAGAACACTTCCAAAGTCAGATAACACAGCCACAAACCTTCTCCCCACGTTTTTACACTTCCAAGCCTCAAATCAACACCGAAACTCTGCAGAAATCACCCCGAAATCACCAAAAACTCATCCTTTCTTCTCCCATTGAACTTCCAAGCACAAAAAACACACAAAAACACCACAAAAACAGAAGAAACACGTCCTTAACATCATAAATAAGAAGGAATCAGAAGCTCAATTCGAAGTCAATCCAGAACCGGCATCAACGAAGCACCAAAAGACCCCCGATGTGAAGAGTCTCATTAAACCCGAAGGTAAAACAGGTTGAAATCAAATTTTTCTGACTTTGCTCGTTTAACTGTGTTAAATTTTGGAGTCGAATTGACTTTTTACCGCTCCTGAATTAACGTTTGCTTTCGCTTCTGCCCAATAACTTGTTTGCTAAGTTTCGTGTTTAATTCGTACTCAAAATGCAAACTTTTGATCACTAACGTGTTTAGAATCTTTCAGGCTACCTACCCATAAATGTTGAGCCAAAAACACCACCGGGAACCACCCAAACGCCACCGTCCGAGGGCGGTCCGCACCCACGGACGCTATGTCCGGGGTCCCGGACGCCCAGTCCGTAAGCCCGGATGCCCCCGGACGGTGGCGGGATATTTTTATTTTCAACAATTAGGGCTTTATAAAACATGTCCGGGCCCACGGACGTCTTGTCCGTGGCCCCGGACTTTTCAAAATCTCGTTTCTGTTTAAATTCGACTTTTATGTTCACATAGGTTAACTAGGGTCCGAGGGTTCGGACATTAGGTCCGTAGCCATGGACAGAAACAAAATTTGACCCAATTCTGCCTCCGAAACCCTAGTTTAGGAATCTTTAATTTCACTTTAATTTTCTGTCAAAAAATGCTAAAAAACATAAAAAAAAAACAGAAGCTTGCGCACTTAGGTTAAAATGACTCGTAATAAGCCGTAATTAAACTAAGTAGAGGAAAAACGACTTCTAGGGGTAATGAAAGTAATTGAACCCTAAATAAGTCGAATACCAAGCCCCCGAACCCGAACTCTCCTTTCCTAATTTGATCTAGGTTAAAATTAGGTGGCGGCTCATAATAGGTTCCAGTGAGCTAGCTTAGGTTTTAATAATTATTGTTAAATGACATTGTTATTAATCTTAGGTTATAAGTGGACCTAAAACCCGGTTAGATCCTAATCATCTTAATCCACATAGGATAGGGGTTTAAAATCGAGGCTCACAGACTGGCGACTCTGCTGGGGACAAACTCTTAATATTAACTTGTTTAATTTTAAGAAAGAGGGCTTAACTCGAAAAATGTTTATTTATGGCTTTATTACTTTGTTTCTTTACTTTTGTGTGCACTTTAATTTTCTGCACCTTTGCATCATATGAGAGCGAGGGTCCACCTAAACTGATTTCATCCCAGGACCCATTTAAGGGTCCCCTGTCAGGGACTCACACCTTTTAGGTGATGTGAATAAGCGGGGGAAAAGAGGAGGATGTCGTCTAACCACATCCCCTTAATACCTGGGCCTTAGCCCCGAGCGTTTTCCTGGCAGTGTCCTTACTTAGCCCATTGTTTGGTCAGTCAAAGACCCGGCCGCAGACGCACACCTTCAGGTGATGTGAAAAAAAAGTGGGGAAGCCCAAAGAGAATAGCATGCAAGCCCTATTCCTTTGTGGCGACCCGGGCCCAAGCCCCAAGCACCTCTCCGGATCGATCCATACCTAAATTGATTTAACCGTCAAGTGAAGACATGTTGAATTTGTGTGGGCCTTGTTTGCTTGTATGATCGGCCAATTACCCAGCCTAGAGATTGATAGGAACTTCTCCTACATTAACCTAGCCCAACCGAATTGGCGGCTCTACTTGTTTGTGGCCCAGAGGTCCTGTTTGGTTTAATATGTGAGTCATTCGGGCTTCGGCCCAAAAGCTTAGACTTAGGTGATTTCTCTTCTGGCCCAATTTGAATTATCCAATTAGTTCTAGGCCCAAAAAAAAAGAAATCCACCTGAACTTGAAATAACCCACAAGTTCTGAAAATAAAATCTTTTTCTGCTTAGCAACCATCTTCTCTGGCCCAAAGAAAGTTAGGCCCATTTGTGATTTAGGGACCATTCCAGCCCATGTGCTTTACTCCAGGCCTAAACACATTCCGGCCCAAGGGCTCATTCTAGTCTAGGTAGACTTCTTATTCGGGCCCTGGTCCAAAACCCTAGATCTAGGTGTTACCTCTCAGGCCCAATCAAAGCCATTTGTTTACATTTCAGTCCAAATTCCAGTTCATAGTCTGAGAGATACTCCAGCCTAAACACCTCATTCTCTGGGTACCCTGGCCCACTTGCTTTCAGCCTAAGTCTATTTTGATCTATCTTGTGAAGCGTCATTCTCACCTTAGTATCTTTCAGCCCACTTCCTTTTGTTAGCTAATAATGGACACCTTGGACACAGGTAGACTCAAGTCCTAAGTGCAGTCCAATCGACATGGAAGCCCAGCTCGCAATTTTGGAACAAAAGCACATGGCCACCATTGAAGCCATGAAGCAGAGGCATAGTGCTGCCATGGACGCCGTGGAATCTAACTACGTTGCTGTTATCGAAGAGTTGAAAGCAAAGGCTCTTTCCCTCGAGTCCGAACGTCAAGCTCGGGATGAGTTAGTGGACAGGCTTCTCAACACCCTTTATGACTGCATTGAAGTTGGCTCCATTAGGGTCCGAGGATCGGAGGAGAATGTCAAAGAAATTGCTACAGAACTCAGGAAAGTGATCAGACAACCAGGAGCAGCAACTTGCATCCAAAGCTGCACCCGTAAGAGAACTAGGCAACATGAGGAGGGCAGTGATCGACAGTCAAGAGGACCTGGTTGGAGTGTTGGGACAGTAGAACCATCCCGACGAAGTTCTCGACAGAGAGAGTTTACAGACATCGGCCGAACACCAAGACAAGCACTTGAGGAGCTTCGAGGAAGATATCTGATCCAACCGCTCGCCCTGAGGCCAGGAACTACTCATTTGGGGAAGGGTCTTAATCAATTTTGTCACTTCCATCAGCTGCCCGGTCACGACACTGACCACTGCAAGGCCCTACAACACAGAATTCAGGACCTGATCGACCAAGGGCTCCAATTATAAGAACGTGGTGGAGAGCGCAGAGCACGCGTGCCCAAGCATCATCAGAAATGTTGTTTTTTCTCATTAAATGTGTTTCTTTTCTTTGATTAGTCATCTTTCAACTTTTGTAGTAGTTAGTTTCCCTGATCATTTTCGGTAGTTTTCCCGAGTTTGTAATTTCCAACTTTATTTTTCGTTGAATAAAACATAGTTCCTTTTTCATTTATTCGAAAAAACTTTTTTTAAAAAAAACACTCACGTCTTTCAAGGATCACGAAGTAATCATTTTCTGACTATGCAATGGAACGACTTGTCTCTTGTTTCTAAAAATTTGAACATGCCTAACCAAACACCACAACTCACCCCAGAATATCCAAACAACCCACAATGAGGTTCAAGGCCCACATCTATCAAACTGTTGTCACAAACCCCAAATCAATACTGGGGGCAATCTGAGCTCAAGATCGTCATCTTTAATCTTTCGTTTAAGCGTGTGAACTAGTCTCTGAGTAAAATTTGCGAGAGTGTCTTGAGTGGAAAAACCATGAGTGAACGAGCGTGTCATTTTTACACGACTCCGGTGAGACCACGTTCAAAGGTGAGGTAAACGGCATAACTTTGACCGAAGGAGATAGTTTGTAAATTTACTCTTAGACCTGCGAAAAGTAACAAAGAACGGATACACAACTATCAGGAATGACGAAGCACCTAGGTACAGCACCACATAGCCAAAAGCTTGTGAACCCCGATGTTAAACCCTAGGCACCCCCGCTGAGCCTTCCATATATCCCTTTTCGATATTGTGAACTCCACAAAATAACCCAGCCAGTGATGAATGTCCGACCCGGTGACCAAAGGAAGCGAGAAGCTCGAGTCTCAGATAACATCTTCATTAGTTCAAAAAAAGCAACACCGCTATCGACATGACGAAGCGATCTGTAAATGGTCCCAGAGTGACACAGGATCCAAAGAGCACACATCAAAATAGCTCTCGAAGCCCAAAACCGGGAAACACAAGAACCCCGAAGGCGAAGTCAAGAAAGGATCAAACAAAGAGGCAAAACCGAAGTGCCTCGAAGAAATCCAAAAGACGAAAAGAGAAATGGTGTAAAGGACAACTTCAGAAGTCCAAGTCCAGAAGCTCCAAAACAACGTCAACATGAAGCAGTTAGACGACTTCAAGACAAGGAAGATGAATCCAAGAGAAGACGTAGTGTGCAGCTTTGGTCACCTCTTTTAGCTCCACATGAAATACCCCGTAATTAAAAATAGTGATTAATTAGGCTAATAAGTAATTTAGAGGCTTAATTAAGTATAAATAATCATGAGGGAACAAATCCCGAAGAAAACGGATCCTCAAAATGGATTAAAATCACTAACGAACCTTAAAGCGCGTTTTTTCGAGGTAACCGGGAAAACGTGTCTTTAAGCGGGTCAAATAGACTCGTAACAATTTTGGTCAACTAAATAATCATTAATAACTATTAGTGAAGCTTTAGGACCAATAAAATCAATAAAACGAGAGATTAGTAAAAACTGTCAAAAACGGGAAGTTGTGGAGTAGAAGTATAATTAGCACAAACTTATGTGTCCAATATTGTAAATAAAATCTTAAAATCCCCTAGCTGCTGTGTGCTGTCCGATTTTACATATATACACACACACACTCTACTCTCTTATTAACTAAAGACAAAAACAATTAAAAACCAAAAAGTAAACACTCACCTCACTTTACCACTCTCTCTCCTATCTCATTCTCTTCTCTCACGTGGGCACACTCCTCCTCACTCTCTCTTTTTCTTCTTCTTCAACCTCATGCGATTTCCATGGTGAACAAGAAAACACCCACAAACTCCATCTTCTCTCCTTTGTAACTCTCTCCAAACTCCTCCAAAAATTGTAAAAACTACACCATTGTGTTCCTCTCACCAAGAGCTATGTTTCTACCTTTCCAAAATTCAAAAACAAGCACTTTCGATTTTATGGGTATACCCCATTTGGAGCTTCAACACCACCATTAGAAGGCCCTCCTTCTCCTTGTTCTTCTAAGGTAAAAATATTTTGAAAACTCCATCTTTTTCTAACTCTGGTGGGCAAAACGAAAATCTAGACTAAACCCTTGTTCGGTCTCTTGTGTTCTAGCCGATTTTGGCTTGTTGAAGGAGTTGGAAACCTTGTTCTTGAACCACTCCAAGCTTCATTTGCACTCTTGGGAGGTAATATAAATTCTAAACCCTAAAATGTACATTTAAGCTTGATTGATGGTTAAGGTTAGTTCTAGTATTAGAATGGTGTATTAAAATGTGTATATCAATGGGTTGTAGTGTTAGAGGAATTGAGATTACAAAACCGGTAGAGAGAGAAGGAAGGAAGAAGCAAGAAGAAGAAGAGAAACAAGGTAAATTACATTCCCTTATGTAGCCTTGTGTATACATGTATGTAACAAATTTTTAGGAAGCTAAAATGGGTATTGTAATTAGTAGTGTGGTAATGGTGTAATGTGTAAGAGAACATTAGTATTTTGAACCTTTGAAAACAATTTAAAAACTGTTACAAACAGATTGGGATTTAATGTTGAGTGCAGGAAATTTTGTGAGTGTTTTAGCATTAGTATTTGTATATGAGAGCTTGTATATGGTTGATGTTATAAACAGGTGAGAATGAATGAAAATGTGTTTAAAACAATGTGGTGAGAGTGTAAAAATATAGGGGAGGTTATGTCAAAATTTATCTAGAATTAGAACACTTAGTGAATTTTTAACTAGGTGAATGATGTAAGTTGTAACAGATTTTGAGATAAATAGATAGAGAGAAGATGGGGAGAGATAGTTAATGTAGTTGTAATGTATTAGAGGTGTTAGAAATGACATTAGAAGAGGGAGTTGTAGATGGAGAGTGTTAGTGTTAAAATCTGTAGGAAAACACAATTAGGAAACAACTAGTGAAAGTGTGAGTTGAAACTTAGAAAATTAGGTGAGTGAATGAGTATAAAGTTGTGTAATGAATTAGGAAATGAATTAGTGTGGTTTAGGGTGTTTAAATTGCACAAAAACATGTTAGGATGTATGTAGGAAGATTGGGGAAACAATGGGTGAATTTGGGAAAGAAAAATAAAAACTGTAACAAGGTTCTGGAACCGTCCGACCCAGACGGTGAGTCGGACGTGGGTCGGACGGGGCTTAAGAAACGAAAACCGACCTTTCTGGAATGGTCCGACCTAGAGCCGTGAATCGGACGTGGGTCGGACATGGCCTTAAAAACTTTCAGTAATGGTCCGACCCAAAGCCGTGAGTCGGACGTGGGTCGGACATGGCTTAAATTACGAAATAAAACATTCTGTAATGGTCCGACCCAGGGTCGTGGATCGGACGTGGGTTGGACAGGCAAAAAATATAGTGGTCAAAGTTTCTGACTTCGTCCGACCCAGACGGTGAGTCGGACGTGGGTCGGACGGAGCTGAAACTCGAGACCCAAAACCTTCTGGAATGGTCCGACCCAGAGAGTATGGGTCGGACGGAATAGTGCTGGGTCGGACAGGGTAATTTTCTGGGAACGAAACTTACTGGAATGGTCCGACCCAGGGCTTGGGTCGGACGCTGGGTCGGACGGCCCTATCCTGACAAAAAAAAAATTATTTTAACCTAAATAATAATTGTATATATATATATGTATACCCATATATATATGTATATGTACATGCATGTAAGCATGCAAACCTTAAGTAAGAAAATAAAAACTTAAGTAATGGAAAGTGAGTAAGTAATGAGTAAGTGTAAGAAGCGTAAGGACATAGTAAGTATGAGATAAGTAATGATAGTTAGATTAATCATTTAATTTTATGTGTATAATAGGATTTGATTTGTGACACCGAAGGACGTTTGGAATCACGTACAACGGTGAACGGTGTGGATTCCTCATGCCCCGTATGCTATCTTGGTTACTCTGATTTGTGTGTTGTGTGCTAATTGATCACCAAATAAGATAAATGCACGAATCGGAGTTAATATGCATACTTGTGAATATGTAGTGTTGTATGATGTTGTATATCTTCTTTAAATCATAGTTTGTATAATTCATGAAATGTATGGATGATAATGAATGTGTGTATGTATGTTGCATTGTACCGTGACCGTTATTTATTGTGTTTGGACTTCTAACTTATTCCTAACAAGCTAACCATCCTAACTTAAAATGGTAATTAAATTGGAATGAGTAGAAGTCCGATATAGTTTCGGCCACGCGTGAGGATGCGGAGTCACGAGAGGTTGGCTCCAATTCCTGACTCTTAAACTGGTCCGCGGCCCAAATCCCTTAAGTGGGTAGCATCCCGGATTGGTGAGTCAAGTAAATCCCGGATGTGGGACAGTGTAGTCCCCAAGGCCGGAGGTCCCGACGACTTAACTTGAGTATAAGTAAGTAAGTAAGAATGAGTAAGTAAAGTAAATGAAAGTGAGTATTTGCAAGTAAGAAAAAGTAAGTAACGAGTAAAAGAGTAAAGCATTCCGATTAACCCGGATGCATAATTTGGCTAACCATGTGAAGGTAAGTAAGTTGTGTGCTACTACATTGTTGCCTTGAATTATGTAATGATTTGTATGAGCATGTAATTTGTATGAAAAGCATGTATGTATGAAATAAATAAATGGCATGTTAGTGGACGTCAAATAGTCGGCGTGCCCTAGCTAGCACGCGGTATATGCGGATTCCATATGCAGCGTTTGCTGAGCCCCTTGGGGCACCATTTTTACTACACGCAGGTACTCGGGAGTGACGAAGATGTGAAGATCTATTTCCATTTCTTTTATCTTCTTTTTGGAATGTAAACAGTGAATTTATGATTGGTGTACTGAGTAGTACATGGCTGTAGTTTTTGAGTAGCGGTGTACCATGGGGTACACCTTTTTGGATTTTGGGATAGAAAGAGGATTGGTATAGATGAGTAGTTGGTAAACTCATTCTTTTGGAGCTTAGATCTGATGTAATCGAATATACTCTAATACTCGGTGATCCATTGATGTAAGTAATTGGTGTATGGTATTTTGGCATTATATTAGTAGCTCGGTACGTTATGTTCATCAGACCGTTACTGTAAGTATTAGTAGTCTAGCTAGCCGTATGGGCGGTTAGCGGCATTGTTTCACCCGCCGTAGTAAGTATGTAATAATTCCGCTGCGAACTCGTAGGATTAGTAGGACGATTAGACGGTAAGCGTAGGATTAGCGGTTGGGGTGTTACAAAAAGTGGTATCAGAGCGTAGTTACGCTCTGATGTCCATAGTACCGAGCATAGGGGATTACCGAGTTAGGATTTCAACCGTCTTAAGACGGATACTTAGAAACCTAGCTAGGAACTACCGTGTTAACGACGGATACCCTTAACGTTCTTATGAACGATACCTTGCTTAAATTCCAAGACCTTTGAGTCATATCTTGCAAAGCTTAACGAACTGTTAAATCTTCAGATGTCAGGCAGAGGTCCAGGTCGCCCCAGAGGAGGGGGCAATGACGGACCCGGCACGCAGACGATAGCTGAGATCGTCGCCGCCACGGTAGCGCAGATGCTACCTCAAGTAATCCAAGCTGTACAACAATCCCAACAAAACCAACAAACTCAAACGGGGCCAATCCCTCCCCCGCCACCCAGAGAAGCAAACTGGGTAAAAGCTGTAGCGGAACTCCGCCCTCCCTGTGTAACACCCCTACAACGCTCCTATCATCTACCGAAGTCGCAGCGGAAATAACCAACCAAATAATAACTATCGCCTTGGTGTTACAACGCCGTTAACCACCCACGTGGTTAACTAGGCAGAATAAATACAAGTGTATCGGTCTGATGATCAGACTCCCGAGCATAGTAACTAACATCCACATATAAACATAACCGACAATACCGAGTATTTAATTTACAAATCATCTCCAAACCATAATCATCCATAACTGTATAACAAGGTATCAACATATACGCCTCGGGAGCACAGGCGCATCCCGGGCTCAACAACCTACTTATCCAAAAGTATATCTACCACCTAGGACCTAGAGCCACTCTGCCTCTTCGATCCTCATCCTGCAATAAAAATATGGGGCCCCCGAGGGGGTCAGCACCTTTGCTGGTATGGCTAACGCGCAGCCCATCGACTAACGGGATACGCGCAACCAATTGTCATAATAACATGGCATTCATTTTAGAACAACCAACATATATATACATATATACCATAGCATAGCAAGGGAAATTGCATAGCATCACAACATCAATACATAACACCATAAACTTGGTCCTCACAAGGAACCTTCCATCATAGTTAGTATACCATGAGAGCCTAGGGGTTTTTACCAACCCCATGTTAAGCTCGTTACCATCCTCGTTACCGTCCGGTTATATAGAACGGTTAACTTATACCAAAGGTGTGTCGGATATAGTAATCCCAAGCACACCGAAATAACATACGTATGCCCCTATGGCCCGACGTGAGTCAGTAACTAGCTTTGGATAAGCTAAGGGAAGGTAGAAACCAAATTGGAATACCACCTATACATACACCAAGAGAGTCGAACCGGATATGATATCGACCCCCATCCATCACACGCGTGGCCGGAACAACCGGACTCCTCACTCCCCCGGTTAGCACTTGTTAGTGATCACACAACATTTTGTTAAGTCACATACAAGCAACATTTAGGTCTTGTTAGACACACCAAGGGAAAGGAGTCATAATAACACAACATCTATATATAACAGCTGTAAACTCTTTTCATGCCTTAATCTTATAAGGTCGTAAACACTCAGAAAACAAACAACACCCAAGCCGGTGTAAACCGTTAGGCAACAGACTGCAAGAAAACCATACCTTGGTCCCTGCCTCGTTTCGTTCCCACCTTGAGAGAATCCTATACACATTAGTAATGTCGGTTAATTATTTATTTAACTTCACACTTACTAAGTATTCAACATGATTGTATGACATGTTTTAATGTCTACCTCACCCTAGGTTACCTTCATTATACACCCTAGGGTTAACTACATAAGTCACATTCTTTTCTGTTTTTTTTTTTACAAGTTTAGGTCCGACCGGACTTGCCGACCGGACTTGTCCATGTCCGGTCGATTCCAGAGAGTTTCTCCCCTTCGGAAATTCAGCCCGACCGGACTTGTCAAGTCCGGTCCCATGTCCGGTCGATTCCAGTAACTCAATCCGTACAAAATTTTCTTCTCCGACCGGACTTGTAAGTCCGGTCCTATGTCCGGTCCATTCCAGAGAGTTTATTCTCTTTGTAAATTTAGCCCGACCGGACTTGTCCATGTCCGGTCCTATGCCCGGTCCATTCCAGAAGCTAATTTTCGCAGGGTAAACAGGTCCCGACCGAGCTTGCAAGTCCGGTCGCAAGTCCGGTCGGCCCCAAATCTATGTTTTCCTTTTTACATTCAACTCCAAACTTCACCCCATATAACCTAGTACTCCCTAACCTCATTTGGGCACTTTAAACACAACTTAAGACACCCTCAAACACTCATAAACTCATTTTCTAATTCCTTAAGCCTTTACTTATTCCTTCACAAAATTCCTAACACTTACAACATTTTCTCCTAGTTTCCAAGTGGTGTTTCATACCTATGATGACTACTATCCCAAAATGTTTTCCCTTTAACTTAACATCATCTCCCAAGCACCCTCTTCACAACTAATTCCTTATCTCCTTCTTGAAACTCTTTTCCTAGTGTACACTTCTCCTTATTTTACCAAAGTTTGCCTAGGTATTTACCTAAGTCCCAAAGTGACTTTGGTACCTACTAAATCTCAAGATCATGCCTAAGTCCTTATTACATTCTAGAGTACTTCCTAGTTCATCAAAATTCCTTTAAAACATCATGAACACCTTATTCATTTCCTACATTTTCTAACTCACCAATCCTCATGTAAACACTTAAAACTTCTTGCTTCTTACCTAAATTTTGACATGGGTTCTCCTAGAACATTACTAAGCCAAAACACTTTACCTTCTCCTTTAAACACACAAGAACATCTAAAATCACCAAGAACACTCTCATACACAATTTCACCAAATTTACACCACATTACAATATAGTGCATAATTTAAATTGCATGGCACTTAGGCCCTTAAAATGCATGGCTCTTAGGCCCTTAAAGTGCTTAAATCATAAACACTGAATTTCCACAATATATGCCTTTAACCTGCAAATACACTCAACACACATATGCCCTTTACTAGTCTCTTGAGAACACTTTACTAAGTCATTCACCATTTGCTCTTTAGGTAGTTTTAATAAGCATTTATAAGCTCATTTCTCCTAAGGCATTAAACAACATTTAAGTTAGTAGATTTACCTCTTTTTCCCAAAACACTTCCTTCCTGATTCCTTACAAAACCGTATGGTATTTTGGTTCCTTGTCAAATTCTAGACAATATACAAACACCATAATGAGTATTCAAGCTTTGAGCTTCATCTCATTGTAAACCCTAATTTGACATTGTTTCAAAAACATTAATGTAGTTATTTTACCTTGTTCTTTGAAGAGAGTTTGAATATCTAACAAGAGAGGACTCCACCTAGTCCATGAAGAGTTGAAATGAAGCTAGAACAAGGTCACACAATGAGCTATATCAATGTGTATTTTCGGACATGACAAAAACAAGGAGGAAAGGAAGTTTTTATTTGAGATTCCTTACCTAGAATCCAAGGAGAGTAATAATATGTAGTCAAACAAGCTCAAGCTCCTTCAATGGTGGAACACCTTGGCACCGAAATGGAGCTCTTGGAGTTTTGAGAAGATAGGAATGAAGAGCTTGATGAGAGGAAGAGATTGGTGGTGTTTTTTTTTGATTTGGACAAGTGAGCTTGATTTAGCAAGTGGTCAAAGGTGGAGCTCTAATGGTGGTGATGGTATTATCGTGAGAGAACAAAGAAGAAAGGAAGAAGAGAGGTGGGAAACCGTGTGAGCAAGGAAAAGAAATGAGAGAATGAAGATTGGTTTTACTTTAGGAGATATTTGTAGTTTTAAAGCAAATAGTACTTTCATTAGTCATCATTATTTACTTAACAAAATAACAAGAGGGTGGTGAGTCACCAAGCCTTAGAAAACCGGCCCCCTAAGTATAATGAGGGTAATATAGTCTTTGTTTGTCAATTTAATTACTTAACATAACATATGTTATAAACTAGCTTGTAAAAGTTACTATTCACCTAAGCAAGGCACTTAGAAGTGAAATTTTTGATTTCCCATTAATATAGCCACCCAAATGTGATACTATATAGTACACATATATATTTAAGAGTAATGATGGACATTTAGCCACTCAAAACTCATTTACAAGACAATTTTTCAAAAATGTGCTTTAAGACTTCTTAAAGCACATTTTGTGTTTTAACTTGTTTTCAAGCTTGGTTTTCTTTGGTAATTGGTTTAATATGTTCATTAGTATATAAATGAGGTCTTGGTAAGCTCATTGGGTCTTACTCAAGTTTATCCCAAGCTTAGAGCACACTTTGGCTCTTATTGACTTTAAAGCACATTTGTGTTTCCTTTTGTTTAAATTTGTTTACTAAGGTTTCTAAGACTCTTTTTAGTCTTAATATATCATGTTTTAGTGTTTAACCAACATGCCAAGGTTTGGGGTATTTCACCCTGCTTTAGGGGCGAGAGTGATCCGGCTAAGCTCGAGGCCTACATCTCCGAGATGGAGACGGCTTTCGAAACACTCGAAGCTCCTGCTGGAGTTCGAGTTAGAGTTGCAGCCTACTATCTGAAGGATGCAGCCATGGATTGGTGGAAGCTGGTCAAGCATGAGCACGTCAGCGACCCCACATTCAATTGGGATTCTTTCGCATCACTCCTCCGTTCCAAGTACTACCCGGAGCATGTAAAAACAAAGAAAAGGCTAGAGCTAGACGCCTTAAAGATGACAGACAAGATGACTGTCGATGAGTACTACCACACCTTCACCTCTATACTCCGTCTCCTCCCTGATCTAGGATACACCGGCCAGGTGTTGGTCGATCGCTTCTATGGCGGTCTGAGCCATCGCCTTTGGTACGGTATGGGCTACACCAGATTTACCTCCCTTCAGGTAAATAACGGTTAACCCTTAGTGTCATTTCAATTCCTTAAATTCCTTGAATTCCTTGAATCTTTCCCTTATCCTTTCCTTAAATGAGAATCCCGGCTAATACCTGAAATTTCAGGAGTGTTATCACGCGGCTTCTCGCGTTGAGATCACTTGCCAGTTAAGGGATGAAGAGACCGCGCTGAAGCGCAAAGCTAACAACAAAAACACCAGCACTGAGGAGCAGAACCAGGGGAAGAGCTGGAAAAAGAAAAAGGGGAATTTCTTTCAGCAATCCCACAAGAAATCCCAGGGTGAGAGCAGTGCCCATGCTGAGCAGGGCAAACCAGCTGAGCTTCTTCAGCTTGGTTATTCTGCACCGGTGGCAGCAAAGCCACTGAGATCACACCCACCAAAGGGTAAATTCCTAATCCAATTTGTATTCGTATAAGTATCATATCTAGTATATCCACGCACACATGTGCTAACCCTCTAACCTCAGGTTCTAGCTCCGGTGCCACCAAAACCTTCTCCGATGGCCGCACCTATGTGTGCAGAAAGTGCAACCAGGACCATCCTGGTAAAGACTGCTTTGGGAGGGACATTAAGTGTTACAACTGTCAGAAGCTGGGACACACAGCTAATAGATGCCCAGAGAGCACCAAGCCGAAGGGAAACTTTCAGAGCTACAAGCAGAGAGAGGGCAAGGAGGTGGCATCTGGCGATGCACCGGCCCAGCAGGCACCTCAGGGACAGGGATCCCGGGGCCCTCAGAGGGGCGCACCTCAGAGGCAGCCTGTTCTCCATGTTATTGACCGTGATGGGCCCGGTTCGAAATCCGGCCAAGGTAATCACCTAAACCTTTAATCCTTGAATAGCATGCCTAGTAGTAGAGTAACTGTATGAGTGAATGCATGAGTAAATAAATGAAGTGTATACTATGCATGAAATGAAGTAGTTGAACTAGTACTCACCGTAGACGAGATCGACATCACCAACCACGACTACACCAACAAACAGTGTCAGGTCATCCGCCCAGGTATGATCTTATTAAAGGGATACCTGACACCCGAAGCGCAAATCTCAATCATTCGACGATGCAACGAGCTAGGAACGGGTCAAGGTGGATTTTACACACCCGAATTCCCCGGTGGAGCGAAGATGAAGCTGAAGATGATGTGCTTGGGAAAGGACTGGAATCCTTATACCAAGACATACCAGGAGACACGAACACAAGATGGAGCGACGCCACCGACAATACCACCAGAGTTTCAGACCCTCATCACACAAGCAGTGGAACTTGCACAACAATGCGAACCTGAACCGATCCCCGCACTTGAAGCGGATCTCTGTATCGTCAACTTCTACGAGAAAGAAGGACGACTTGGGTTACACCAAGACAAGGACGAGACAGCGGAATCTCTTGAACAAGGAGTGCCCGTAGTGTCTTGGTCCATTGGTGATGACGCCGTATTCCTGTATAGCGAGCAGAAGCGTGTGGACCTCGCACAGAAACTGGTATTGAGATCAGGAGATGTCCTAATCATGGGTGGAAACTCTAGGATGCTGTATCACGGGATCAACAAGATCAAGTTGAATACGGCACCGCCGGCAATAATCAATGCCACACACATGAAACCAGGACGCCTGAACCTTACCTTTAGAAAGTATTAAATTCCTAGTATCATGTAATCTATTAGTAACGTGTATTAGAGACACGACATGTATGATGGTTGGTTTATCAATAAAGAGCAGTGTTGATTTAATTCCACTTGTGTCCACCATCAATACTTATCCAATTGTGAATCCAATAGGTTGTGGACTCGGTACCGAAGGTAACCTGAGCATCCTCACCGAAGCACAAGCCGGCAGAAGCGGCACCATTCTAACGGGAACCTTCCCAGTAAATGGCATTGATGCCAATGTGTTATTCGACTCCGGCGCCTCTCACACTTTCGTATCACCATCCTTTGTGAAGAGGTTGAAGCTAGATGCGGATGAGCTACCGAACTTCATGGTTACTCTCCCATCGAAGGAGCGGGTAAAGTGCACTAAATACTATCAATCAGCCACAATCCAAATCAAAGGCGAATCGTTTCCCATTTCCTTCATCGAATTCAATGGATTGGGATTCGACGTAATCATTGGATGAATTGGTTGGAGCGGCACAAGGGTAGAATCCTCTGCGCCGAGCATCGTTTGCTGCTCAAGAGTCCTTCTGGGGTTACCGTATCTTACCGCCAGAGACCGAGAGAGCCTTCGACCACACTTATATCTGCCATGGCCATGTACCGGGAGCTCAGAAAGGGCCAAGAGGTGTATCTTTGTTATGTACAAGACCTGGAGCGAGATCCAGAGTTCAGTGATGAAGTACCCATTGTATCCGAGTATCCCGATGTATTCCCTAAGGAGCTACCGGCATGCCACCACCGAGAGCAGTGGAATTCGAAATTGATCTATTGCCAGGTACCGGTCCCATTGCCAGGGCACCGTACCGCATGGCACCTGCAGAAATGACCGAATTGAAAGAACAGTTGAGAGATCTTCTAGACAAAGGGTTTATACGCCCGAGCGTATCACCCTGGGGAGCACCGGTCCTCTTCGTGAAGAAGAAGGACGGTAGTCTCCGACTATGCATTGACTACCGCGAGCTGAATGCGGTCACAGTCAAAAATAAATACCCACTACCACGTATCAATGACCTATTCGACCAGTTGAAAGGAGCCTCAGTCTTCTCCAAGATCGACCTCCGTTCAGGGTATCATCAGATTGCAATCAAGGAACAAGACATTGAGAAAACGGCATTCCGTACCAGATATGGCCACTACGAATTCACAGTGATGCCATTCGGTTTGTCAAACGCACCGGCAAAATTCATGGACCTCATGAATCGTTTATTCAGTGAGCAGTTGGACACTTCGGTTGTGGTCTTCATCGACGACATCCTTGTATATTCCAAATCACCAGAGGAACATGAAATCCATTGAGGAAAGTGCTTGAGACACTGCGCGAGAACCAGCTGTATGCGAAGTTCTCCAAATGCGAGTTTTGGCTTGATCAGGTATCATTCCTTGGACATGTCATCTCGAGCGCAGGTATCTCGGTTGACCCTTCTAAGGTAGAAGCTGTACGATCATGGCCTAGACCCAAGACTGTTACCGACATTAGGAGCTTTCTTGGTCTAGCCGGTTACTACCGGAGATTTGTAAGGGACTTCTCGAAAGTCGCCAAGCCCATGACTACATTGATGAAGAAAGATGCACCGTTTGTATGGACAGATGAGTGCGAGTTATCATTTCAGAAACTGAAAGACTCATTGACCTCAGCGCCCGTCCTTACTCTTCCAGAGGGCACAGAGGGATTTGAGGTATACTGTGATGCATCAGGCAAAGGAATGGGATGCGTACTCATGCAGCATGGCAAGGTTGTTGCTTATGCCTCCCGCCAGCTGAAAAAGCATGAGGAGAATTACCCGACTCACGACTTAGAGTTAGGAGCCATTGTCTTCGCCTTGAAGATATGGCGACACTATCTCTATGGGGTAAGCATCACCATCTACTCCGACCATAAGAGCTTACAGTATGTATTCACTCAGAAAGAACTCAACTTGAGACAGAGAAGGTGGATGGAGTTTTTCAGACTACGACATCAACCTGCAGTATAAGGAAGGGAAGGCAAACATTGTAGCCGACGCCCTGAGCCGTCGAGCACACTCGCTCCATTCGCTACTCGCTTCTTCTAGCTTGGTTGACGAGGTGCGAGACGCTCAGTTGAGCGACCCTTACCTAACCGAAATCAGACACAAGATCGAGAATGGTACATTTGAGAAGAAAAAGTATGATTTTAAGCTACGAAGATGGTTTGATTCGGTTGAATGGCAGGCTATGCGTCCCCCGAAGCAATGCTGAGCTAAGGGATCGCATCCTGCGAGAGTCACATAGTTCTACATTGTCAGTCCATCCGGGAGCCTCCAAGATGTACAAAGACATGAAGAGGTACTTCTGGTGGTCTGGAATGAAGTCAGATGTGACAGAATTGTATTGAGATGCTTGACATGCCAGAAGGTAAAATTTGAACACCGTAGACCGGGCGGAATGGTACAATCGATGCCAATTCCGGAGTGGAAATTTCATGATATCTCCATGGATTTTGTTGTAGGACTCCCACCTGCTAGGGGAGGACTCAACATGATTGGGTAGTAGATCGCCTACCAAGGTTGCCAGATCATACCGATGAAGGACACCTGGAAGGTAGTAGTAAAGCTAGCTGAGCTTTTTGATAAGGAGATTATCAGACACCACGGAGTCCCTAAGACTATAGTATCAGACCGCGACACCAGATTTCTTTCGAGATACGGAGAGCTACAAGGGAAGTGTTGGGTACAGAATTGAAGTTGAGTACCGCCTTCCATCCTCAGACCGACGGTCAGACAGAGAGGACCATCCAGACACTGGAGGACATGCTTCGGGCATGTGCCTTGGACTTTCAGGGGAGTTGGTTAGATAAGCTTCATCTTATCGAGTTCTCGTATAATAATAGTTATCACGCCTCAATTAAGATGTCGCCTTTCCAAGCTCTATACGGTAGACCTTGCCGTACACCCTTGTGTTGGGATGCGTCAAGTGAAGCGGTCATAATAGGACCGGAGTACCTTGAGCAAGTACAAGCCGAAGTGCAACAAATCCGAGCTAACATGAAGGCAGCCCAAGATAGACAGAAATCCTATGCGGATGTGAGACGACGCGACCTTGAGTTCGCCGTGGGCGACCAAGTGTTCCTGCGCGTTTCACCTATGAAGGGTGTCTTCTGATTTGGTCAGAAGGGCAAGCTAAGCCCAAAGTTTGTAGGGCCGTACACTATCACCGAAAGAGTTGGTTCAGTAGCCTACAGGTTGGCATTACCTGAGGACTTGGGACGTGTCCATGATGTATTTCATGTGTCACAACTCAAGAAGTATATGGATGATCCTTCTCATGTGTTGGAGCCCGAGAGACTATCCATTGAACCGAACATGAGATATGTGGAAACCCCAGTGAGAATTCTGGATAGGAAGACCAGAGACACTCGCCATAAGTCTATACGAATGGTGAAGGTCCTATGGTCTAACCATGATGTCGAAGAAGCGACATGGGAACTCGAAGATGCCATGAAGGCTAAGTACCCATAGTTATTCATAGACTAGTTAGTCTAGCATTTAGTATACGGGTACGGGTCGTACCCCTTTTAAGGGGGGTAGAACCCTTTTGCTCTAGCATTGCTTCGGGGTAAGCATTGCATTTTGTATGACACATGTAGTGCAAGTGAATTTAGTGTGGATGTGTATGTATGTGTAATGTGTAATGAATGATGTGTATGTGCAATGTATGGTGTATTGGTGTAATGCATATTGTGAATGGTAATGGTTGTATTGTGTATTGTGGTATGGTATGAATGGAAATGATGTATTGTGTATGTGAATTGTGATGATTTGAATTGAAATGTGTATGCTTGCAGTGTGAAAGAAGTAAACACCTCATAGGTGTAGGAAGATACATTATGGCAATTGGTTTGCATAATGAGTAGATTTGCAATAAACCATTAACCTTGAGCAACTTTGAGGGCAAAGTTTCTTAAGGGGGGTAGATTGAAATACCCCGTAATTAAAAAATAGTGATTAATTAGGCTAATAAGTAATTTAGAGGCTTAATTAAGTATAAATAATCATGAGGGAACAAATCCCGAAGAAAACGGATCCTCAAATGGATTAAAATCACTAACAAACCTTAAAGCGCGTTTTTTCGAGGTAACCGGGAAAACGTGTCTTTAAGCGGGTCAAATAGACTCGTAACAATTTTGGTCAACTAAATAATCATTAATAACTATTAGTGAAGCTTTAGGACCAATAAAATCAATAAACGAGAGATTAGTAAAAACTGTCAAAAACGGGAAGTTGTGGGGTAGAAGTATAATTAGCACAAACTTAGTGTCCAATATTGTAAAAAATCTTAAAATCCCCTAGCTGCTGTGTGCTGTCCGATTTTACATATATACACACACCACCTACTCTTATTAACTAAAGGACAAAAACAATTAAAAACCAAAAAGTAAACACTCACCTCACTTTACCACTCTCTTCCTATCCATTCTCTTCTCTCACGTGGGCACACTCCTCCTCACTCTCTCTTTTCTTCTTCTTCAACCTCATGCGATTTCCATGGTGAACAAGAAAACACCCACAAACTCCATCTTCTCTCCTTGTAACTCTCTCCAAACTCCTCCAAAAATTGTAAAACTACACCATTGTGTTCCTCTCACCAAGAGCTATGTTTCTACCTTTCCAAAATTCAAAACAAGCACTTTCGATTTTATGGGTATACCCCATTTGGAGCTTCAACACCACCATTAGAAGGCCTTCCTTCTCCTTGTTCTTCTAAGGTAAAAATTTTGAAAACTCCATCTTTTTCTAACTCTGGTGGGCAAAACGAAAATCTAGACTAAACCCTTGTTCGGTCTCTTGTGTTCTAGCCGATTTTGGCTTGTTGAAGGAGTTGGAAACCTTGTTCTTGAACCACTCCAAGCTTCATTTGCACTCTTGAGAGGTAAGGTAATATAATTCTAAACCCTAAAATGTACATTTAAGCTTGATTGATGGTTAAGGTTAGTTCTAGTATTAGAATGGTGTATTAAAATGTGTATATCAATGGGTGTAGTGTTAGAGGAATTGAGATTACAAAACCGGAGGTTAGAGAGAGAGAAGGAAAGAAGAAGAAGCAAGAAGAAGAGAGAGAAACAAGGTAAATTACATTCCCTTATGTAGCCTTGTGTATACATGTATGTAACAGATTTTTAGGAAGCTAAAATGGGTATTGTAATTAGTAGTGTGGTAATGGTGAAATGTGTAAGAGAACATTAGTATTTTGAACCTTTGAAAACAATTTAAAAACTGTTACAAACAGATTAGGATTTAATGTTGAGTGCAGGAAATTTTGTGAGTGTTTTAGCATTAGTATTTGTATATGAGAGCTTGTATATGGTTGATGTTATAAACAGGTGAGAATGAATGAAAATGTGTTTAAAACAATGTGGTGAGAGTGTAAAAATATAGGGGAGGTTATGTCAAAATTTATCTAGAATTAGAACACTTAGTGAATTTTTAACTAGGTGAATGATGTAAGTTGTAACAGATTTTGAGATAAATAGATAGAGAGAAGATGGGGAGAGATAGTTAATGTAGTTGTAATGTATTAGAGGTGTTAGAAATGACATTAGAAGAGGGAGTTGTAGATGGAGAGTGTTAGTGTTAAAATCTGTAGCAAAACACAATTAGGAAACAACTAGTGTAAGTGTGAGTTGAAACTTAGGAAATTAGGTGAGTGAATGAGTATAAAGTTGTGTAATGAATTAGGAAATGAATTAGTATGGTTTAGGGTGTTTAAATTGCACAAAAACATGTTAGGATGTATGTAGGAAGATTGGGGAAACAATGGGTGAATTTGGGAAAGAAAAATAAAAACTGTAACAAGGTTCTGGAACCGTCCGACCCAGACGGTGAGTCGGACGTGGGTCGGACGGGGCTTAAGAAACGAAAACCGACCTTTCTGGAATGGTCCGACCCAGAGCCGTGAATCGGACGTGGGTCGGACATGGCCTTAAAAACTTTCAGTAATGGTCCGACCCAAAGCCGTGAGTCGGACGTGGGTCGGACATGGCTTAAATTACGAAATAAAACATTCTGTAATGGTCCGACCCAGGGCCGTGGATCGGACGTGGGTCGGACAGGCAAAAAATATAGTGGTCGAAGTTTCTGACTTCGTCCGACCCAGACGGTGAGTCGGACGTGGGTCGGACGGAGCTGAAACTCGAGACCCAAAACCTTCTGGAATGGTCCGACCCAGAGAGTATGGGTCGGACAGAATAGTGCTGGGTCGGACAGGGTAATTTTCTGGGAACGAAACTTACTGGAATGGTCCGACCCAGGGCTTGGGTCGGACGCTGGGTCGGACGGCTTTATCTTGACAAAAAAAAAATTATTTTAACCTAAATAATAATTATATATATATATGTATACCCATATATATGTATATGTACATGTATGTAAGCATGCAAACCTTAAGTAAGAAAATAAAAACTTAAGTAATGGAATGTGAGTAAGTAATGAGTAAGTGTAAGAAGCGTAAGGACATAGTAAGTATGAGATAAGTAATGACAGTTAGATTAATCATTTAATTGTATGTGTATAATAGGATTTGATTTGTGACACCGAAGGACGTTTGGAATCACGTACAACGGTGAACGGTATGGATTCCTCATGCCCCGTATGCTATCTTGGTTACTCTGATTTGTGTGTTGTGTGCTAATTGATCACCAAATAAGATAAATGCACGAATCGGAGTTAATATGCATACTTGTGAATATGTAGTGTTGTATGATGTTGTATATCTTCTTTAAATCATAGTTTGTATAATTCATGAAATGTATGGATGATAATGAATGTGTGTATGTATGTTGCATTGTACCGTGACCGTTATTTATTGTGTTTGGACTTCTAACTTATTCCTAACAAGCTAACCATCCTAACTTAAAATGGTAATTAAATTGGAATGAGTAGAAGTCCGATATAGTTTCGGCCACGCGTGAGGATGCGGAGTCACGAGAGGTTGGCTCCAATTCCTGACTCTTAAACTGGTCCGCGGCCCAAATCCCTTAAGTGGGTAGCATCCCGGATTGGTGAGTCAAGTAAATCCCGGATGTGGGACGGTGTAGTCCCCAAGGCCGGAGGTCCCGACGACTTAACTTGAGTATAAGTAAGTAAGTAAGAATGAGTAAGTAAAGTAAATGAAAGTGAGTATTTGCAAGTAAGAAAAAGTAAGTAACGAGTAAAAGAGTAAAGCATTCCGATTAACCCGGATGCATAATTTGGCTAACCATGTGAAGGTAAGTAAGTTGTGTGCTACTACATTGTTGCCTTGAATTATGTAATGATTTGTATGAGCATGTAATTTGTATGAAAAGCATGTATGTATGAAATAAATAAATGGCATGTTTAGTGGACGTCAAATAGTCGGCGTGCCCTAGCTAGCACGCGGTATATGCGGATTCCATATGCAGCGTTTGCTGAGCCCCTTGGGGCACCATTTTTACTACACGCAGGTACTCGGGAGTGACGAAGATGTGAAGATCTATTTCCATTTCTTTTATCTTCTTTTTGGAATGTAAACAGTGAATTTATGATTGGTGTACTGAGTAGTACATGGCTGTAGTTTTTGAGTAGCCGGTGTACCATGGGGTACACCTTTTTGGATTTTGGGATAGAAAGAGGATTGGTATAGATGAGTAGTTGGTAAACTCATTCTTTTGGAGCTTAGATCTGATGTAATCGAATATACTCTAATACTCGGTGATCCATTGATGTAAGTAATTGGTGTATGGTATTTTGGCATTATATTAGTAGCTCGGTACGTTATGTTCATCATACCGTTACTGTAAGTATTAGTAGCTAGCTAGCCGTATGGGCGGTTAGCGGCATTGTTTCACCCGCTGTAGTAAGTATGTAATAATTCCGCTGCGAACTCGTAGGATTAGTAGGACGATTAGACGGTAAGCGTAGGATTAGCGGTTGGGGTGTTACACCACATACCTCAAATATTCCTCCATGGTCCCGTTGTCCTTCATCACACCCCGTGGCCACGTTATAAGCTTTAAAGACTTCCGACTTGATAGTTGTGTGTCCAATCACGTGAAAGTAACAGATCAAATGCGTAAATCCATCAAATATCGAATTTAATGGTCTAGAAGTTGTGACTGTAGGTGAGGAACGAGTGCAAGCACCAAACACGCCGAGTGTAGGTTGGGAAGCCCCACATAAAAACATAAGCCCTGACCCTGTGAGGACGAGACTCGTTCGCACGTTTAATAAAAGAAAATACTGGGGGCAATCGATCGGAACGATCGATTGCCACGAACTCTAGCTCAGATTGTCTTAGGGGAAAAATACTGGGGGCAATTGTTGGTTCCAACAATTGCTATGACAATACCAATTGGAACCCAAAGCTCAAACATCACCACCATCATCCCACCACACTGGCCCACATAAGCCCTTACCTTCACATCATACACCATACCCCACCGGCAGCATGTTCATCTCGTAGGAGATAAATTACAAGTCTGAAATCTCTAGTCTGGAAATGATAATTTCACTTTCCTTTTCAGCGGACAGAATTTTCTTTAAACATTGCCACGTTTGGCATCTTTTTCAGCAATTTCTTCGGTTTCACAAAACTCATCATATTCCTGGTAATTTCTTACTTTGAACAAATCTGCATCATCACCATGTTTGGCACATTCTCCAGCAATTTCTTGTTTTAGACAATCTTCAATTCTCATAATTGCCATGTTTGGCACATTTTTCAATAGTTGCTTGCTTTAAACAAGTATCTTACATGCACTGTGATTGCATTTTACAAACTTTTGCATACACCACATCATCGCCACGTTTGGCCCTTTTACAATTGATTTTCACCACATGCATTTGCACGAAACCATTATCTTTCCGACTCATTTTTAGTTCGAGACCCAGAATTAGTGCGAGATCCAACCTTTAGGCTCGTCATAAGACCTAGAACCATCCTTAGGCTCGTCATAAGACCTAGATCCAACCTTTAGGCTCGTCATAAGATCTAGATCCACCCATAGGCTCGTCATAAGACCTAGATCCTTTCTTAGGCTCGTCATAAGACCTAGAACCGTCCTTTAGGCTCGTCATAAGACCTAGATCCTTTCTTAGGCTCGTCATAAGACCTAGAACCGTCCTGTAGGCTCGTCATAAGACCTAGTTGCATTCCCTTAGGCTCGTAGCAAGACCTAGCATTACCTTTTAGTTTACCCACTCTCATCAAACACATTGCATTCATCTCATTCATATAGGCTCGTCATAGGACCTAGTTGCATTATCCAGGCGCGTCACAAGACCTGGCGACAGAAAGTTGGCGAGGTGATGGCAATAAATCCTCCTTTTGCGATGTCAACTTATTTTTGGGATCAACGAATGGTGGGCAAAGGCAATAAGTCCCCAGGGTTTTTACCAGGAGTTATCCCTGCACACCGGCTTGGGGGGCGATGGCAATAAGTCCACATTGGGTCCAGCCAGGAGCATTGGCACGGGTTTTTGTCCCCAGAAGCATCCGAGCATCATCCGCATCATCAGCATCAGCATCATCAACATCAGCATCATCAGCATAATAAGCATCACTAGCATATTAGCATTCCTGCATCTACACATTATTTCATTTTCATCATTTTTAGGTAGTCAACGCCTTAGAATAGCTTGACATCTTTTCATTTAGTTTAGGTAGTCGACGCCTTCGAATAGCTCGACATAACTTCATCTTCGCTTATAGGTAGTCAACGCCTTAGAACCGCTTGACATTATTTCATTTTGTTTCTTACTTTTAGGTAGTCAACACCTTAGAATAGCTTGACATCATTTTCATCATCTTCAGGTAGTCAACGCCTTAGAATCGCTTGACATTTACTTCGTCATTTCATTTTTTTGGGTAGTCAACGCCTTAGAATAGCTTGACATCATTTCACTTTTAGGTAGTCAACGCCTTAGAATTGCTTGACATCTTTTCATTTTCATTCTCACTCATAGGTAGTCAGCACCTTAGAATAGCTCGACACAATCCACATACAGGGTCTTTTAAGATCCCAAAATTTTGGGGTGTCACTCTGGCATCAACTAGTCTTTTCATCTTCATTACAAAGCCTAGTTGACGGGGGGCAATCTGTTATACCCAAAATTTCAACCCCCCGGAGTAGTCTCTAAGGCATACGTGTTACAAAGGGCAAAAGGGGTCAAAAAGCACCAAGGCGGGATTTTCCAATGACATTATCGGGATTTTCTATTTTCATATGACTTGTTCATTATCTCCAAACACTTCCAAATATCATAGTCATTATGAAAGGTATTTCATGATTTTCTGATAATATTTATTCTGGAAATTTAGCTTTTAATTCATATTATAAGCTAATTTCTTTAATTAACACTGAAATTACCTCAAAATAGAAATAATAAAAGGTTTCCAAAATTAAAATAAAATTGTCACATGGTTAGCATGACTACATACAGTCATAAACCTGAAATTATTTTATTTGGAACCTTAACCCAAAATTTAAAAGAGAAATTCAATCATTTTTGCAATTTTCTCTCTCCTATGGAAAATACCGAAATCAAACAAAACGTCATGAACTTCTAACACAAGATAGAGGATAATTATTAGAGACTAATCCCGTTGGAATTTTGTTATTTCGACTTTCCAATAATAAGTTATGAATTATGGGACATTCCAGATTGTGGAGATTTTATCTACTCGGTTATTTATCAAAATAACCCGATTCCAACTCTCAAAATTCTTAAAAATAATCCTTTATCTTCAGTTAAATTTCATAATTTGTATCGGCCTGAAACATATTTTAAAAAATCGGATTCCCTTAGAGCACAAAATCAGGGTTTTAGATAAAAATCTTGTTCTATCAACATGACCTTGCTCTTTCTATAAAAGGACCTTCCAAAAACGACCTAGGGGGAGGAGAACACTTCCAAAGTCAGATACACAGCCACAAACCTTCTCCCCACGTTTTACACTTCCAAGCCTCAAATCAACACCGAAACTCTGCAGAAATCACCCCGAAATCACCAAAAACTCATCCTTTCTTCTCCCATTGAACTTCCAAGCACCAAAAACACACAAAAACACCACAAAAACAGAAGAAACACGTCCTTAACATCATAAATAAGAAGGAGTCAGAAGCTCAATTCGAAGTCAATCCAGAACCGGCATCAATGAAGCACCAAAGCACCCCTGATGTGAAGAGTCTCATTAAACCCGAAGGTAAAACAGGTTGAAATCAAATTTTTCTGACTTTGCTCAGCTTTAACTATTCTGTGTTAAATTTTGGAGTCGAATTGACTTTTTACCGCTCCTGAATTAACGTTTGCTTTCGCTTCTGCCCAATAACTTGTTTGCTAAGTTTCGTGTTTAATTCGTACTCAAAATGCAAACTTTTGATCACTAACATGTTTAGAATCTTTCAGGCTACCTACCCATAAATTTTGAGCCAAAAACACCACCGGGAACCACCCAAACGCCGCCGTCCGAGGGCGGTCCGCACCCACGGACGCTATGTCCGGGGTCCCGGACGCCCAGTCCGTAAGCCCGGATGCCCCCGGATGGTGGCGGGATATTTTTATTTTCAACAATTAGGGCTTTATAAAACATGTCCGGGCCCACGGACGTCCTGTCCATGGCCCCGGACTTTTCAAAATCTCGTTTCTGTTTAAATTCGACTTTTATGTTCACATAGGTTAACTAGGGTCCGAGGGTTCGGACATTAGGTCCGTAGCCACGGACAGAAACAAAATTTGACCCAATTCTGCCTCCGAAACCCTAGTTTAGGAATCTTTAATTTCACTTTAATTTTCTGTCAAAAAATGCTAAAAAACACAAAAAAAAAAAACAGAAGCTTGCGCACTTAGGTTAAAACGACTCGTAATAAGCCGTAATTAAACTAAGTAGAGGAAAAACGACTTCTAGGGGTAATGAAAGTAATTGAACCCTAAATAAGTCGAATACCAAGCCCCGAACCCGAACTCTCCTTTCCTAATTTGATCTAGGTTAAAATTAGGTGGCGACTCATAATAGGTTCCAGTGAGCTAGCTTAGGTTTTAATAATTATTGTTAAATGACATTGTTATTAATCTTAGGTTATAAGTGGACCTAAAACCCGGTTAGATCCTAATCAACTTAATCCACATAGGATAGGGGTTTAAAATCGAGGCTCACACGCGCCCAAAGGACTTTAAATTACGGTTATTGTTATAACCGTCATCTAAAGTGTAATTTTTTTTTTATTTTATTTTTTTACAAATCTACACAATTGCAACAGAGACAGAATTGTAACAGATAAGCAACAGAGGGCATCAGACGAACAAATGTGCAGAAACTGCGCAATTGAACCACCTGAATCAAATACCAACAACACAAATTCATTCTCTACGCACAATTGCAACAGAGATAACATCTAATATACACCAGATCGAAAATCTGTTACAGAAATATTCAATTTCAAATTCATTCTCTGCGCACAATTGCATATTCAATCTGTTACAGAAATATTCAACAGAGATAACAATTGCATATTCAATCTGTTACACAATTGCAATAGAAATATTCAATACAACAGCTAGAATCTGTTACAGCAGCAGCAACTAGCAATTCATTACAAAAAATATAATCTGTTACAGCAGCAGCAACTAGCAGAATCAGAGGGCTACAAAGGTAGCAGTGTAACCTATACATTGTAGATACAGCTAGGATGACTCCCAGCAAGAAATAGCATAAAACAGAAGCGTAAAACAGTACAAAAATGGTGCAGAAAACTGTGAAAAACAAAATCCATCATAGCAGCATCAGAGCTAGCTAGTCTACCACTCCAATCTCATAAACATGGCTGACATGCTCTCTCTGACATGCAACAAGTCATTTGGATGATAAGTCGAGAATTTGGCAAAATGCTCTTCAATCTGCAACAAGAAAAGGAATGGAAAACATAATGAGATTAAGATAAAGACACAAAAAATCTGCCGAAAGAATTAAATACAAGATAGTGTTCGTATTACCTTGTCTTTATCATTCTTAAAACTTGGGAAGTACCCGCAGAACTCGTACATATACCGCATCACGTAGTACCCGTAACTCCTAGAGTCCTTTTGGGTAGGGCACTAAATAACCAAAATTCACAAATGTAAAACAATTGTACAAAGATAACAGCGAATGAAATACATGAATTACCAAACCTTGATGTAATCGACGGTCAAATCACCAAACTCTCCCTGTGGGGTTTTTTTGTAACAACTGTTACATATATTAACAAAAGCGTTTAGCAAAATGAACAAGTACATTAAGTTTGGTTCAAAAAACTTACATACAATTAAATAGTAATAAAACTTACTCTTTGATTAAGTCTTCAGTGTTGAATTCTGTCCACTGCCCTAGTGGATCTAGAACGAGCAGAGTAGCGGTGGCAGCGCAGAATATAAACAAAGCCCAGTGGTGGCTACAATGTCAAATACAAAATGAAATGAGAAATGAAGGTAAAAAAGTTAGCTAATTAGTATGTAATTTTATATCAGAATCACGTTTGGTGATACGGCATTAGAACGAATAATTTATTCTATTGATCAACAACATTGAAGCAATGAATCATGTAATCACAAAACCTCCCCGGGTCCCTAGTGACAGAGTCGTACGATAAACTCTCCGGGCACACCGCAGTAATGGAGGTCATGTCCTTCTCAGCACATCTCTCAAGCAGACATCTATTATATCACATGTACTATAAAAAGTTAGCCAATGCAACTTCATAGATACTTATTCTATATGTTTTTACAGTATGAGGAAAGAACACTTACAATAGATAAGCTTGAATAATGTTAATGTTCAGATAATCTCCACACATCATCTCTCTGATGTCCTCAAAGTTGATTGCCGTGATCATATCTTCTTCGAAGTGAAACATTGACTTTGCAAGCGTCATCATGAAGTTGTTAGTTTGAGATGACTTCAACATGATCTTGTCGTAGAGATTCATCTGCTTGGCCCCCAAAACATTAACAAGTTTTTGTGGAAGTGCGAGCTTATTTTTAGGCGCCTCAGAAGTCCTGGTGCGACCCCGGACGGGCGCTGGATTCTTACCTTTCACACCCCGGCTCACTGGATTCTTACCCTTCACACACAAACAGTAAAGCATAAATGTAAAGATAATTACTAATTGATTATTATAGTAACATTAAACATTTATCTAGAACATACCCTTGTACTTCTGACAGGATTCGTCGGCGCGCTGATCTCTTCTTCTCTGGGCCGGGATACGCGGCGAGGAAGCTCAGGGATCTCAGGATTCACCGGCGCGCTGGTCTCTTCTAGTCTGGGCCGGGTTACGCGGCGAGGAAGCTCAGGGATCTATAATAGATTAGATTAGACACTTAATGCTAAATAATGCATTTTATTAGATACTAAATGGTTGTCAAACAGTCTTACCTCATCGGTGACAACAATATAACATGCTGGCCAGGGCATTATGTCTCCCTTCGCTTCGATCAGCGTGCATTTGTTGTCAAACGCCATTGGAAGGTATGCATGCTCAAATCCATCAATGATCAGGTCCAAGGTCACACGCGCGTAGACGTATGAAACTGATGAGCGTGAGTGGACCTGATGGCAACACCGTCCCGTAGGCCGCATCTACAGGGTGCCCTTCTAATGGTATTTGGAAGCTTGTTTAAATTATCCAAAATTCTTAAACCTAATTCCTAACCTTATATTATATTATGATTTCACCAAATACCCCTTTATCTCTCGGCTTTCACAATATATACACTAAATTTTGTAAAAATTACATTTAAGCCACTTAACTTAATTAATTAGCCATTTAAGCACTAATGAAATATTTTTAGCTCACCAAACTTTGTGATATAAGTTTATATACCTAAGTAGGTCATTAATACCTATTTATCAATTAGTACATTCGGCCATATTTATTTGGTGACCATATAGTATATAAAAGTGGATTTATATGTCATAATAATTATACATAAATTCATAGGAGTTATATAACTCATGTAAAAATTATTGTAATGTCTTATATAAATTCTTAGCTCAAAAATAAGCATTTTTGCCCTTGATAATTCGGCTTGAATTAATATGTAACATAACTAAATTTTGTGACACAAAAATGTGTCTTAAGGTAAATATTTTCTATATAAGTTATAGATTGTATTTTTGGCACATAATACCATATAGTTTCGGTTTTAATAAACCTAGGAGATGTACATAATTTTTGTATAATTTTTAGAAGCTTAACAAAGCTTATAACATAAGGATTTACTTAGTATACTTACTTCATAACAAGGTGGTTAAGTGCTTGAACTCCTCTTGAATCTCCAAGCTATCTCCAAGGAAATTTTTATGCTCCACTTCGGTTATATGCAAGTGGTGTAGGAGTTTTAGGAGTTAGATCTTGAATAAAGATCTTAAGTAGATTTGTAAGTAGTTTTACAAGGATTTACCTTAGACTTTTCTCCTTATGAATTCGGCACTCCTAAGGTGGTTGAAGAACAAATTTTCCTTCATCAAAATGAAGAAGAAAGGAACCTTAGAAGAAGTAGAACTTGGTTACACATAAAAATGTGCTTTAAGGATTTTCAAGCATTAAAACTACCTTAAGATAACCTTGAGATGCTCCTTGGATTAATGTTGGTTTGAACAACCTCCTTGGTGAACTAAGTGATGCCGAACTCTTGTTGTTATGCTAGGAAGAGTTTTGCTTCAAGGTTTGACAAGAAATGCTAGGAAATTACCTTAAAGATGAAGATAGAAGTTAAAACTCCATTAATGGACTTAAGAGCTTCAAAGGAAGAAGATGAAGCAAGAAGAGAGAGCTAGGTAGCTTACCAATTCGTGGATGAAGAGGGCAAGGAGAAGAATGAGACTCACGAAATGTATAAGGTAAGAAAATGCATTTGGAATTTGATTTTTGCTTTGTCAATTTTTAATGTCAAATGACTTTACTTTTCCTTAGTTTATTACATGGTTTATTGGCTCAATAAATGCCCATGTTCTCTGCATAATTTCGTGCATGTGGTGTGTGACAAGGCAAGAGTTGGAAATAAAATGATTGTGAGCTAGAAGACAAGGTAATTTAGGTAAGTTATTCTTTTGATTTTTCTAAGTTAGGCTTGTCTTCTTCCTCCCTTGTAGAGTCACGAATTCAAGGGTCAAATGGGGTGTCTTAATTGACATTGAATAGCCAAGGACAAGCATGTTAGGTCACATGGAAAAGAAGGAATCTAGAAAAGTGAATTCTACAACTACTTTTTGCTTTTTCTCATTTGTTTTTGTTCTAGCTCACATGGCCTTATTCCATGGCCTAATTTCGACAGCTTGCTGGTAATATGAGACCTACATACTTTGACATTAAGTAATACAACACATGGGAAGGTGAGTCACCATGTATTAAACCTTTTATAAACTTTAAAGGCAAATTTTATACTAGTTTTTGCTCTAACATTCGGCCCCTATAGAGAGCCTTGTTGACTAGTCACACCAACTGATTTAGAAGGTCATTTTAACCATATTTAAGATTACCAATTCGTGGCATGTCAAAAACTACAAGGCAATTGCGTAAAACGCGTTTTCATGACACCCGAAGGTGTGTTTTTGTGCTCTAAGGAAATTTTGGGAAACAAATTATTTTTATGAGTTCCAAGTGTTTGTAAACACTTATTATAGTAAATAAACATATACTAAGATGTTACATTGGGTTATATGGGGTTACATCAACCCATGACATAATTTACGGGCCATCGGGACACAGGGCAAAAAGGAGCGCTAAGAAATCCTCCTGTGGTTTTTGCTGAATTTTGAGAAACCACTTCGTGGGTTCTCTTTATAATGGTTAATAATGATGTTAGGAACTCAACGCTTCCTGCAGCCTCTCCTCGAAAGCCCGGCGCTCTGCAGCCAGTTTCTCCTTATTAGCTTGGCGCTCAGCAGCCCACTTACGCTCTACCATCGCCTCGACTTCAGCAGCACTCATCTGACCCTTCCTAGAGAATGGCGGGAATACGTGCTTCTGATGTACTTCTCCCCCAAATCCTCTAACACGCCCCGGGTGATCCTTCTTCCCAAGTATTTGATTGAGAGCGTCGTCTTGAGAAGGAGGAGCGTGTATGTCTACTTCTCCTCTCTGTGCCACTTCATACTGTCCAATTGTCAAAGAAGTTAACACTAAATTTAAGATCGACAAACACTTGAGTATATAAGTAAATTATTTAACAGCCACTTTCAAATACTTACAATTTGGTTAGCCAGTTGTTCCATCGTAGCATTAGGAAATATCCTCTGACCTTCGCTGGTCGTTTTCTGGCGTCCCAGCATGTACATCTGCACCCTCCTCGCCTCAGAGACATCCTCGATCGGGCATTCACTTCCATCCTCGTTCCTCCGTGTCAGCAAACCAGCTTCTTTTCATCCCTCGAGGCTGCCCACATATCCCCTTCGTCCCATGGTGTGGGGGTAGAGATTAGCTTCACGGTTTTGCCGTGCTTGTTCTTGTATTTGCTGTTAAGAAAGTACAACAGAAAATTAATTAGAAAATCAGGGATAAAGCATTATGAGCATTAATTAATAAAAGAGTACACACAAACATACCCTGAACTCGGGGGTGGCGTGCCGCTCAACGAACTCCTTCCACTCCTCTTCTGTGATCATGCCATTGTACACAACATACGGCGGAGGCTCACATGGGGGCACCCTGTTGATCCAATGCTCAACCAAGTAGTGGCGGAATGATTTAGCTTTGCCAGACACCAAAGAAAGAACGGTCTTCTTCACTTCTTCTGGGATCTTGTATCGTTCTTGCACCTTCTTCCAGATGGTCTCCTTAACTTCTTCTGGGACTTGTTTCCATGTGTGGTTGATGCAGCAATGTGATCTGGCCAGAGTCCCTAGCATACTAGCGAACTCTGACCTGCTGCCCCCACAATACCTCCCATACTTGTCGCACAGAAGACTAATCTGATCCGGTTTCTGCAGTTTCAACCCACGGGTCGGACCTCTACCTCTGGGTCTTTGAGTAGCACTCGTAGAAGGTGCACTCATGGAAGGGCCAACAGCAGCAGCGATAGATGTAGATGGGCCAACAGCAGCAGCGGCAGATGTAGATGGGCCAACAGCAGCAACGGTAGAAGGAACCGGTACCATTTGCTGCTCATTGTCAAACTCACGGCAACATAAATCGAACTCTTCATCAACCATGTCCTGATCAGCCATGTCCTGATCAGCCATGCCTGCAAGGATTGAAATACAATTTGAATTAAATTAAGCATTTCATAATGGTCATATACAAGCAAGAAATAAAAGAGTGTTAATTTCATATAAATTTTTATAGTAATAACTTACATACACCATTATCTCTCAACCCACATTCCCTCGTTATGGTCTGATCGTATATACTCACGATGACCTGTGACCTCAGCCTCTTCCAATGAAATAGGAACAATTGGAGGTTCATCTCTGCTCATACTCATCCTCATCAACCACACCATCCACACCAACTATTCCTCTTCTCCCTTTAAGCACAATAGACCATCTAGGATTACAGGGATCAGTTACATAAAATATCTGCTTAACCTCCGTTCCCAACAACGAATGGCTCAACCATGGGAGTAGCTCTAGACAGATCAACCAGTTTCATACCGTGCTCCTCCTCACGGTAGCCATGATTGTTGTTAACCCAGTTATAGCGGAAAACACACATTTCGTAGCTGTTATAGTCCAATACCCAGATGTCTTGTATAACACCGAAATATGATTGTTGTACTAAGGCTGGACTATGACCCACGACACCGATGTCATATAAGTTTTGATAAGCTTCAAGCTCTACACCACTGTTTTGATTCGTTGACTTCTGATCCTGACGTTCTGTGAAAAAGGTGAATCCGTTGACATCATACCCCTCATAAGAAATTACATCCAGATTTGGTCCAAATGCAACTACTTTAATTAGTTCAGCCACGTTCGTGGACTGATCGGACAACACTCTGTCTTTGAACCATCGGACAAATGTCCTATTCTGCTCATTTTGTAGTCTAACGTCACTCATGTTTGGATATTGTGATCTTAAAACACACAAGTGTTCATCAAAGTATGGTTAAACATCTTCAAGATGACTTAGCACAACTAAATGAGCTTTGTTAAGAGTGTCTATGTCAATTCTTTTCAGTTTCCTTCCAACCGTGCCAACACCCTTCAATCTGCCCTCGTGTCTAGAACGTGGAAGTCCAATGGTATCGACACCTTCTAGGTAATTGGTGCAGAAGTCTACAACTTCCTCTATGATAGTGCCCTCTATAATACTACCCTCTGGGTGACGACGGTTCTTCATTTTCTTCTTCAGGACACCCATGTACCTTTCGAACGGATACATGTAGCGAAGGTACAAAGGACCACACATCAGAATCTCTCTTACAAGATGCACGAGGAGATGTATCATTATGTCAAAGAACGATGGAGGAAAATACATCTCCAGCTGGCACATTGTCACAATAAGATCCTTTTGTAATTTAGACAAAGTGTCCACATCAAGAACCTTAGATGAAATGGATTTGAGGAAGACACTGACGTTTGTGATTGTGTGTCTGACAGCATCAGGCAAGATCCCACGTAATGCAATTGGCAAAAATTCTTGAAGTAGGACATGATAATCGTGAGATTTCATTCCTACTAATTTGAAATCTGTCATGGACACTAGGTTTCTTATGTTTGAGGAGTAACCTGATGGCACCTTGATGTTGTAAAGGGTACTGCATAGACTATATTTCTCTTATTTACCAAACTCAGGAAATTTTACGTCTATGTTTCTCCACTGTGGTGCATCAGCGGGATGCCTCAATCTGCCATCCTTTTTCCTGTGAACTGAATGCCACCGAAGATTCTCTGCGTCTTTCTCAATGGAGAACAAACGTCTGAACATTGGAATGATGGGAAGGTACCACAGTACCTTAGCTGGTGAACCTTTCTTACTACCGCTGATGTGAGTTTGTTGTTTCTTATACCGTGACGCTCCACATGCTGAACAGCTTTCAGCAAATTCATCCGATTTCCAAAACAGCATGCAACCATTTGGACAAGCATGAATTTTTGGTACCCCATACCCATTGGGCACATCATTTTTTTGGCTGAGTACGTAGTCGTTGGTAAAACGTTGTCCACCGGAAGAATGTATTTCAATAGTTCCAGGAGGTCAGTGAAACTTACGTCGCTCCAGCCATGTTTCGCTTTCAAGTTGAATAGCTTGAGGACGACACTCAACTTGCTTAACTTTGTAGGGTCACACCCGGGGTACAACGGTGTTTTGGATGAATCAAACAAATTTTCATACTTGTCTGGCGTGTTAGAGTAATGTCGTTCCACATCTTCGAGCATAGTCTCAATGTCATCATCCCAGAAATCTGGCTCAACATTCGCTGTAACGTCTTCTGGATCACCAGCAACTGTATCATCTCCAAGTTCTGTTTCTGTGTTTGCCTGACCATTATCCCCTTCGTCAGGCTTAATAACATCGAACACACTCTGACCATGCCATCGGATTATGTCTTGGAAATCTTTTGTAAAACCGCGGCGGATCAGATGTTCCTTAATTGTTTCAACGCCGCGATATCTCAGATTGTTTTGGCAGTCGATACACGGACAAAATATGTATCCCTTGTCTGTAGGTTTCAGATTTTTCGCCAACACCGTGCATAACTTATCAACTCCTTCTAAAAACTTGTCGTCCAAATTTCCGCTGTAAATCCACGAACGTTCCATCTCCTTCTATTTATATGAAGGCAGCCATTTCATACCGTCACCCGTGGAAGAGTCTTTACACTTTTGAATCTTATCAACCTAAATCCATCCATGAGTATTAAATCCCACCAATGAACGTGTTTTTAATATGTAATTTATTGAAAATTTCGGCAGCATCTCCCTACAGTTCTTCAAATGCACGATATTATGATATTAATCAATAATATATGCATTCGAAGAACAATAAAGAGATACTGCTGAAATAATCAATAAAGTACATATTAAAAGCACATTCACACCCTAGGTGTGTGATTTAACAATCGTGGACAGTCCCGACAGGGACTGCCGAAGATATACCTCTATTAGGTATATCTTGGGTGGATAACTATGTTTGGTAGTTTGTCAAATATTATATGTATATATAAATCTTACCTCTGGTAGACAATTAGCCGATGCTAAGATGGTTGAGGTCGGAAGCCTAAATAAAGTCGTAGTCCTGATGCATAAATGAAAAACGACAACATTAGAATTCATCAAAAAATCAAGGTTAAATGCTAGCTAAACCGCGGAAAAAAATCGACAGCATCTCCCCTATATTTCTAACGTCTCCAAATCATTTTATCAAAGTCAAATTCGCACGCACCATCTAGAACTGGTAACATACATAAACTTATCTTCACTGATGTATTTAGTTTACAGAAACAGAAGTCTAAGTTTTAAAACTAAACAGCCCCAACATCTTTCTGTTGCCTCTACTGAACAGATTCACACAGCACTCAAACAGAAATAGAAACTGAAAGAAAAGAAACAGACAGACAGAGACTGGTGTATGACTCCTCTCTGTTTGTTCACGTGTTTGAATTCTCAAACCTTTCTAAACTGTCAATCCTGTCAATTCGGTGTGTTATAAAGTTTCTAACTCAACTAAACCCAAGGCAACTTTGTTACAGATGCAGAATTAGTCAGAACCTGATCTGATAGGAAACTGAAGCTGAAATCCAAACTGAAATCAAAACAGAAACTGAGTTCTGTTGCTTTCTTCCCTTTGTTTTTTTTTCTTTCAACTGATTGTACTTCTCCTAACTCCTTACCCAGTTACTTAAATATTCCATTAAGCTTTTAAATCCAGACCAAAACTCAAACAACTTGTTACAGACACGGGATTAGCAGACCTTGAACCTGAAGCTAATGCCCAACATTTATGAAACTGAGATATGCTACAGTTCGGTTCCATTCCTTTTTCAGGAATCGGTAATACACTTGAACTTACTTTCTTTCCTGTGGCAGTTTTAAGTAGTAGCATTTTTAAAACTACACTATTATGTATTAATTGTAATACTAAATGCTAAGAATAAATAAATACAGCAGTTTACAGATTGGTTTGCAAAGTTACCGTAACTAAGCACCGAAGTGGGCAAGTAGTGTAGAAATCAGCCCACGAACTAGGTCGCAATTAACTGTGAATCTGGGCACAAATATATGAACAAGGTTAGAACATTTGCCATTACACTCTCAGGATTCGATACAAACGAGGTTAGAACTTGCAATCGAAATGCATGTATATGAACAAAGTTAGAAAAAAACGACAATCAATCGATCGCATACCCAATACGCGATAGAGACGTCGACGGTGAGACCAGTGGTAGATGGGTGGTGACCGGCGGCGATGGGAGTGACAAAGGTGGTGGGAGCGACGGCGGCGATGGCCGTTAGCAAGGTGACGGGAGAGTGGAGGCGATTTCAGTGAGGAAGATAGCGCGAAAGAGAAGAAGAGTTTCTGTGAGTTGAGTGTGCAGAGTGTAGGCAAATGTTTAAATGGACTTTAGATTACGGTTTACATGTAAACCGTAAACTAAAGTAACACTTTACGTGACGGTTCCCACAAAAACCGTAATCTAAAGTGCAACGAAATTAAAAAAAAATAGCGCGATAATTATTTGGCATATGTTGGGTTTCAAACATAGGTAACACATTAATATAAAGTTTTTATTAATCTAAAATACACTGGTAAAACGACGTCGTTAAATGCAATCTAAAGTGTAACGAAATTTAAAAAAATAGCGCGATAATTATTTGGCATATGTTGGGTTTCAAACATAGGTAACACATTAATATAAAGTTTTTATTAATCTAAAATACACTGGCAAAACGACGTCGTTGACTATCAGTCGGAGGTTGGCGCGCCTTTTTTAGGAGGGACTTTTGAAATACCCTAAACTTAGATATGGTGTTTAAATGATAAACTAAGATATAAGGAGGCTAAATAATGCCTTAGAAACATTTCTAATCAAAGAAAATATAAGGAAACACCAAAAGAGCAGTTTTAACAAAAACGTGCTCTAAGCTTGGAGAGACTTGGGAGAGTACCCAAATATTGTTCTATGACCTAAGTAATATCCTAATGGTCATTTTAAATCAATTACCAAAGAAAACCAAGCTTGAAAATGTAACACCCCAACCCGAAATCCAACAATCTGAACGGCGATCACTCCCAAATAAAATTCAACTGCAGCGGAAATAAATGACAACCGGGCGGTGGTATTACAATGCCGTTGGCCACCCTTGTGACCAACAAGGCTAAATCCAAATACAATCTCCAAAAGTCACGGTCTGAATACGAATACAATCCGAGATACTAGGAATCAAACTCAAATGCAAAATACTTAAGTAAAATAAATGTCTAGAAGAAGACTCCCATAGCTTGAATCTACCCCACCTACACTCGGTGAGGTAATCTTCTCAACTTTAGGTACCTGAAAAATGGGGGTGCCCCCAAAGGGGCTCAGCAAACAATGCTGGTATGGAAACGTGCAGCCCATCGTCCACCGGGCCACACCAACTACTTTGTCGAACACATGCAGTTCATTTTTATAAAGCTGTAAACAAGCATAGTCTGATAATAACAAGTATCCATACAAGGACAATAATGTCACATAGAACAAGACACAGAAGGTCGTGTTAGCTGAACTGAAATTCTTTAATGATAGTCGATCCACACAATGGGACTGACAGGTATAACTGAATATCTTAAATAGTGGAGGTATAGTGACCTCGTTAAGATTGAAAGGTTGGGTATAAAAACCCCAGGAGATAACGTAGTTAAACCCTGAACTGAGAGGCGTGGGAAATAGAATCCCACTAGAGGAATGAAGTCTTCCTCAAACTGAAGGGCATTAGAAACCCGGAAGGAATAGAGTCTTCCTCCCAACTGAAAGTTCCGTCGCGACATAGATAGGAGACGACCTGAGACAGGTACAGCTCCTGTAGCATGCATGGCCAGATCCAACTGGGCTCCTCGTTCTCGTAGTATAGAGTTGTTAAGTGTTATATAAAGACGTTAAACAAGAACACAATGTGTATTGTCAATTATCACGTTTAGGATAATGACGTTTGTTATAAAGTGAAGTTAGTGAGAGACTTGAGTACAAGTCCTCGGTATACTGAAGCGCAGGTATTTAATCCACTGGTATAGTAGTGTTTGTATGCGTGGGACATACACGTAGTAGTCAGCATCATTCACGCACATAAAATAATACAACAGCGCACAAGAGTAAACAACATTTTACATAATTATCTTGGTCGTTAATTCAAACAACAGATAGCACACAAGCCGGTGTAATCCGGTAGAAAACAGGTTGCAAGAATCCCATACCGTTCACCGTAGACTGTACTTGTTTAAATTCCCGGTCAACGTCTGGTCAAACAAAGTCCTAGAATAGGATTAACTGAGAGGGTTAATTTATGTTACCCTTATATAATAATTCTATTGGATCTTTCAACAAATCTCGTATTTGTTATTTCATGTGAGGTTTATTTCTTTTAATTACCTCATGATTTAATGTATAACTTATTTGTTATTCCTTTTGATTTATTTATAAATCCTTTAATGTACATATATGTATTCATATATTCATGTACTATATTTGTTGTTTATTTTAATTGTCTAAGTGACATAACAACTTATAATTTTCTTAACTATATTTAAATGTCTTACAATGACATGATTCTTATAATCTCATTATTCTCCTTTTTGTCATGAATAATATTTATTGTTTTCCTTTAACTTCCTTATAACTATATAAGCCATAGTTCTAATATAATTCCTTAATTTTTAAAAATTCTTTCTTCTAATTCCTCCAAATATCCATGTAGGACCTATATTATTTAAATCTAAATTATTACCCTTATATTTCGGTTATTTATAAATCAACCACATTAATTCATAAACTTTATATTTAAATTCTAATCTCATTATATTATAGAGTTTTAACTTCTTATTTAGCTAAATTACATAGTCACAATAATATTTTGGTATATAGCTTTTAAGTACTATAACTTTCAAAAATAACAACTTAGCCCCTCTAAATCTCGGCATATATATATATACTTTCTATAATTACACTTTAACCACAAAATCTTATAATCTTTACATAATGTCTTATAAACTATGGTTTTAATTTAATTCTCCATAAATGCCGAATATATATATATATATAAATTCTTAAATTACCAAACTAACCCCAAGTAATTCGGCTTTGGTCTTGAACTCTCCATTAATTACATTTTCACCCCAAAACTTTTATAAAACTTCTTAATAATTATAAACTAAAGTCTAAATATATAATTCCTCAAAATTTCAAAGGTGAGCCTAATAAATCTCTTAATTATGAATTCACCCCTTTTATGTTCTAAACTTTCATAATAACTTTTATAAATTACATAATCGCCCAAAACTTTATAAAAGTTATTTTAAAGCTTGTTTAATTATCCAAAATTCTTAAACCTAATTCCTAACCTTATATTATATTATGATTTCACCAAATACCCCTTTATCTCTCGGCTTTCACAATATATACACTAAATTTTGTAAAAATTACATTTAAGCCACTTAACTTAATTAATTAGCCATTTAAGCACTAATGAAATATTTTAGCTCACCAAACTTTGTGATATAAGTTTATATACCTAAGTAGGTCATTACCTATTTATCAATTAGTACATTCGGCCATATTTATTTGGTGACCATATAGTATATAAAAGTGGATTTATATGTCATAATAATTATACATAAATTCATAGGAGTTATATAACTCATGTAAAAATTATTGTAATGTCTTATATAAATTCTTAGCTCAAAAATAAGCATGTTTGCCCTTGATAATTCGGCTTGAATTAATATGTAACATAACTAAATTTTGTGACACAAAAATGTGTCTTAAGGTAAATATTTTCTATATAAGTTATAGATTGTATTTTTGGCACATAATACCATATAGTTTCGGTTTTAATAAACCTAGGAGATGTACATAATTTTTGTATAATTTTTAGAAGCTTAACAAAGCTTATAACATAAGGATTTACTTAGTATACTTACTTCAACAAGGTGGTTAAGTGCTTGAACTCCTCTTGAATCTCCAAGCTTCTCCAAGGAAATTTTTATGCTCCACTTCGGTTATATGCAAGTGGTGTAGGAGTTTTAGGAGTTAGATCTTGAATAAAGATCTTAAGTAGATTTGTAAGTAGTTTTACAAGGATTTACCTTAGACTTTTCTCCTTATGAATTCGGCACTCCTAAGGTGGTTGAAGAACAAATTTTCCTTCATCAAAATGAAGAAGAAAGGAACCTTAGAAGAAGTAGAACTTGGTTACACATAAAAATGTGCTTTAAGGATTTTCAAGCATTAAAACTACCTTAAGATAACCTTGAGATGCTCCTTGGATTAATGTTGGTTTGAACAACCTCCTTGGTGAACTAAGTGATGCCGAACTCTTGTTGTTATGCTAGGAAGAGTTTTGCTTCAAGGTTTGACAAGAAATGCTAGGAAATTACCTTAAAGATGAAGATAGAAGTTAAAACTCCATTAATGGACTTAAGAGCTTCAAAGGAAGAAGATGAAGCAAGAAGAGAGAGCTAGGTAGCTTACCAATTCGTGGATGAAGAGGGCAAGGAGAAGAATGAGACTCACGAAATGTATAAGGTAAGAAAATGCATTTGGAATTTGATTTTTGCTTTGTCAATTTTTAATGTCAAATGACTTTACTTTTCCTTAGTTTATTACATGGTTTATTGGCTCAATAAATGCCCATGTTCCTGCATAATTTCGTGCATGTGGTGTGTGACAAGGCAAGAGTTGGAAATAAAATGATTGTGAGCTAGAAGACAAGGTAATTTAGGTAAGTTATTCTTTTGATTTTTCTAAGTTAGGCTTGTCTTCTTCCTCCCTTGTAGAGTCACGAATTCAAGGGTCAAATGGGGTGTCTTAATTGACATTGAATAGCCAAGGACAAGCATGTTAGGTCACATGGAAAAGAAGGAATCTAGAAAAGTGAATTCTAGATCTACTTTTTGCTTTTTCTCATTTGTTTTTGTTCTAGCTCACATGGCCTTATTCCATGGCCTAATTTCGACAGCTTGCTGGTCATATGAGACCTACATACTTTGACATTAAGTAATACAACACATGGGAAGGTGAGTCACCATGTATTAAACCTTTTATAAACTTTAAAGGCAAATTTTATACTAGTTTTTGCTCTAACATTCGGCCCCTATAGAGAGCCTTGTTGACTAGTCACACCAACTGATTTAGAAGGTCATTTTAACCATATTTAAGATTACCAATTCGTGGCATGTCAAAAACTACAAGGCAATTGCGTAAAACGCGTTTTCATGACACCCGAAGGTGTGTTTTTGTGCTCTAAGGAAATTTTGGGAAACAAATTATTTTTATGAGTTCCAAGTGTTTGTAAACACTTATTATAGTAAATAAACATATACTAAGATGTTACATTGGGTTATATGGGGTTACATCAACCCATGACATAATTTACGGGCCATCGGGACACACCCGGGCAAAAAGGAGCGCTAAGAAATCCTCCTGTGGTTTTTGCTGAATTTTGAGAAACCACTTCGTGGGTTCTCTTTATAATGGTTAATAATGATGTTAGGAACTCAACGCTTCCTGCAGCCTCTCCTCGAAAGCCCGGCGCTCTGCAGCCAGTTTCTCCTTATTAGCTTGGCGCTCAGCAGCCCACTTACGCTCTACCATCGCCTCGACTTCAGCAGCACTCATCTGACCCTTCCTAGCAGATGGCGGGAATACGTGCTTCTGACGTACTTCTCCCCCAAATCCTCTAACACGCCCCGGGTGATCCTTCTTCCCAAGTATTTGATTGAGAGCGTCGTCTTGAGAAGGAGGAGCGTGTATGTCTACTTCTCCTCTCTGTGCCACTTCATACTGTCCAATTGTCAAAGAAGTTAACACTAAATTTAAGATCGACAAACACTTGAGTATATAAGTAAATTATTTAACAGCCACTTTCAAATACTTACAATTTGGTTAGCCAGTTGTTCCATCGTAGCATTAGGAAATATCCTCTGACCTTCGCTGGTCGTTTTCTGGCGTCCCAGCATGTACATCTGCACCCTCCTCGCCTCAGAGACATCCTCGATCGGGCATTCACTTCCATCCTCGTTCCTCCGTGTCAGCAAACCAGCTTCTTTTCATCCCTCGAGGCTGCCCACATATCCCCTTCGTCCCATGGTGTGGGGGTAGAGATTAGCTTCACGGTTTTGCCGTGCTTGTTCTTGTATTTGCTGTTAAGAAAGTACAACAGAAAATTAATTAGAAAATCAGGGATAAAGCATTATGAGCATTAATTAATAAAAGAGTACACACAAACATACCCTGAACTCGGGGGTGGCGTGCCGCTCAACGAACTCCTTCCACTCCTCTTCTGTGATCATGCCATTGTACACAACATACGGCGGAGGCTCACATGGGGGCACCCTGTTGATCCAATGCTCAACCAAGTAGTGGCGGAATGATTTAGCTTTGCCAGACACCAAAGAAAGAACGGTCTTCTTCACTTCTTCTGGGATCTTGTATCGTTCTTGCACCTTCTTCCAGATGGTCTCCTTAACTTCTTCTGGGACTTGTTTCCATGTGTGGTTGATGCAGCAATGTGATCTGGCCAGAGTCCCTAGCATACTAGCGAACTCTGACCTGCTGCCCCCACAATACCTCCCATACTTGTCGCACAGAAGACTAATCTGATCCGGTTTCTGCAGTTTCAACCCACGGGTCGGACCTCTACCTCTGGGTCTTTGAGTAGCACTCGTAGAAGGTGCACTCATGGAAGGGCCAACAGCAGCAGCGATAGATGTAGATGGGCCAACAGCAGCGGCAGATGTAGATGGGCCAACAGCAGCAACGGTAGAAGGAACCGGTACCATTTGCTGCTCATTGTCAAACTCACGGCAACATAAATCGAACTCTTCATCAACCATGTCCTGATCAGCCATGTCCTGATCAGCCATGCCTGCAAGGATTGAAATACAATTTGAATTAAATTAAGCATTTCATAATGGTCATATACAAGCAAGAAATAAAAGAGTGTTAATTTCATATAAATTTTTATAGTAATAACTTACATACACCATTATCTCTCAACCCACATTCCCTCGTTATGGTCTGATCGTATATACTCACGATGACCTGTGACCTCAGCCTCTTCCAATGAAATAGGAACAATTGGAGGTTCATCTTCTGCATCATACTCATCCTCATCAACCACACCATCCACACCAACTATTCCTCTTCTCCCTTTAAGCACAATAGACCATCTAGGATTACAGGGATCAGTTACATAAAATATCTGCTTAACCTTCGTCCCAACAACGAATGGCTCAACCATGGGAGTAGCTCTAGACAGATCAACCAGTTTCATACCGTGCTCCTCCTCACGGTAGCCATGATTGTTGTTAACCCAGTTATAGCGGAAAACACACATTTCGTAGCTGTTATAGTCCAATACCCAGATGTCTTGTATAACACCGAAATATGATTGTTGTACTAAGGCTGGACTATGACCCACGACACCGATGTCATATAAGTTTTGATAAGCTTCAAGCTCTACACCACTGTTTTGATTCGTTGACTTCTGATCCTGACGTTCTGTGAAAAAGGTGAATCCGTTGACATCATACCCCTCATAAGAAATTACATCCAGATTTGGTCCAAATGCAACTACTTTAATTAGTTCAGCCACGTTCGTGGACTGATCGGACAACACTCTGTCTTTGAACCATCGGACAAATGTCCTATTCTGCTCATTTTGTAGTCTAACGTCACTCATGTTTGGATATTGTGATCTTAAAACACACAAGTGTTCATCAAAGTATGGTTAAACATCTTCAAGATGACTTAGCACAACTAAATGAGCTTTGTTAAGAGTGTCTATGTCAATTCTTTTCAGTTTCCCTCCAACCGTGCCAACACCCTTCAATCTGCCCTCGTGTCTAGAACGTGGAAGTCCAATGGTATCGACACCTTCTAGGTAATTGGTGCAGAAGTCTACAACTTCCTCTATGATAGTGCCCTCTATAATACTACCCTCTGGGTGATGACGGTTCTTCATTTTCTTCTTCAAGACACCCATGTACCTTTCGAACGGATACATGTAGCGAAGGTACAAAGGACCACACATCAGATCTCTCTTACAAGATGCACGAGGAGATGTATCATTATGTCAAAGAACGATGGAGGAAAATACATCTCCAGCTGGCACATTGTCACAATAAGATCCTTTTGTAATTTAGACAAAGTGTCCACATCAAGAACCTTAGACGAAATGGATTTGAGGAAGACACTGACGTTTGTGATTGTGTGTCTGACAGCATCCGGCAAGATCCCACGTAGTGCAATTGGCAAAAATTCTTGAAGTAGGACATGATAATCGTGAGATTTCATTCCTACTAATTCGAAATCTGTCATGGACACTAGGTTTCTTATGTTTGAGGAGTAACCTGATGGCACCTTGATGTTGTAAAGGGTACTGCATAGACTATATTTCTCTTATTTACCAAACTCAGGAAATTTTACGTCTATGTTTCTCCACTGTGGTGCATCAGCGGGATGCCTCAATCTGCCATCCTTTTTCCTGTGAACTGAATGCCACCGAAGATTCTCTGCGTCTTTCTCAATGGAGAACAAACGTCTGAACATTGGAATGATGGGAAGGTACCACAGTACCTTAGCTGGTGAACCTTTCTTACTACCGCTGATGTGAGTTTGTTGTTTCTTATACCGTGACGCTCCACATGCTGAACAGCTTTCAGCAAATTCATCCGATTTCCAAAACAGCATGCAACCATTTGGACAAGCATGAATTTTTTGGTACCCCATACCCATTGGGCACATCATTTTTTTGGCTGAGTACGTAGTCGTTGGTAAAACGTTGTCCACCGGAAGAATGTATTTCAATAGTTCCAGGAGGTCAGTGAAACTTACGTCGCTCCAGCCATGTTTCGCTTTCAAGTTGAATAGCTTGAGGACGACACTCAACTTGCTTAACTTTGTAGGGTCACACCCGGGGTACAACGGTGTTTTGGATGAATCAAACAAATTTTCATACTTGTCTGGCGTGTTAGAGTAATGTCGTTCCACATCTTCGAGCATAGTCTCAATGTCATCATCCCAGAAATCTGGCTCAACATTCGCTGTAACGTCTTCTGGATCACCAGCAACTGTATCATCTCCAAGTTCTGTTTCTGTGTTTGCCTGACCATTATCCCCTTCGTCAGGCTTAATAACATCGAACACACTCTGACCATGCCATCGGATTATGTCTTGGAAATCTTTTGTAAAACCGCGGCGGATCAGATGTTCCTTAATTGTTTCAACGCCGCGATATCTCAGATTGTTTTGGCAGTCGATACACGGACAAAATATGTATCCCTTGTCTGTAGGTTTCAGATTTTTCGCCAACACCGTGCATAACTTATCAACTCCTTCTAAAAACTTGTCGTCCAAATTTCCGCTGTAAATCCACGAACGTTCCATCTCCTTCTAGCTATTTATATGAAGGCAGCCATTTCATACCGTCACCCGTGGAAGAGTCTTTACACTTTTGAATCTTATCAACCTAAATCCATCCATGAGTATTAAATCCCACCAATGAACGTGTTTTTAATATGTAATTTATTGAAAATTTCGGCAGCATCTCCCTACAGTTCTTCAAATGCACGATATTATGATATTAATCAATAATATATGCATTCGAAGAACAATAAAGAGATACTGCTGAAATAATCAATAAAGTACATATTAAAAGCACATTCACACCCTAGGTGTGTGATTTAACAATCGTGGACAGTCCCGACAGGGACTGCCGAAGATATACCTCTATTAGGTATATCTTGGGTGGATAACTATGTTTGGTAGTTTGTCAAATATTATATGTATATATATAAATCTTACCTCTGGTAGACAATTAGCCGATGCTAAGATGGTTGAGGTCGGAAGCCTAAATAAAGTCGTAGTCCTGATGCATAAATGAAAAACGACAACATTAGAATTCATCAAAAAATCAAGGTTAAATGCTAGCTAAACCGCGGAAAAAAATCGACAGCATCTCCCCTATATTTCTAACGTCTCCAAATCAATTTTATCAAAGTCAAATTCGCACGCACCATCTAGAACTGGTAACATACATAAACTTATCTTCACTGATGTATTTAGTTTACAGAAACAGAAGTCTAAGTTTTAAAACTAAACAGCCCCAACATCTTTCTGTTGCCTCTACTGAACAGATTCACACAGCACTCAAACAGAAATAGAAACTGAAAGAAAAGAAACAGACAGACAGAGACTGGTGTATGACTCCTCTCTGTTTGTTCACGTGTTTGAATTCTCAAACCTTTCTAAACTGTCAATCCTGTCAATTTGGTGTGTTATAAAGTTTCTAACTCAACTAAACCCAAGGCAACTTTGTTACAGATGCAGAATTAGTCAGAACCTGATCTGATAGGAAACTGAAGCTGAAATCCAAACTGAAATCAAAACAGAAACTGAGTTCTGTTCTTGCTTTCTTCCCTGTTTGTTTTTTTTTCTTTCAACTGATTGTACTTCTCCTAACTCCTTACCCAGTTACTTAAATATTCCATTAAGCTTTTAAATCCAGACCAAAACTCAAACAACTTGTTACAGACACGGGATTAGCAGACCTTGAACCTGAAGCTAATGCCCAACATTTATGAAACTGAGATATGCTACAGTTCGGTTCCATTCCTTTTTCAGGAATCGGTAATACACTTGAACTACTTCTTTCCTGTGGCAGTTTTAAGTAGTAGCATTTTTAAAACTACACTATTATGTATTAATTGTAATACTAAATGCTAAGAATAATAAAATACAGCAGTTTACAGAGGTTTGCAATAGACCGTAACTAAGCACCGAAGTGGGCAAGTAGTGTAGAAATCAGCCCACGAACTAGGTCGCAATTAACTGTGAATCTGGGCACAAATATATGAACAAGGTTAGAACATTTGCCATTACACTCTCAGGATTCGATACAAACGAGGTTAGAACTTGCAATCGAAATGCATGTATATGAACAAAGTTAGAAAAAAACGACAATCAATCGATCGCATACCCAATACGCGATAGAGACGTCGACGGTGAGACCAGTGGTAGATGGGTGGTGACCGGCGGCGATGGGAGTGACAAAGGTGGTGGGAGCGACGGCGGCGATGGCCGTTAGCAAGGTGACGGGAGAGTGGAGGCGATTTCAGTGAGGAAGATAGCGCGAAAGAGAAGAAGAGTTTCTGTGAGTTGAGTGTGCAGAGTGTAGGCAAATGTTTAAATGGACTTTAGATTACGGTTTACATGTAAACCGTAAACTAAAGTAACACTTTACGTGACGGTTCCCACAAAAACCGTAATCTAAAGTGCAACGAAATTAAAAAAAAAATAGTGCGATAATTATTTGGCATATGTTGGGTTTCAAACATAGGTAACACATTAATATAAAGTTTTTATTAATCTAAAATACACTGGTAAAACGACGTCGTTAAATGCAATCTAAAGTGTAACGAAATTTAAAAAAATAGCGCGATAATTATTTGGCATATGTTGGGTTTCAAACATAGGTAACACATTAATATAAAGTTTTTATTAATCTAAAATACACTGGCAAAACGACGTCGTTGACTATCAGTCGGAGGTTGGCGCGCCTTTTTTAGGAGGGACTTTTGAAATACCCTAAACTTAGATATGGTGTTTAAATGATAAACTAAGATATAAGGAGGCTAAATAATGCCTTAGAAACATTTCTAATCAAAGAAAATATAAGGAAACACCAAAAGAGCAGTTTTAACAAAAACGTGCTCTAAGCTTGGAGAGACTTGGGAGAGTACCCAAATATTGTTCTATGACCTAAGTAATATCCTAATGGTCATTTTAAATCAATTACCAAAGAAAACCAAGCTTGAAAATGTAACACCCCAACCCGAAATCCAACAATCTGAACGGCGATCACTCCCAAATAAAATTCAACTGCAGCGGAAATAAATATGACAACCGGGCGGTATTACAATGCCGTTGGCCACCCTTGTGACCAACAAGGCTAAATCCAAATACAATCTCCAAAAGTCACGGTCTGAATACGAATACAATCCGAGATACTAGGAATCAAACTCAAATGCAAAATACTTAAGTAAAATAAATGTCTAGAAGAAGACTCCCATAGCTTGAATCTACCCCACCTACACTCGGTGAGGTAATCTTCTCAACTTTAGGTACCTGAAAAATGGGGGTGCCCCCAAAGGGGCTCAGCAAACAATGCTGGTATGGAAAACGTGCAGCCCATCGTCCACCGGGCCACACCAACTACTTTGTCGAACACATGCAGTTCATTTTTATAAAGCTGTAAACAAGCATAGTCTGATAATAACAAGTATCCATACAAGGACAATAATGTCACATAGAACAAGACACAGAAGGTCGTGTTAGCTGAACTGAAATTCTTTAATGATAGTCGATCCGCACAATGGGACTGACAGGTATAACTGAATATCTTAAATAGTGGAGGTATAGTGACCTCGTTAAGATTGAAAGGTTGGGTATAAAAACCCCAGGAGATAACGTAGTTAAACCCTGAACTGAGAGGCGTGGGAAATAGAATCCCACTAGAGGAATGAAGTCTTCCTCAAACTGAAGGGCATTAGAAACCCGGAAGGAATAGAGTCTTCCTCCCAACTGAAAGTTCCGTCGCGACATAGATAGGAGACGACCTGAGACAGGTACAGCTCCTGTAGCATGCATGGCCAGATCCAACTGGGCTCCTCGTTCTCGTAGTATAGAGTTGTTAAGTGTTATATAAAGACGTTAAACAAGAACACAATGTGTATTGTCAATTATCACGTTTAGGATAATGACGTTTGTTATAAAGTGAAGTTAGTGAGAGACTTGAGTACAAGTCCTCGGTATACTGAAGCGCAGGTATTTAATCCACTGGTATAGTAGTGTTTGTATGCGTGGGACATACACGTAGTAGTCAGCATCATTCACGCACATAAAATAATACAACAGCGCACAAGAGTAAACAACATTTTACATAATTATCTTGGTCGTTAATTCAAACAACAGATAGCACACAAGCCGGTGTAATCCGGTAGAAAACAGGTTGCAAGAATCCCATACCGTTCACCGTAGACTGTACTTGTTAAATTCCCGGTCAACGTCTGGTCAAACAAAGTCCTAGAATAGGATTAACTGAGAGGGTTAATTCATGTTACCCTTATATAATAATTCTATTGGATCTTTCAACAAATCTCGTATTTGTTATTTCATGTGAGTTTATTTCTTTTAATTACCTCATGATTTAATGTATAACTTATTGTTATTCTTTTGATTTATTTAAAATCCTTTAATGTACATATATTCATATATTCATGTACTATATTTATTTGTTGTTTATTTTAAGTCTAAGTGACATAACAACTTATAATTTTCTTAACTATATTTAAATGTCTTACAATGACATATTCTTATAATCTCATTATTCTCCTTTTTGTCATGAATAATATTTATTGTTTTCCTTTAACTTCCTTATAACTATATAAGCCATAGTTCTAATTTCATAATTCCTTTAATTAAAATTCTTTCTTCTAATTCCTCCAAATATCCATGTAGGACCTATATTTATTTAAATCTAAATTATTACCCTTATATTTCGGTTATTTATAAATCAACCACATTAATTCATAAACTTTATATTTAAATTCTAATCTCATTATATTATAGAGTTTTAACTTCTTATTTAGCTAAATTACATAGTCACAATAATATTTTGGTATATAGCTTTTAAGTACTATAACTTTCAAAAATAACAACTTAGCCCCTCTAAATCTCGGCATATATATATATACTTTCTATAATTACACTTTAACCACAAAATCTTATAATCTTTACATAATGTCTTATAAACTATGGTTTTAATTTTAATTCTCCATAAATGCCGAATATATATATATATAAATTCTTAAATTACCAAACTAACCCCAAGTAATTCGGCTTTGGTCTTGAACTCTCCATTAATTACATTTTCACCCCAAAACTTTATAATAACTTCTTAATAACTTATAAACTAAAGTCTAAATATATAATTCCTCAAAATTTCAAAGGTGAGCCTAATAAATCTCTTAATTATGAATTCGCCCCTTTTATGTTCTAAACTTTCATAATAACTTTTATAAATTACATAATCGCCCAAAACTTTATAAAAAGTTATTTTAAAGCTTGTTTAAATTATCCAAAATTCTTAAACCTAATTCCTAACCTTATATTATATTATGATTTCACCAAATACCCCTTTATCTCTCGGCTTTCACAATATATACACTAAATTTTGTAAAAATTACATTTAAGCCACTTAACTTAATTAATTAGCCATTTAAGCACTAATGAAATATTTTTAGCTCACCAAACTTTGTGATATAAGTTTATATACCTAAGTAGGTCATTAATACCTATTTATCAATTAGTACATTCGGCCATATTTATTTGGTGACCATATAGTATATAAAAGTGGATTTATATGTCATAATAATTATACATAAATTCATAGGAGTTATATAACTCATGTAAAAATTATTGTAATGTCTTATATAAATTCTTAGCTCAAAAATAAGCATTTTGCCCTTGATAATTCGGCTTGAATTAATATGTAACATAACTAAATTTTGTGACACAAAAATGTGTCTTAAGGTAAATATTTTCTATATAAGTTATAGATTGTATTTTGGCACATAATACCATATAGTTTCGGTTTTAATAAACCTAGGAGATGTACATAATTTTTGTATAATTTTAGAAGCTTAACAAAGCTTATAACATAAGGATTTACTTAGTATACTTACTTCATAACAAGGTGGTTAAGTGCTTGAACTCCTCTTGAATCTCCAAGCTTTCTCCAAGGAAATTTTGATGCTCCACTTCGGTTATATGCAAGTGGTGTAGGAGTTTTAGGAGTTAGATCTTGAATAAAGATCTTAAGTAGATTTGTAAGTAGTTTTACAAGGATTTACCTTAGACTTTTCTCCTTATGAATTCGGCACTCCTAAGGTGGTTGAAGAACAAATTTTCCTTCATCAAAATGAAGAAGAAAGGAACCTTAGAAGAAGTAGAACTTGGTTACACATAAAAATGTGCTTTAAGGATTTTCAAGCATTAAAACTACCTTAAGATAACCTTGAGATGCTCCTTGGATTAATGTTGGTTTGAACAACCTCCTTGGTGAACTAAGTGATGCCGAACTCTTGTTGTTATGCTAGGAAGAGTTTTGCTTCAAGGTTTGACAAGAAATGCTAGGAAATTACCTTAAAGATGAAGATAGAAGTTAAAACTCCATTAATGGACTTAAGAGCTTCAAAGGAAGAAGATGAAGCAAGAAGAGAGAGCTAGGTAGCTTACCAATTCGTGGATGAAGAGGGCAAGGAGAAGAATGAGACTCACGAAATGTATAAGGTAAGAAAATGCATTTGGAATTTGATTTTTGCTTTGTCAATTTTTAATGTCAAATGACTTTACTTTTCCTTAGTTTATTACATGGTTTATTGGCTCAATAAATGCCCATGTTCTCTGCATAATTTCGTGCATGTGGTGTGTGACAAGGCAAGAGTTGGAAATAAAATGATTGTGAGCTAGAAGACAAGGTAATTTAGGTAAGTTATTCTTTTGATTTTTCTAAGTTAGGCTTGTCTTCTTCCTCCCTTGTAGAGTCACGAATTCAAGGGTCAAATGGGGTGTCTTAATTGACATTGAATAGCCAAGGACAAGCATGTTAGGTCACATGGAAAAGAAGGAATCTAGAAAAGTGAATTCTAGATCTACTTTTTGCTTTTTCTCATTTGTTTTTGTTCTAGCTCACATGGCCTTATTCCATGGCCTAATTTCGACAGCTTGCTGGTCATATGAGACCTACATACTTTGACATTAAGTAATACAACACATGGGAAGGTGAGTCACCATGTATTAAACCTTTTATAAACTTTAAAGGCAAATTTTATACTAGTTTTTGCTCTAACATTCGGCCCCTATAGAGAGCCTTGTTGACTAGTCACACCAACTGATTTAGAAGGTCATTTTAACCATATTTAAGATTACCAATTCGTGGCATGTCAAAAACTACAGGCAATTGCGTAAAACGCGTTTTCATGACACCCGAAGGTGTGTTTTTGTGCTCTAAGGAAATTTTGGGAAACAAATTATTTTTATGAGTTCCAAGTGTTTGTAAACACTTATTATAGTAAATAAACATATACTAAGATGTTACATTGGGTTATATGGGGTTACATCAACCCATGACATAATTTACGGGCCATCGGGACACACCCGGCAAAAAAGCGCTAAGAAATCCTCCTGTGGTTTTTGCTGAATTTTGAGAAACCACTTCGTGGGTTCTCTTTATAATGGTTAATAATGTTAGGAACTCAACGCTTCCTGCAGCCTCTCCTCGAAAGCCCGGCGCTCTGCAGCCAGTTTCTCCTTATTAGCTTGGCGCTCAGCAGCCCACTTACGCTCTACCATCGCCTCGACTTCAGCAGCACTCATCTGACCCTTCCTAGCAGATGGCGGGAATACGTGCTTCGTACTTCTCCCCCAAATCCTCTAACACGCCCCGGGTGATCCTTCTTCCCAAGTATTTGATTGAGAGCGTCGTCTTGAGAAGGAGGAGCGTGTATGTCTACTTCTCCTCTCTGTGCCACTTCATACTGTCCAATTGTCAAAGAAGTTAACACTAAATTTAAGATCGACAAACACTTGAGTATATAAGTAAATTATTTAACAGCCACTTTCAAATACTTACAATTTGGTTAGCCAGTGTTCCATCGTAGCATTAGGAAATATCCTCTGACCTTCGCTGGTCGTTTTCTGGCGTCCCAGCATGTACATCTGCACCCTCCTCGCCTCAGAGACATCCTCGATCGGGCATTCACTTCCATCCTCGTTCCTCCGTGTCAGCAAACCAGCTTCTTTTCATCCCTCGAGGCTGCCCACATATCCCCTTCGTCCCATGGTGTGGGGGTAGAGATTAGCTTCACGGTTTTGCCGTGCTTGTTCTTGTATTTGCTGTTAAGAAAGTACAACAGAAAATTAATTAGAAAATCAGGGATAAAGCATTATGAGCATTAATTAATAAAAGAGTACACACAAACATACCCTGAACTCGGGGGTGGCGTGCCGCTCAACGAACTCCTTCCACTCCTCTTCTGTGATCATGCCATTGTACACAACATACGGCGGAGGCTCACATGGGGGCACCCTGTTGATCCAATGCTCAACCAAGTAGTGGCGGAATGATTTAGCTTTGCCAGACACCAAAGAAAGAACGGTCTTCTTCACTTCTTCTGGGATCTTGTATCGTTCTTGCACCTTCTTCCAGATGGTCTCCTTAACTTCTTCTGGGACTTGTTTCCATGTGTGGTTGATGCAGCAATGTGATCTGGCCAGAGTCCCTAGCATACTAGCGAACTCTGACCTGCTGCCCCCACAATACCTCCCATACTTGTCGCACAGAAGACTAATCTGATCCGGTTTCTGCAGTTTCAACCCACGGGTCGGACCTCTACCTCTGGGTCTTTGAGTAGCACTCGTAGAAGGTGCACTCATGGAAGGGCCAACAGCAGCAGCGATAGATGTAGATGGGCCAACAGCAGCAGCGGCAGATGTAGATGGGCCAACAGCAGCAACGGTAGAAGGAACCGGTACCATTTGCTGCTCATTGTCAAACTCACGGCAACATAAATCGAACTCTTCATCAACCATGTCCTGATCAGCCATGTCCTGATCAGCCATGCCTGCAAGGATTGAAATACAATTTGAATTAAATTAAGCATTTCATAATGGTCATATACAAGCAAGAAATAAAAGAGTGTTAATTTCATATAAATTTTTATAGTAATAACTTACATACACCATTATCTCTCAACCCACATTCCCTCGTTATGGTCTGATCGTATATACTCACGATGACCTGTGACCTCAGCCTCTTCCAATGAAATAGGAACAATTGGAGGTTCATCTTCTGCATCATACTCATCCTCATCAACCACACCATCCACACCAACTATTCCTCTTCTCCCTTTAAGCACAATAGACCATCTAGGATTACAGGGATCAGTTACATAAAATATCTGCTTAACCTTCGTCCCAACAACGAATGGCTCAACCATGGGAGTAGCTCTAGACAGATCAACCAGTTTCATACCGTGCTCCTCCTCACGGTAGCCATGATTGTTGTTAACCCAGTTATAGCGGAAAACACACATTTCGTAGCTGTTATAGTCCAATACCCAGATGTCTTGTATAACACCGAAATATGATTGTTGTACTAAGGCTGGACTATGACCCACGACACCGATGTCATATAAGTTTTGATAAGCTTCAAGCTCTACACCACTGTTTTGATTCGTTGACTTCTGATCCTGACGTTCTGTGAAAAAGGTGAATCCGTTGACATCATACCCCTCATAAGAAATTACATCCAGATTTGGTCCAAATGCAACTACTTTAATTAGTTCAGCCACGTTCGTGGACTGATCGGACAACACTCTGTCTTTGAACCATCGGACAAATGTCCTATTCTGCTCATTTTGTAGTCTAACGTCACTCATGTTTGGATATTGTGATCTTAAAACACACAAGTGTTCATCAAAGTATGGTTAAACATCTTCAAGATGACTTAGCACAACTAAATGAGCTTTGTTAAGAGTGTCTATGTCAATTCTTTTCAGTTTCCCTCCAACCGTGCCAACACCCTTCAATCTGCCCTCGTGTCTAGAACGTGGAAGTCCAATGGTATCGACACCTTCTAGGTAATTGGTGCAGAAGTCTACAACTTCCTCTATGATAGTGCCCTCTATAATACTACCCTCTGGGTGATGACGGTTCTTCATTTTCTTCTTCAAGACACCCATGTACCTTTCGAACGGATACATGTAGCGAAGGTACAAAGGACCACACATCAGAATCTCTCTTACAAGATGCACGAGGAGATGTATCATTATGTCAAAGAACGATGGAGGAAAATACATCTCCAGCTGGCACATTGTCACAATAAGATCCTTTTGTAATTTAGACAAAGTGTCCACATCAAGAACCTTAGACGAAATGGATTTGAGGAAGACACTGACGTTTGTGATTGTGTGTCTGACAGCATCCGGCAAGATCCCACGTAGTGCAATTGGCAAAAATTCTTGAAGTAGGACATGATAATCGTGAGATTTCATTCCTACTAATTCGAAATCTGTCATGGACACTAGGTTTCTTATGTTTGAGGAGTAACCTGATGGCACCTTGATGTTGTAAAGGGTACTGCATAGACTATATTTCTCTTATTTACCAAACTCAGGAAATTTTACGTCTATGTTTCTCCACTGTGGTGCATCAGCGGGATGCCTCAATCTGCCATCCTTTTTCCTGTGAACTGAATGCCACGAAGATTCTCTGCGTCTTTCTCAATGGAGAACAAACGTCTGAACATTGGAATGATGGGAAGGTACCACAGTACCTTAGCTGGTGAACCTTTCTTACTACCGCTGATGTGAGTTTGTTGTTTCTTATACCGTGACGCTCCACATGCTGAACAGCTTTCAGCAAATTCATCCGATTTCCAAAACAGCATGCAACCATTTGGACAAGCATGAATTTTTTGGTACCCATACCCATTGGGCACATCATTTTTTTGGCTGAGTACGTAGTCGTTGGTAAAACGTTGTCCACCGGAAGAATGTATTTCAATAGTTCCAGGAGGTCAGTGAAACTTACGTCGCTCCAGCCATGTTTCGCTTTCAAGTTGAATAGCTTGAGGACGACACTCAACTTGCTTAACTTTGTAGGGTCACACCCGGGGTACAACGGTGTTTTGGATGAATCAAACAAATTTTCATACTTGTCTGGCGTGTTAGAGTAATGTCGTTCCACATCTTCGAGCATAGTCTCAATGTCATCATCCCAGAAATCTGGCTCAACATTCGCTGTAACGTCTTCTGGATCACCAGCAACTGTATCATCTCCAAGTTCTGTTTCTGTGTTTGCCTGACCATTATCCCCTTCGTCAGGCTTAATAACATCGAACACACTCTGACCATGCCATCGGATTATGTCTTGGAAATCTTTTGTAAAACCGCGGCGGATCAGATGTTCCTTAATTGTTTCAACGCCGCGATATCTCAGATTGTTTTGGCAGTCGATACACGGACAAAATATGTATCCCTTGTCTGTAGGTTTCAGATTTTTCGCCAACACCGTGCATAACTTATCAACTCCTTCTAAAAACTTGTCGTCCAAATTTCCGCTGTAAATCCACGAACGTTCCATCTCCTTCTAGCTATTTATATGAAGGCAGCCATTTCATACCGTCACCCGTGGAAGAGTCTTTACACTTTTGAATCTTATCAACCTAAATCCATCCATGAGTATTAAATCCCACCAATGAACGTGTTTTTAATATGTAATTTATTGAAAATTTCGGCAGCATCTCCCTACAGTTCTTCAAATGCACGATATTATGATATTAATCAATAATATGCATTCGAAGAACAATAAAGAGATACTGCTGAAATAATCAATAAAGTACATATTAAAAGCACATTCACACCCTAGGTGTGTGATTTAACAATCGTGGACAGTCCCGACAGGGACTGCCGAAGATATACCTCTATTAGGTATATCTTGGGTGGATAACTATGTTTGGTAGTTTGTCAATATTATATGTATATAATAATCTTACCTCTGGTAGACATTAGCCGATGCTAAGATGGTTGAGGTCGAAGCCTAATAAAGTCTAGTCCTGATGCATAAATGAAAAACGACAACATTAGAATTCATCAAAAATCAAGTTAAATGCTAGCTAAACCGCGGAAAAAATCGACAGCATCTCCCCTATTTTCTAACGTCTCCAAATCAATTTTATCAAAGTCAATTCGCACGCACCTCTAGAACTGGTAACTACATAAACTTATCTTCACTGATGTATTTGTTTACGAAACAGAAGTCTAAGTTTTTAAACAAACACCCCAACATCTTTCTGTTGCCTCTACTGAACAGATTCACACAGCAACTCAAACAGAAATAGAAACTGAAAGAAAAGAAAACAGACAGACAGAGACTGGTGTATGACTCCTCTCTGTTTTGTTCCGTGTTGAATTCTCAAACCTTTCTAACTGTCATCCTGTCAATTTGGTGTGTTATAAGTTTCTAACTCAACTAAACCCAAGGCACTTTGTTACAGATGCAGAATTAGTCAGAACCTGATCTGATAGGAAACTGAAGCTGAAATCCAAACTGAAATCAAAACAGAACTGAGTTCTCTTCTTTCTTCTTCCCGTTTGTTTTTTTTTTCTTTCAACTGATGTACTTTCCCCCTAACTCCTTACCCAGTACTTAAATATTCCATTAAGCTTTTAAATCCAGACCAAACTCAAACAACTTGTTACAAGACACGGGATTAGCAGACCTTGAACCTGAAGCTAAGGCCCAACATTTATGAAACTAGATATGCTACAGTTCGGTTCCATTCCTTTTTCAGGAATCGGTATACACTTGAATTACTTTCTTTCCTGTGGCAGTTTTAAGTAGTAGCATTTTAAAACTACCTATTATGTATTACTGTAATACTAAATGCTAAGAATATAAGTACAGCAGTTTCGATGGGTTTGCAAAGTTCCGTTCAAGCACCCGAAGTGGGCAAGTAGTGTAAATCAGCCCACGAACTAGGTCGCAATTAACTGACTGTGAATCTGGCACAAATATATGAACAGGTTAGAACATTTGCCATTACCAACCTCTCAAGGATTCGATACAAACGAGGTTAGAACTTGCAATCGAAATGCATGTATATGAACCAAGTTAGAAAAAACGACAATCATCGATCGCATCCCAATACGCGATAGTAGCGTCGACGTGTGAGACCAGTGGTAGATGGGTGGTGACCGGCGGCGATGGGAGTGACAAAGGTGTGGGAGCGACGGCGCGATGGGCCGTTAGCAAGGTGACGGAGAGTGGAGGCGATTTAGTGAGGAAGAAGCGCGAAAGAGAAGAAGAGTTTTGTGAGTTGAGTGTGCAGAGTCTAGGCAAATGTTTAAATGGACTTTGATACGGTTTACATGTACACCGTAAACTAAAGTAACACTTTACGTGACTGTTATACCCAAACAATTTCAACCCCCTAGTATCTCAAAGGCATACGTGTTACAAAGGGCAAATGGTCAAAGTGCACCAATGCCGGATTTCCAGGGACATTCTCGGGATTTTCTATTTTCATATGACTTGTACATCATCACCAAACAATTCCAAATATCATAGTCATTATGAAAGTATTTCATTCATGATTTTCTGATATATTTATTCTGGAAATTTAGCTTTTAATTTCATGTTAATAAGCTAATTTCTTTAATTAACACATGAAATAACCTCGAAAAGAAATAATAAAAGTTTCCAAAATTAAAATAAAATTGTCACATGGTTAGCATGACTACATACAGTCATAAACCTGAAATTATTTTATTTGGAACCTTATCCCAAAATTTTAAAAGAAAATTCAATCATTTTTTGCAATTTTCTCTCTCCCTCCGAAAATACCGAAATCAAAACAAAATGTCATGGCATTTTTAACACAAGATAGAGGATGATTTTTAGAGACTAATGCCGTTGGAATTTCGTTATTTCTACTTTCCAATAATTAGTTATGATTTGGGAGATTCCATATTGTGCGATTTTTATCTAATCTATTATTTAATCAAATAATCCGATTCCAACCTCAAATTTCCCTAAAAATCATTCTTTAGTTCAGTTAAATTTTCATAATTTTATCGGCTTGCAACATATTCTAAAAAATCAGATTCTCTTAGACACAAATCAGGGTTTTGATAAAAATCTTGTTCTAATCCAACTTTGGCCATGCTCTTTCTATAAAAGGACCTTCCAAAAAAACAACCTAGGGCAGAGGAGAACATTCCCATAGTCAGAGAACACAGCCGTCTACTTGCCTCCCACGTTTTCAATACTCCCAACACCGAAACTAGACCGAAAATCCCCCGAAATCACCATCTAAAACGTTTTCCAATCCCCAAAGCACCAATAATCATCAAAACCCCACAAAAACACCACCAAAACGTGAAGAACAGCAAGAACAACCAACAACCAGAAGCTTGGTTCGAAGTCCTTTCGGGTCTGCCATCAACGGAGCACTCGACGAATCCCGGTGTGAAGAAACGTTGTGAATCCGAAGGTAAACAGGTAGAAACTCAACTTCCCTAATTCTCCCGGTATTATCTGTCTTGCCTCAGAATTTGGGCTCAAACCAACCTTCGTAAGCTTCTGTATTGCTGTTTTTCAAGTTTCTGTCCAATAACTTGTCTACCAAGTTTCGTGAATAATTCGAATTCAAATTGAAAACTTTCAATCACTAACGATTTGGAAATCTTTCAGGCTGCACACCCATAAATTTGAGCTCAAAACACCCTCGGAACCTTCTGAAAACCCCTGTCCGTGGGTGGTCCGTGACCTCGGACCTATGGTCCGGGCCTCACGGACGTTGTCCGAGACCACGGACACCCACGGACGGCGGCGGGATTTAAAAATTCAAAATTTAGGTTTTTCTAATGATGTCCGGGCCCACGGACATCCTGTCCGTGGCCCCGGACTTTGCAAATTCTGTTTCCCTTAATTCGACTTTTCTGTATATTTAGGTTAACTGGGGTCCGTGGTCTCGGACGTTTGGTCCGTGGCTACGGACGTAAGCAAATTTGACCTAATTCTGCCTCCGAAACCCTAGTTTAGGTAGTTTTAATTTCACTTTAATTTTCTGTCAAAAATGCTAAAAAACACAAAAAAACAGAAGCTCGCGCATTTAGGTTAAAACGACTCGTATAAGCCGTAATTAAACTAAGTAGAGGAAAAAACTTCTAGGGGTAATGAAAGTAATTGAACCCTAATTAAGTCGAATATCAAGCCCCCGAACCCGAACTCTCCTTTCCTATTTGATCTAGGTTAAAATTAGTGGCGACTCATAATAGGTTCCAGTGAGCTAGCTTGGTTTTAATAATTATTGTTAGATGACATAGTTATTAACCTTAGGTTATAAGTGGACCTAAAACCCGATTAGATCCTAATCAATTTAATCAACTAGGATAGGGTTTTAAAATCGAGGCTCACAGACTGGCGACTCTGCTGGGGACAAACTTCTTAATTTTAACTTGTTTTAATTTTAAGAAAGAGGGCTTAACTCGAAAATGTTTATTTATGGCTTTATTACTTTGTTCGTTTACTTTTTGCGCACTTCAATTTTCTGCACCTTTGCATCATATGAGAGCGAGGGTCCACCTAAACCAATTTCACCCCGGGACCCGTTTGAGGGTCCCCTGTCAGGGACTCACACCTTTTAGGTGATGTGAATAAGCGGGGGAAAAGAGGAGGGTGTCGTCTAACCACACCCCCTTAATACCTGGGCTTTAGCCCCAAGCGTTTTCCTGGCAGTGTCCTTACCTAGCCCATTGTTGGTCAGTCAAAGACCTGACCGTAGACGCACACCTTCAGGTGATGTGAAAAAGTGGGGAAGCCCAAAGAGAATAGCGTGCAAGCCCTATTCCTTTGAGGTGACCTGGGCCCATGCCCCAAGCACCTCTCCGGATCGATCCATACCCGTTTGGATTTAAACGTCTAGTGAGGACATGTTGAATTTGTGTGGGCCTTGTTTGCTTGTATGATTGGCCCATTACCCAGCCTACAAATTGATAGGAACTTCTCCTACATTAACCTACCCCAGCCCGAATTGGCGGCTCTATTGTTTGCGGCCCAGAGTCCTGTTTGGTTTAATATGTGAGTCATTCGGGCTTCGGCCCAAGAGCTTAGACTTAGGTGATTTCTCTTCTGGCCCAATTCGAATTATCCATTTAGTTCTAGGCCCATGAAAAACAAATCCACCTCATGAAAATCCATCAGGCCTTTCCGTTTCAAGGTTTACTCTAGTCCAGGAAGACTTTCCACTTGGGCTTTGGCTCAAAGTCCTAGATATAGGTATCATCTTCTAGGCCCAATCAGAATTACTCGGCCCAAATTCCAATTCACATCTAGGACATGGTTTAAAAATCATTTCGGCCCATGCGCCCTATTTCTAGCCCAAACACATTCCGGCCCAGGTGCCAAATTCTCAAAACATTCTGAGTACCACACTCATAACTCACTTCATCTGGGCCCACAGACCAATTCATAGTTTTGGCCCACGAACTTTGCTCTTAATCCAAAATTTCGGCCCATAACATAAAACATTCAAACCCCAGATAGTTTGTGCAACCCATTCATTCTAGTTTCTGGCCTCAAGGCCCAACAGGGTCATCAAACGAATCTTAGGCTTCAAGGTTTCTCTCTCGGCCTAGAGGCCCATTCATAATCCATGCGGTTTCCTTCGGCCCATTTGCTCCACTTCCACGTTAAGGGTGTTCAGGCCCACACATCCGTTCTAACCTAGGGATCACTCTAGCCCATGCACTTCACTCTCAGTTTGGAAGAGATTCAGGCCCTAGTTCCTCCTACATAACCCATAGGCACTCCTAGTTCAAGTATTTCGTGGAGCCTACTAAGAGTCCAAGAAGAAGTCGATCACAGTCATCTTAGCGACATCCCGGTGGTCAAGAGCTCGAGTCTTCAGCATGCCGACTTCAGATGGTTCAGCAGGATTCGGATTCAACATAAATTTTAGGGTTCCCATGCATCCTACTGCATAACCTGCCATAACATTCATATTTCAAATGCACTTCTCATATTTTTCAAAGAATGATCGTTTTCAAACCACTAATAAGAAGCATCGATTTTGTTGAATCATCTTCTTCCTCATGTTCACAAATGAATGACTTTTCAAGTCTAAATAATAACACAAAAAAAGGGTTTTGTTTCACACAAGTTTTCTTTTGAGAAAATGGTTCATGAATTAATTATGTCCCGACAATGGAACACAAAGACTTGTATTTTGTTTCTGAAATTTTGAGCATGCCTTACCAAACCACACAACTCACCACATAATATCCAAACAACCCACAATGAGGTTCAAGGCCCACATCTATCAAACTATTGTCACAAACCCCAAATCAATACTGGGGGCAATATGAGTTTAGAATCATTGTCTTCGAATCTTTTGTTTAAACGTGTGAACTAGTCTCTGAGTGAAATTCACGAGAGTGTCTTGAGCAAAAAAACCATGAGTGAACGAGCGTGTCATTTTTACACGACTCCGGTGAGACCACATTCAAAGGTGAGGAAAACGGCATAACTTTGACCGAAGGAGATAATTTGTAAATTTACTCTTAGACCTGTGAAAAGTAACAAAGAGCAGATACACACCATCAGGAATGACGAAGCACCTAGGTACAGCACCACATAGCCAAAAGCTTGTAAACCCTGTCATTAAACCCCAGGCACCCCCGCTGAGCCTTTCATATATCCCTTTTCGATATTATGAACTCCACAAAATAACCCAGCCAATGATGAATGTCCGACCCGGTGACCAAAGGAGGCGAGGAGCCCGACTCTCAGATAACATTCTCATCAGTCCAAAGAAGCAATGCCGCTATCAGCATGACAAAGCGATCCGCAAATGGTCCCAAAGTGACACAGGATCCAAGAGAGCTCACATGGAAAAAATAGCTCTCAAAGTTCAAAACCGGGAAACACAAGAACCCCGAAGAAAAAGAGATTCAAAGAAAGGCAAACCTGAAAAGCCTCAAAGAAGTCCAAAATTGGAAGAAAGAGAGAAGGTGCAAGGAACAATTCAAAAGTCCCATGTTCCAAGCTCACAAGCGAAGTCAACACGAAGTAGCCAAACGACTTCAAGACAAGGAAGATGAATCTGAGAGAAGACGCAAGTTGCAGCTTTGGTCACCCATTTAAGCTCCATATACCTCAAATATCCCTCCATGGTCCTGTTGTTTTCATCACACCCTATGGCCACGTTATAAGCTTTAAAGACTTCGGACTTGATAGTTGTGTGTCCAATCACGTGAAAGTAACAGATCAAATGCGTAAATCCATCAAATATCGAATTCAATGGTCTAGAAGTTATGACCATGAGCGAGAAATGAGTGCAAACGCCAACCACGTCGAGTGTAGGTTAGGAAGCACCACATCAAAGCATAAGCCTCGACCCTGTGAGGATGAGACTTGTTCGCACGTTTAATCAAAGAAAATACTGGGGGCAATCGATCGTTCTGATCGATTGCCATGAATTCTAGCTCAGATTGTCTTAAAATACTGGGGGCAATTGTTAGTTCCAACAATTGCTATGAAGCACCAATCGCAACTCAAACATTAAGCACCACCATCACACAATGGCCCCATATAAGCCTTTACCTCCACCACACAGGCCCACATGAGCCCTTACCTCCACATAAATTCCATGGCCCTTCATAAGCCTTGGTCACCACTCAAGACATCTCCACGTCAAACATCACCACACCAGTGGCATGTTCATCTCCTAGGAGATAAATTACGAATCTGAAATCTTTAGTCAGGAAATGATAATTTCACTTTCCTTTTCAGTAGACAGAATTTCTTTAAATATTGCCATGTTTGCACCTCTTTCAGCAACTTCTTGTCCTGGACAATTTTCCATCAAACACTTCGGTTTCATAAATCTCATCATGGCCATGTTGGCATATTTCTAGCAATTTCTTACTTTGGACAATTTTCAGTCTTTTCAAGCACTTCAATTTCATTTTGCAATACCCACGTAAACCTCTTCATTTTCATGTTTGGAACTTTGAAAATTTGCTTTTTGCCACAATCATTTGCATAAAACATACTTCACATCTTTGCATCATCAAACATACTGCATTCCTCAATTAGCCTAGTTAAGAGTAGAACGGATCTCAGTCTCCATAAGCAACTGAGTTAGATGGATCTCGGTCTCCATAAGCAACCGAGTAGAATGGGTCTCAGTCTCCATAAGCAACCGAGCAGAATGGATCTCGGTCTCCATAAGCAACCGAGCAGAACGGATCTCAGTCTCCATAAGCAACTGAGTTAGACGGATCTCGGTCTCCATAAGCAACCGAGTAGAACGGATCTCAGTCTCCATAAGCAACTGAGTTAGATGGATCTCGGTCTCCATAAGCAACCGAGTTAGGTGGGTCTCGGTTTCCATAAGCAACCGAGCAGAACGGATCTCAGTCTCCATAAGCAACTGAGTTAGATGGATCTCGGTCTCCATAAGCAACCGAGTTAGGTGGGTCTCGGTCTCCATAAGCAACCGAGTTAGGATGGGTTTCACCTCCAAACCTTAGGCACACATAAGTCCTATCACCACAAAAAAAAAAACAACCTTAGGCACCCATAAGACCTACCCTACATTCAACCATTTCAGGCACCCATAAGACCTCCCTTACATTCATTCACTTTAGGCTCGTCATAAGACCTAGAATCATCCCTTTAGGCTCGTAGTAAGACCTAGCACCACTCCCTAGTTTACCTGCTTCCATTAAAAACATTGCATCATTTTCACCATTTTTAGGTAGTCAACGCTTTAGAATAGCTTGACATCATTTTCATCACTTTAGGTAGTCAACGCCTTAGAATAGCTTGACATCATTTTCACCATTTTTAGGTAGTCAACGCCTTAGAATAGCTTGACATCATTTTCACCATTTTTAGGTAGTCAACGCTTTAGAATAGCTTGACATCATTTTCATCACTTTAGGTAGTCAACGCCTTAGAATAGCTTGACATCATTTTCATCACTTTAGGTAGTCAACGCCTTAGAATAGCTTGACATCATTTTCATCACTTTAGGTAGTCAGCGCCTTAGAATAGCTCAACAACATATCATCATTTCAGGTAGTTGGCGCCTTCGAATAGTTCAACAACATCTCCTTCTCCTTTAGGTAGTCAGCGCCTTCGAATAGCTCGACACAACCCACTAGATTTCAAACGGCATACGAGGTCTTTTAGGATCAAAAATTTTGGGGTATCACTCAAGCATCAACTAGTCTTTTCATCTTCATTACAAAGCCTAGTTGACGGGGGGCAATCTGTTATACCCAAAATTTCAACCCCCCTAGTAGTCTCAAAGGCATACGTGTTACAAAGGGCAAAATGGTCAAAGTGCACCAATGCAGGATTTTCCAGGGACATTCTCGGGATTTTCTATTTTCATAGACTTGTACATCATCACCAAACAATTCCAAATATCATAGTCATTATGAAAGGTATTTCATGATTTTCTGATAATATTTATTCTGGAAATTTAGCTTTTAATTCATGTTATAAGCTAATTTCTTTAATTAACACATGAAATAACCTCGAAATAGAAATAATAAAAGGTTTCCAAAATTAAAATAAAATTGTCACATGGTTAGCATGACTACATACAGTCATAAACCTGAAATTATTTTATTTGGAACCTTATCCCAAAATTTAAAAGAGAAATTCAATCATTTTTGCAATTTTCTCTCTCCTCCGGAAAATACCGAAATCAAAACAAAATGTCATGCATTTTTAACACAAGATAGAGGATGATTTTTAGAGACTAATGCCGTTGGAATTTCGTTATTTCTACTTTCCAATAATTAGTTATGAATTATGGGAGATTCCATATTGTGCGATTTTTATCTAATCTATTATTTATCAAACTAATCCGATTCCAACTCTCAAAATTCCTAAAAATCATTCTTTACCTTCAGTTAAATTTTCATAATTTTTATCGGCTTGCAACATATTCTAAAAAATCAGATTCTCTTAGAGCACAAAATCAGGGTTTTAGATAAAAATCTTGTTCTACCAACTTGGCCATGCTCTTTCTATAAAAGGACCTTCCAAAAACAACCTAGGGCAGAGGAGAACATTCCCATAGTCAGAGAACACAGCCGTCTACTTGCCTCCCACGTTTTCAATACTCCCAACACCGAAACTAGACCGAAAATCCCCCGAAATCACCATCTAAACACGTTTTCCAATCCCCAAAGCACCAATAATCATCAAAACCCCACAAAAACACCACCAAAACGTGAAGAACAGCAAGAACAACCAACAACCAGAAGCTTGGTTCGAAGTCCTTTCGGGTCTGCCATCAACGGAGCACTCGACGAATCCCGGTGTGAAGAAACGTTGTGAATCCGAAGGTAAAACAGGTAGAAACTCAACTTCCCTAATTCTCCACGGTATTATCTGTCTTGCCTCAGAATTTTGGGCTCAACCAACCTTCGTAAGCTTCTGTATTGCTGTTTATTCAAGTTTTGTCCAATAACTTGTCTACCAAGTTTCGTGCATAATTCGAATTCAAATTGAAAACTTTCAATCACTAACGATTTGGAAATCTTTCAGGCTGCACCCACCAAAAATTTGAGCTCAAAACACCCTCGGGAACCTCTGAAAACCCCTGTCCGTGGGGGTCCGTGACCTCGGACCTATGGTCCGGGACCTCGGACGCGTTGTCCGAGACCACGGACACCCACGGACGGCGCGGGATTTTAAAAATTCAAAATTTAGGTTTTTTCTAATGATGTCCGGCCCACGGACATCCTGTCCATGGCCCCGGACTTTGCAAAATTTTGTTTTCCTTAATTTCGACTTTTCTGTATATTTAGGTTAACTGGGTCCGTGGTCTCGGACGTTTGGTCCGTGGCTACGGACGTAAGCAAATTTGACCTAATTCTGCCTCCGAACCCTAGTTTAGGTAGTTTTAATTTCACTTTAATTTCGGTCAAAAATGCTAAAAAACACAAAAAAACAGAAGCTCGCGCATTTAGGTTAAAACGACTCGTAATAAGCCGTAATTAAACTAAGTAGAGGAAAAACGACTTCTAGGGGTAATGAAAGTAATTGAACCCTAATTAAGTCGAATATCAAGCCCCCGAACCCGAACTCTCCTTTCCTAATTTGATCTAGGTTAAAATTAGGTGGCGACTCATAATAGGTTCCAGTGAGCTAGCTTAGGTTTTAATAATTATTGTTAGATGACATAGTTATTAACCTTAGGTTATAAGTGGACCTAAAACCCGATTAGATCCTAATCAATTTAATCAACATAGGATAGGGTTTAAAATCGAGGCTCACAGTGACGGTTCCCACAAAAACCGTAATCTAAAGTGCAACGAAATTAAAAAAAAAATAGCGCGATAATTATTTGGCATATGTTGGGTTTCAAACATAGGTAACACATTAATATAAAGTTTTTATTAATCTAAAATACACTGGTAAAACGACGTCGTTAAATGCAATCTAAAGTGTAACGAAATTTAAAAAAATAGCGCGATAATTATTTGGCATATGTTGGGTTTCAAACATAGGTAACACATTAATATAAAGTTTTTATTAATCTAAAATACACTGGCAAAACGACGTCGTTGACTATCAGTCGGAGGTTGGCGCGCCTTTTTTAGGAGGGACTTTTGAAATACCCTAAACTTAGATATGGTGTTTAAATGATAAACTAAGATATAAGGAGGCTAAATAATGCCTTAGAAACATTTCTAATCAAAGAAAATATAAGGAAACACCAAAAGAGCAGTTTTAACAAAAACGTGCTCTAAGCTTGGAGAGACTTGGGAGAGTACCCAAATATTGTTCTATGACCTAAGTAATATCCTAATGGTCATTTTAAATCAATTACCAAAGAAACCAAGCTTGAAAATGTAACACCCCAACCCGAAATCCAACAATCTGAACGGCGATCACTCCCAAATAAAATTCAACTGCAGCGGAAATAAATATGACAACCGGGCGGTGGTATTACAATGCCGTTGGCCACCCTTGTGACCAACAAGGCTAAATCCAAATACAATCTCCAAAAGTCACGGTCTGAATACGAATACAATCCGAGATACTAGGAATCAAACTCAAATGCAAAATACTTAAGTAAAATAAATGTCTAGAAGAAGACTCCCATAGCTTGAATCTACCCCACCTACACTGTAGGTAATCTTCTCAACTTTAGGTACCTGAAAAATGGGGGTGCCCCCAAAGGGGCTCAGCAAACAATGCTGGTATGGAAAACGTGCAGCCCATCGTCCACCGGGCCACACCAACTACTTTGTCGAACACATGCAGTTCATTTTTATAAAGCTGTAAACAAGCATAGTCTGATAATAACAAGTATCCATACAAGGACAATAATGTCACATAGAACAAGACACAGAAGGTCGTGTTAGCTGAACTGAAATTCTTTAATGATAGTCGATCCGCACAATGGGACTGACAGGTATAACTGAATATCTTAAATAGTGGAGGTATAGTGACCTCGTTAAGATTGAAAGGTTGGGTATAAAAACCCCAGGAGATAACGTAGTTAAACCCTGAACTGAGAGGCGTGGGAAATAGAATCCCACTAGAGGAATGAAGTCTTCCTCAAACTGAAGGGCATTAGAAACCCGGAAGGAATAGAGTCTTCCTCCCAACTGAAAGTTCCGTCGCGACATAGATAGGAGACGACCTGAGACAGGTACAGCTCCTGTAGCATGCATGGCCAGATCCAACTGGGCTCCTCGTTCTCGTAGTATAGAGTTGTTAAGTGTTATATAAAGACGTTAAACAAGAACACAATGTGTATTGTCAATTATCACGTTTAGGATAATGACGTTTGTTATAAAGTGAAGTTAGTGAGAGACTTGAGTACAAGTCCTCGGTATACTGAAGCGCAGGTATTTAATCCACTGGTATAGTAGTGTTTGTATGCGTGGGACATACACGTAGTAGTCAGCATCATTCACGCACATAAAAATACAACAGCGCACAAGAGTAAACAACATTTTACATAATTATCTTGGTCGTTAATTCAAACAACAGATAGCACACAAGCCGGTGTAATCCGGTAGAAAACAGGTTGCAAGAATCCCATACCGTTCACCGTAGACTGTACTTGTTTAAATTCCCGGTCAACGTCTGGTCAAACAAAGTCCTAGAATAGGATTAACTGAGAGGGTTAATTTATGTTACCCTTATATAATAATTCTATTGGATCTTTCAACAAATCTCGTATTTGTTATTTCATGTGAGGTTTATTTCTTTTAATTACCTCATGATTTAATGTATAACTTATTTGTTATTCCTTTTTGATTTATTTATAAATCCTTTAATGTACATATATGTATTCATATATTCATGTACTATATTTGTTGTTTATTTTAATTGTCTAAGTGACATAACAACTTATAATTTTCTTAACTATATTTAAATGTCTTACAATGACATGATATTCTTATAATCTCATTATTCTCCTTTTTGTCATGAATAATATTTATTGTTTTCCTTTAACTTCCTTATAACTATATAAGCCATAGTTCTAATTTCATAATTCCTTTAATTAAAATTCTTTCTTCTAATTCCTCCAAATATCCATGTAGGACCTATATTTAAATCTAAATTATTACCCTTATATTTCGGTTATTTATAAATCAACCACATTAATTCATAAACTTTATATTTAAATTCTAATCTCATTATATTATAGAGTTTTAACTTCTTATTTAGCTAAATTACATAGTCACAATAATATTTTGGTATATAGCTTTTAAGTACTATAACTTTCAAAAATAACAACTTAGCCCCTCTAAATCTCGGCATATATATATATACTTTCTATAATTACACTTTAACCACAAAATCTTATAATCTTTACATAATGTCTTATAAACTATGGTTTTAATTTTAATTCTCCATAAATGCCGAATATATATATATATAAATTCTTAAATTACCAAACTAACCCCAAGTAATTCGGCTTTGGTCTTGAACTCTCCATTAATTACATTTTCACCCCAAAACTTTATAATAACTTCTTAATAACTTATAAACTAAAGTCTAAATATATAATTCCTCAAAATTTCAAAGGTGAGCCTAATAAATCTCTTAATTATGAATTCGCCCCTTTTATGTTCTAAACTTTCATAATAACTTTTATAAATTACATAATCGCCCAAAACTTTATAAAAAGTTATTTTAAAGCTTGTTTAAATTATCCAAAATTCTTAAACCTAATTCCTAACCTTTATTATATTATGATTTCACCAAATACCCCTTTATCTCTCGGCTTTCACAATATATACACTAATTTTGTAAAAATTACATTTAAGCCACTTAACTTAATTAATTAGCCATTTAAGCACTAATGAAATATTTTTAGCTCACCAAACTTTGTGATATAAGTTTATATACCTAAGTAGGTCATTAATACCTATTTATCAATTAGTACATTCGGCCATATTTATTTGGTGACCATATAGTATATAAAAGTGGATTTATATGTCATAATAATTATACATAAATTCATAGGAGTTATATAACTCATGTAAAAATTATTGTAATGTCTTATATAAATTCTTAGCTCAAAAATAAGCATTTTTGCCCTTGATAATTCGGCTTGAATTAATATGTAACATAACTAAATTTTGTGACACAAAAATGTGTCTTAAGGTAAATATTTTCTATATAAGTTATAGATTGTATTTTTGGCACATAATACCATATAGTTTCGGTTTTAATAAACCTAGGAGATGTACATAATTTTTGTATAATTTTTAGAAGCTTAACAAAGCTTATAACATAAGGATTTACTTAGTATACTTACTTCTTAACAAGGTGGTTAAGTGCTTGAACTCCTCTTGAATCTCCAAGCTTTCTCCAAGGAAATTTTGATGCTCCACTTCGGTTATATGCAAGTGGTGTAGGAGTTTTAGGAGTTAGATCTTGAATAAAGATCTTAAGGAGATTTGTAAGTAGTTTTACAAGGATTTACCTTAGACTTTTCTCCTTATGAATTCGGCACTCCTAAGGTGGTTGAAGAACAAATTTTCCTTCATCAAAATGAAGAAGAAAGGAACCTTAGAAGAAGTAGAACTTGGTTACACATAAAAATGTGCTTTAAGGATTTTCAAGCATTAAAACTACCTTAAGATAACCTTGAGATGCTCCTTGGATTAATGTTGGTTTGAACAACCTCCTTGGTGAACTAAGTGATGCCGAACTCTTGTTGTTATGCTAGGAAGAGTTTTGCTTCAAGGTTTGACAAGAAATGCTAGGAAATTACCTTAAAGATGAAGATAGAAGTTAAAACTCCATTAATGGACTTAAGAGCTTCAAAGGAAGAAGATGAAGCAAGAAGAGAGAGCTAGGTAGCTTACCAATTCGTGGATGAAGAGGGCAAGGAGAAGAATGAGACTCACGAAATGTATAAGGTAAGAAAATGCATTTGGAATTTGATTTTTGCTTTGTCAATTTTTAATGTCAAATGACTTTACTTTTCCTTAGTTTATTACATGGTTTATTGGCTCAATAAATGCCCATGTTCTCTGCATAATTTCGTGCATGTGGTGTGTGACAAGGCAAGAGTTGGAAATAAAATGATTGTGAGCTAGAAGACAAGGTAATTTAGGTAAGTTATTCTTTTGATTTTTCTAAGTTAGGCTTGTCTTCTTCCTCCCTTGTAGAGTCACGAATTCAAGGGTCAAATGGGGTGTCTTAATTGACATTGAATAGCCAAGGACAAGCATGTTAGGTCACATGGAAAGAAGGAATCTAGAAAAGTGAATTCTAGATCTACTTTTTGCTTTTTCTCATTTGTTTTTGTTCTAGCTCACATGGCCTTATTCCATGGCCTAATTTCGACAGCTTGCTGGTCATATGAGACCTACATACTTTGACATTAAGTAATACAACACATGGGAAGGTGAGTCACCATGTATTAAACCTTTTATAAACTTTAAAGGCAAATTTTATACTAGTTTTTGCTCTAACATTCGGCCCCTATAGAGAGCCTTGTTGACTAGTCACACCAACTGATTTAGAAGGTCATTTTAACCATATTTAAGATTACCAATTCGTGGCATGTCAAAAACTACAAGGCAATTGCGTAAAACGCGTTTTCATGACACCCGAAGGTGTGTTTTTGTGCTCTAAGGAAATTTTGGGAAACAAATTATTTTTATGAGTTCCAAGTGTTTGTAAACACTTATTATAGTAAATAAACATATACTAAGATGTTACATTGGGTTATATGGGGTTACATCAACCCATGACATAATTTACGGGCCATCGGGACACACCCGGGCAAAAAGGAGCGCTAAGAAATCCTCCTGTGGTTTTTGCTGAATTTTGAGAAACCACTTCGTGGGTTCTCTTTATAATGGTTAATAATGATGTTAGGAACTCAAGGAATTAATTTTATAGGAGTTCGTGCCACCTCGGCACTCCTCCGGACTTTTCGTGCTTTAAGGAGCGAGCGTGAGCACTCCCGAGCGTTTTGCGTTTTTGACTGAATATAGCTTAGGGAATATATTTGTATATTCATATAATAATTGTATGACCATTTGGTTTGAATATTAGAGGGTCATACAAGGTCATGTTCGACCATATGCTTCTAAGGCGTTTTAGCGTTTATGGAGAAACGATTGTTTTTACGTAACGTTCTCATGCATGGGTTTGCATGCGTACGTGAAATGATTTATAATAGGATTATTTTCCATTAAATAATGGTTTAATAATATTAATTAGATTTGGGGTATTTCAGAAAACAAGTTAAAACACAAAATGTGCTTTAAGGAGTCTTAAAGCACGTTTTTGAAAAATTGTCTTGTAAATGAGTTTTGAATGGCTAAATGTCCATCATTACTCTTTAATTAACATGTGTACTATATAGTATCACATTTGGAAGTCTATATCAATGGGAAATCAAAAATTTCACAACAATGTGCCTTGTTTTGGTGAATAGTGAATTAATTAGGCTAGTTTATAACATAAGTCTATATAAGTGAGACATTTGGTCAACAAAGACTTAATTACCCTCATTAATAAAAAGGGGGCCGGTTTCTTAGGAGGTGAGTCACCACCTTCATGAGTCATTAAGTAAATAAGAAAGCAAATAAGACTTATAAAGCATAAAGTACTATTTACCTTTTAACATAAATATCACATTTTACTTACCTCTCTCCTCATCTCCTCATTTCTTCTTGTTTCACACGGTTTCTTCAAGCTTTCTCCCTTCTCCATTAACGTGAAGAACAACTCCATGCTAGCCCCATCTAGCTTTACCCACATCTTGCTCATTTTAGCTCCAAATCCAAAACAAAATACATATTCTTCTTAGTTAGCTCAAGCTCCTTCTTTCGATCTTTTCAAAACTTCAAGAGCTTCATTTTGGTGCCAAGTCAAACCACCATTAGAGGAGGGAATTCAAGTTTGGAGACTCTATTGGCATCTCCATTCTCTTAAGGTAAAGAAAGTGTAAGAAAATCTAGGTTTCCTCCATTATCTTCACATGTCCGAAAATATATACTCATGAAACTCCATGTTTATGCCTTGTTCTAGCTTGTTTCTACTCTTCAAAGGAGAGAGGAGGTCCTTCTTGCTTCATATCCAAGTTTGTCTTGAGAAACCAAGGTAAAACAATCACATTAATACCTTAAAGCATATTTTTAACCTAGGGTTTGTTCCTTAGGGTTAATGTGTTATCTAGTACTCATTGGAGTCATTGGATATTGGTTAGAATATTGGCAAGGAGATACACATTGGTGACCGAGATTGAACAAAGAAAAACCTAAGGAAGAAAGCTTTTTTAAGCTTGTAAAAGAACAAGGTAAATTACTTACCTTAAGATGTCTTGTTGTTTAAGGGAATGGGATTTAGGTATATGATGAGTTTAGTGTAGAGTTTATATTGGGAAGGTGTTATAAAACCTAGAAGAAACAATAACTATACTTGTGAACTTTTGACTAAAGAGCAAATGAGAAGAAGAGATAGTTAAAACAATGTGGCAATGAAATTACAAGAAGCATTTTATTTCAATGGGAGCCTTGTTGAGTGTATTCGCAGGTTGAAGGCAAATATATGTGGAAATTCAGTGGTTAAGATTGTTGTCATTTAAGGGCCTAAGTGCCAAGCATTTTGAGTTTAAGCAATATATGATGATGTGGTGAAGTTTTAGTGTAGATTGTGTGTTAAGGTGTTGTGATGAGAATTTGTGTGGTTTTGGTTGTTTGATGGAGAAAAACCATGTGTTAGGAGGTACTATATACTAGAGAACCCATGGCAAAAATTTAAAGGAGAGTTTAAGTGTTTAAGATATTCTAAGGGAATTTAATGACTAAGGAAGTACTAGGAATGTTCTATAGGTTGTCTTGATGAAAAAGGGTGAAGTTAAGGTGTTTTAATGACTTATAATGACTTAGGTATCACCATGGAAGATTTAGGAATCAAGAGAATGTATTTGAGTATTTAGGACTTAGGTAAATGTTGGTGCACTACTAGGAAGGAAATAATGTGTTGATGGTGGAAGTTTAAACTTATGAAGGAACTTTTAGTAAATGCTTAAAAGAGTTTTAGATAGTGAGAGATGCTTGGGAGATGATGCTATAGTGGTGAAGAAAACATTTGGCATAGTGGTTACATTAGGTATGAACCACCACCTAGGAACCTAGAGGAAAGCATTACAAGTGTTAGCATATTTACAAGGGAAAATGTATAATGATTAAGGTGGATCTTGGTGAATGATTTAATGTGTTTGGAGGATGGTTTAAGGGGAGTTTAAGAGTCTAAGTGATGTTAGAACACATTGGGAGGCTTGAGTAAAGGTTTAGTGAAGATTTGGCAATTTTGGGCATGTTTTAGGGGCGTCCGACCCAGGGGTCCGACCCAAGTTTGGGTCGGACGGCCTCTGTTTAACGCCAGGGAAAGGTTCTGGAATGGTCCGACCCAGAAGGTTGGGTCGGACATGGGTCGGACGGGTGATTTTCAAAGGGCAAATAAGTTTCTGGAATGGTCCGGCCCAGAAGGTTGGGTCGGACGTGGGTCGGACATGAGAGGTTTTAGAAGACGGAAAGTTTCTGGAATGGTCCGACCCAGTTGGTTGGGTCGGACATGGGTCGGACATGTAGGGTTTTCCAAACCCGAAAGTTACTGGAATGGTCCGACCCAGAGGGTGGGTCGGACGGTGGGTCGGACGGCCCTTAACACTTAAAAAAAAAAAGAAATTTTAAATTCTAAGAATGGTACTAGGTAATAAGGTATACCTTTGGTAGGGTGGTAATGATTGGGACACTAAGAACTTAAGGAACTAAGTTAAGATAAGTGTAAGTTTTAATGTTTAAAGTTAAGATTGTAAGCTAAATGGCAAAGACTTGAGAGGTTGTTAAATGGGAACCGTTAGAGACTAAGTGAGTTAAGTAGGTGCAAATAACTAATGACCTAAAAATGAATGAATGTTTTAGGTTTGTGAATTGGGACCCCGAAGAAGGTTAAACAAACAACGATCGACGGTGAACGGTACAATCCTTCTTGTGACCTGCTTGCTAACGAGGTGTCCCTCGGCTTGTGTGCTACCTGTTTATTTGCTATGACTAAAACAAGATAAAGCATGCAACCGGTTATATTTATTCTCGTTGTGTTTGTGTTATCTTTACACTAACCCATGAGACTTGAGATTGTTACTAACCAAGTTTAGTACTTACTGAGTTAAGAATAAGAGTTAAGTTTGATGGTTGTTGGTTAATGCCCGTTAAGGCTTAGCTAGCACATGTTGTTTAAGATGTCTACTAACTGGAATTTGAGTGAGGAAACCCGGGACCGATCTCCGGTCATGCATGCTAAGGAAAAAGGGGGACTATCTGAATCAGATCCGCCCTCCGCTTAAGGACTTGTCTTCGGACTTGTAGCCTAGGGCCGGTTGCCGGCTCAGCTACGCTGGACTCCCGTCCAGAGTAGGTGGCATTAAGATGGTGCGGTGGGATCACCTAAATCCCAGGTTCGAAATAAGCTACAACCAATCCCTTCCAGGAAAGGTTTGTATACTGAGATTAAGATTAAGATTAAGATTAAGGTAAGGTAAGGAAATGAGATTAAGGAAATGAGGACTAAGGAGGGGGTTACTAACCCATTTGATAAGGGAACGCACGAGACGTTCATTGTTTGTGAACTATATATGTTCATCTATGGTTATTGTTATTGCACTTCACATTATGCTTGTGTATGTAATCAATTCCCATGCTATCGACAATTAGTCATCGTAGCCCCGTTAGCTTGGGGGCCATGAGAGGGTGTACCAACATTCGTGCTGACCCCCTTGGGGGCTATTTTTACACTTGCAGGTAAGAGGCCCATGAGGACGCACTACGAGAGTAGGAGCGGTTAGACTTAGGGTGGGACATTTATTTTGAGTTCGGGTTGCGCCTGTGCACCCGACTGTTTATATTAAACTGATGTAAGTTTGGGATTGTGTTTAAGATACTTGTACTCGGTTGGTTGTGGCATTATGGATGGTGATGTTTTGAGTTGGATAAGTATTTTGGTTAAGTATTGTAAATGTTAAAGCCGGTATATTCTAACGATCAGACCGTGGCAAGGTCCAGGTGCTTAGTATCTCCGCTGCGACATATTCGAATAAGTGTTCAGTTTGCAATAACCACGATAGGCTTTGGATGGGGTGTTACAACTTTAGATGACGGTTATTAGTGAAACCATAATCTAAAGTTCGTTGACCGTAAAGCGCGGTCAACACGGGACTTTAGATTACGGTTTCACTAATAACCGTCATCTAAAGTCCCTCCTAAAAAAGGCGCGCCAACCTCCGATCGATTATTGATTACGGGTTAATTCAATCATCGTCGCTAATTAATTCTGGCCTTCCTATTAATCACGGTGTCTGTTTAAGCCGTGATTAAACCACCGTCATTAAAGGCTCGCGTTCCACTAGTGGGATGAGTCACCATTCCATAAGGCAATTTTCTAAGCCAAAACTAGTCAAAATATACCTAAAATGGCGCCCACAATAGCAGCCATATGGGACTGATTTTTAATTTGATTCCTATCACACTATATTGCATTAAGACCATATTATAACATGTTATAAGTCACAACATTTAATTGGTACATTTATACCAAGGTAAAAGTTGAAAGTTCAAAGGTAAAATGCTGATTTTATACTACTTTTTGATCCAAAAATCGGCCCTTTTTGTGCTATGTGTTTAGAACTGGATTTAATTGATTTAGATGGTCAACTTATCCCCATTTATGATTCCCAACTCGTGGCGTCTCAAAAACTTCAAGGTAATAGCGTAGAACACGTTTTTATGACACCCGAATGTGCGTTTTTGTGCTTTAAGGATATTCTGGAAAATAATTAGTCTCTATCAGTTCCAAGTGTTTATAAACATTTTTTATAGTCAATAATGATATATTAATGTGTTACATTGAGTTATATGGGGTTATTTCAACTCATGACACAATTTCCGGGCTACCGGGACACTCCCGGGGCAAAATAGGAGCGTTAAGAAATTTTCCGAGGATCCTGTTGAATTTTGAAAAAGTAGCTCGAGGGCTCTCTTTAGAATGATGACTAATGATGTAAGGAACTCTAAGAATGAATTATATAGGAGTTCATGCCACCTCGGCACTTCTCTGGGGCATTCCCGGGGGTTTATGGGGCCCCTGTCGGGAATCTCCAAGCGTTTTGCGTTTAACTGAGAATTTACCGTGAGGACTTCATCTTAAATGTTTAATAAGGTGTTATGGTGCATTTGGAATGAAGTGTAATGCTTTACTTCATCCTATAAAGTATTTCCGGGACTTTCAGGACTTTCAGGCCCTTAAGGGAACTTCCGAGCATTTTATATTTTTACTCAGTTTTAGATGTGGTCCTGTGTTCTAAGGGTCATATAATGATCCTTGATTATCTTCATATAAGGTTTATAGCTTATATAACTTGGTTAGATTAAGGTCGGGCTTTAACGCTCGTTTTTGACCTTAAAGAGTTTAGGTGCGTTTTTAACGCCTAAGTGTTTATATGCCTTCTTAGGGTTTCATAATCCCACAAATAATATTTATTTACTTATATTTAATTATTTAAATGTTAGGGGTATTTCACTTGTGAACAATTGGAGGATAGAAAACTAATCGGAATTATGCTTTTGAATTTCTTAGGTATAGTAGTTGGAGATAATTTAGTAATAATTTATGAGATGATTAGTAAGTGAGTAAAGGAATTCTAGAAACTAAAAATGTATTGATGGGTGATTATGACTAGAAAGATTACGAAGATAGAAAATGAAATAACGACTGACTATTTGATTGTGTGAATTGAGGTGGGAGGTGGAACTTGATTTGCTAGTGATCAAGGGAAACCGAACACAAATTGGGGTGGAAGGATAGTTCAACATCGATGCTGATCACATTGAGGTCGAATGAATCCTGAAGCTCCCTATAAGTGGCCACAAGTAATCACACTAGTAATAGATGTAATTATTATAAATTGGAATTTGGAGTTGTATTGAGTTTTCAAAATGAATTTCCAAACTGATTTTGGCATAAATGATTTTCTTCAAACTTGAGAATGAGGATCGGTTTTGAAACCGCTTCCACGGGTGCTAGCTGAACCTTCCCACCATGCTAGACCCGGTATCAGGTCGAAACCGGGGAAGTAAGGCTAGTGTGTGAGCCTGTGGGAGTGATGATTAGTTTTGAAACCACTACAACGGACGAGCAACGGTACTAAGTGACCGGTAGGACATTTATAGTGCATGTTTTGTATTTTTCCAAGGGCAGCAGGATATGAGTAGTAGTGTGTTGGGAGAGTACCCAGAGTGCCCGAGGATCTCTAGATGTGCAAATGAATTTGATTAGAACCAAAGGACCGTAGGGTCAGAGAGCGTAAGTGCCCAAAGTCATGACGGCCTTGAACCAGAAAGCGTAAGTGTTCAAACGTGACCGGTACCTGAGGGATCACTTGATATGGGGGAGGACTGAGTGCCTAATTGTCTTCGGATGGACCCCCGTGGAGAGTTTGACAAAGGATATTTTTGATTCCTATGCATGCAGTGACATGTTGTTTGGATGTGTGGTATATACTGAGTCAAACTTTTGGAGTCTTCCAGGTTATATAGAGGTTATAACCTTAGCATAGAGTACCTATGTGAGTAACTATATTAGATTCACCAACTTTGAGGGCAAAGTTCTTTAAGGGGGGGTAGATTGAAATACCCCGAGCTTAATTATGGTGATTAAATTACTCTAATATGGTATTTGAGGGCCTACTAGTGCATAAAGAATTTTGTTGAAGAAAATAAATCCAAAAGAAAAGAGAAAACGCTTAAAAAGCATAAAATGCAAAAATGAGCGTTACGTGACCATAGGAGGAATACGATCTCGTTTAGGGTCCTAGATGGATTCCTAAGGCTTAGTTATGTCTAATTAATATGTGGGAACAATTCCCAAAGAAAACGGATCCATAAAATGGATTAAAAACGCTAATGAAGCTTTAGTGCATGTTTTTCGAGAAAACCTGAAAACGTGACTTTGAGGGGTCAAATGGACCCGTAAAAATTATAGTCAATCAAATAACTATAATTAAACATTAATGGAATCTAAAGAACCATTAAAATTAATTAAACGAGAAAATTCTGGAAAACGGGTTCCGGTTAGTAATAGTGTAAAAACGAGAACTTGTGGGGTGTTAGTTGTAATAAATGCAAAATACTTCCCCATTTGCAATTAAAAAACTGGATCCCTTTGTGTGTGTCACCAATTGCCCCCCCCCCCCTCTCTCAATAAGTAACTAGCTAGAAATGCAAAAAGTAAAAAAAAAATACAAAATTGAAAGGAGACCCTCTCTCTCCTCTCTCTCTCATTTTTTTCCCGCTCTCACATTTCCTTCCTCCTCCAGCCGGCTGCCTCTCCTCCTCTCCCCCATTGCTGCCGATTTTGAAGCTTCTCCCATGGTAGCCCATATATCTCATCTTCCTCTAGCCACCTCCATGCTCCAAATGAAAAATAAATCACATATTTGAACTCCCCTCGCCAAGCTCTACACTTCCCTCTTTTCGAAATTCCAAAATGGTGAAGTTGACCACCATGGGTAAATCCCCATTGGAGAAGAATACCACATTTTCTGGAGCTAGGAAGTTCCCCCTTTCACCCAAGGTAAGAAAAATCATGAAAATCCAACATCTCCTTCCATTACTTTGTCCAACCGATTTTGGTTGCTTAAGGTGCCTTGTTTTCTTCTTGTATGAGCTTTTATTCAACCCTCCAAATAGTGGCTGGAGCTCCCTCTCAATTCGTGACCAATAACAAATTCTAGGGCTTCCAAAGGTAATGTCCAACTTTTGTGCCTTAAGCCCTCTTCTTGAATTCTTGAGTTGTTTTCATAATCTAAGGGAGTTAATTAGTACTCATTGCTCCCATTTGAACATTGGTCTAGAGTATTGACAATTTGCAATGCCATGACCGAAAATGAAGAGAAAGAGGAGAGGAGAAGAGAAAAGAGAAACTTGGAAGATTAAGGTAAAAAGCTTACCTTAACTACTATCTTGATTGCCTTAGAAATTAGGATGGGGAAATTAAATGAATGAACCCAAAATTGTGCTTGAAATGTGCTTGGTTGATATTAGAGAGATTTGTGAACTTGTGTTAGTTTAAGGGCCTAAGTGCCAGTGATTTGAGATTTGTGTTTATGTGTTGTTTGATGAGATTTTGAGGAAATATTGTGTGCTGGTAGGATCCCTTGTGGATGTGGCTAGTGAATTGATTTAGGAGAATGAAATTGTGCATTTGGGCAATGTGAGAATTGTAGGTGAGTTATGGCGAAAATTCGGTAGAAATGGAGTGTTTTTAGGTGACTTGATGAATGGGAGGAGTTAGATGTGTATTGGGTTGAGTTGAGTTGATTAACAACCTTGAAATGGTAAATGGAGAATGGGTTGGAGAGATGCAAAAATCTGTAGCAAAGATGGGTAGGAAAGTCTTGACATTTCTAGAGAAGAGTTAGTGTGCTTAACCTTGGAAATGGAGAATGGACTTGGGTATAGATAATGCATTTGTGTAGGAAGGATTTGGAATGGTCAAAATGAGTGAGAACAAAGTGTAAACCACCAAGAGAAGTTTAGAAAATGCACATGTGTGCAAAGTGCAAATGTGAGGGAGCAAACTTGTATAAATTAAGCAAGGATTGGGTAATGGATTTGACCAATGATTTGAGGAGGTTTAGAGCATGATTAAGAGTATTTTAAGGTGGTTAAACATGTTTAGAAACATGTGGAAGTTAAAGCTGTCAAAATTTGACCCAACCTGAAAACCCGTCCGTTTTATCCGAACACGAAACCCAATCAAAACCCGAAAATTTTTAAATATAATAAACCCAAGACCCGATTGGGTAAAAACCGAAATGACCCGAACCCGAAATGACCCAAAAAATTTATAACCTGAAACCGACCCGAACCTGAAATGACCCGAAATAATAGTAATTAAAAATTAACCAAACTCGAATAACATGAAATAATAATGACCATAAGTTGTCCCAAACCTGAATGACCCAAATAAATATGACAAAAAACTTGATTCAAACTTAGTATATCCGAATAAAATTCAGAATATGCATTGTATTGAATGTTCTGTAATCTATAAGTTGTATATTCTTATAGAAATTAGGTATATATTTATATTATAATTTTTCAATATATATTAACTATGACCCGAAATAACCGAAACCCGATTCTGTTTGACACTATTACAACCCGAACCCGAAATGACCCAAACCCGAATGACCCGAACCCGAAATGACCCAAACCCGAAATGACCCGAAAGTTTAATGACCCGAACGGATATTGACCCGAAAAGATATGACCCAAAACTCGAACGGATAACCCGTTTGACAGGCCTATGAAGGATTAGGAAAAGATTGGGTGAGAATTAAGGTAAATTTAGAGTTCATAACCTGTCAAATTTGACAGTTCCAGGGGTGGTCCAGGTTTGTAAACCGGTACACAAACCCGTACCACCTCAAAAACTAGGTAGAAAGTCATTCCAGTGGTTGGTCCGGGTTTATAGCCTTGAACACAAACCCGGACCACATGAAAAAATGGGCAGAATGTGTTTTCCGGGATTGGTCCGGGTTTACCAACCAGGACACAAACCCGGACCATTGTAAAAGTGCACCAGAAAGTGTTTTAAAGTGTTTTAAAGATAGGGAATTGATTGGGGATGGTTTTAGATGATGTTTAGGACTTGTTTGGTGACCTATAAAGGTCCTTGGAAGTGTAAACAAGTTTGAGAAGTGAATGAGAAAGTTGTGAACTTAAATACACTTGAACAAAGCTAAGGAATAACGGGACAACGGGATTAAATACGGTTGTACTCGTAGTTCACACGTTATAACACCTTAATGTTAATGAAACCACTTGAAATGTTATCAGTTGTTCGAGAACAGCCCGAGGAACGTAAGGTGACCCGGTAAAGTTAATCCATGGTGAAAGGTATGATTTTCTCATGCCTTGTATGCTAACTGAGCTACACTGATTTGTGTGTTGTGTGTTTGTGTGCCGACTTAATCAAGATAAAAGCATGAAAATGATTTATTGCATTTGATATGTATGTATTGATGCATGATGTATGAACTAACATACTTGAAGGATTGAGCAGTCTAACTTAGGGTTATAGACCGACTCGTAGATGTGTATTGCTTGATTAGAGACTCGTAGGAAGAGTCGTTCGCAAATTAACGAAAATATGGAAACACACGAAAACTATCGAATCGAGAATAACGATAAGCCAAACTTATGAACTCACAAGAATGTGAGAGAGAGTTGTACGGGATTAGTAAACTCCCGATAATGGTTAGAAAACCGAAATGAACAATCTACGAAACAATCAATAATGGAAAGAAATAATGAGACCCCTACTTAGAGGATGAGGATAGTTCAAGAAAAGAACTTTTGAATGAAGTAAAAGAATGATAAGGGACCATCAAACTCCCTTAGAAAAATAGTCAACCTACAATATGAGGAACCGACCAATATAAGAAAATGTCCCGAACATAAAAGTATTTGATAAGTTGGGGAAACCCTTAAATCTGAGAATACTAAACATTGAGGAAATTCCCTAAGCTATTAGATGTTATCGAGAGAGATACTTCTAGGCTAATCTATATGATTACACTATAACTCCGAGAGGGGAGTATTTGGAAAATATAGTAGTCCGGTAGAGATACGGACATTTGAGAATTTGAGGAGCTAAGTGTATAGTTCCGTTTGATAGTCGAACCTTCCCACTATGCTAGACCTGGAGTAGGGTCGAAACCGGGGAAGTAAGACTTGTATTTGAAAGCCCGGTGGTGAGTCTTGTGTATGACTCTGCCCGGAGGTCATGGGTAATGACTTAAAAGATGTCCCTTTGAGAATTGAGATTAAGTTTGAGAATGTGATATTGAAACTTGAGAATTTTAGAATTGAGATTGAGTTTGAGAATTTGAGAGTTGAAGTTTGAGAACTTTGAGGATTGAGTTGAGATTTGAGAAAGAGAGGTTTAGAACTTGAATGGAGATTGAGTATAAGAGAGCTTGAGTAAGAGTAACCCAAGGTAATGGGTAAGGTAATGAATAAGTGACTAAGGCATAGTGAGGTAGAAACCCTCAAGGCCTAAGAGTAAGTTAACACAAACTAACAAACTTGTCATGTTAGTTGTTATTGTATTCCTTGTTTGAATGCCTTTGAATGTGAGCATGTTTATTGAATTAAAATGAATGTCATGTTCTCGACCAAGTATTCGGCGTACCCCCGTTAGCACACGGGGTATGCGAATTTCATGCCAGTAAATTACTGAGCCCCTAGGGGCACCGTTTTTACTTTCCAGGTATTTCAGAGCCGATCACCGTTCGATAGTGTAAGACGGGGTTGCTGTATAAGCATGGGTAGATGATTAATGAAGGTTGTATTTAATTGTAATGTTGAATTGTAGTCCGAATTATTATTGGCAAACTTGAGGATTGTAGATACTCGGTATAGAACGGGAATGGGGTTGTATTTGTTTAGTATTAAATTGAAGTTGTATTTGGATTGTGATTTGATTAAGGAATGGAATGTATCGTTTGTACAGATTACTCGGTATACTAATTCAGCAGACCGATACTGTTTTGTTGGATTTGGCCTTGTTAGTCATGTGGTGACTAACAACATTGTATCACCCACCGTTGTAATTTGATTTTCAGTGCTATGATGTTAGTGACTGTGACAGATTAGGAGATAATGATAGGATTAGCGGTAGGGGTGTTACAATGATCCTCGCACTAAGGATCATCAACTTCAATATTTGGGCCATTCTTCAAATTAAAATGATGCCCGTCCAACCCACCCGTTAAAGCCCACTTCGACATTCATTTTCGATCCTGGTGGATTTCAAGGTGGTATGGTCTAGGCAAAGACCTTAAAGATGGGCAGCTTCCCGAGAGGCAACCCGGATGATTTTCTTTCATTTTCATTTATTTCAATTTTTCAAGTTCTCCTGTGATTTTGTTTGTGCTAACTCTAAACCCTGTTTGTAGTTTGGTTGCTTCTAGTGTTTCTTGTAAGTGCAACTTAAAGTCCACACCACAACCAAGCTACGCTAATTGAGGCTAAAGCTCAAGTGTGGGGGAGTTCCTTCAATGCAAGCAACAACAATCTCAGGGAGTACTCGTTTCTTTTATTTTAATACTCTCACTTCTCTTCCTTTATTTTGACTCTGCTTGTTTCTATCAATGGGCATAGCTTATGTGCTATAATGTTGTTTGTGTCCCATGCATTTTCTCTTTGTTTGCTTCCTGAAAGGTCTTTTGAAACCTTCCCCAGTTTGTTTGGTGAACAATGAGGACATTATTCAAGTTAAGTGTGGGGGAGTGACTGATAGGATCGGGGTGCTGACCGAGTAGGTATTCTGTCTCATCCAACACTCGATTTACTCTAGATGTAGATCAATGTAGAATAAGGAATAATGTGAGTGTTTTGTGTGCCCTATAGGTAATAAATACCTAAGCTAAAGTGACAAAGTCACACTAAGATCTCTTGAAAATATTATGTCTCTCAAACAATCTTTTCTCTCTCTCTAAAGCTTAAACTCGGATACGTACATCTCTCTTTGCAGTTGTGTGCTTAAATACAGATTAGAACAAGGCTAAATTATCAGAGACTGATCGTGGAGTGATGCTTGGATTGAATGCGCAAGTATCGGAGTGGTCTTGTGTCTCCACGATCTCTCAATGAGTGAAGTTTTCCACGTTTTCTTGAATCCCGGAGTCGACCAGTTCTGAGTGGTGATTGCGCGCCAAGTATTGCTCAGATGTAGAAGTGGAAGTGTTTGTGTAGCGCTACTCGAACTGGAAGAACTTGAGGGCTAGTAGCTCTGTAGTGCGACTTTTATTAAGGAGGCAATCATCTGTAAAACCAAGTCTTTAACAAAATTCCCCCTTTTTGCTGATGATGGCAAACTCAGTGTATCCAGCGAGTGTACCTGAAAATATCACAGCGTAGAGCAGAGCAACTATTTCGGGAGAACAACTCACTATTTGTTCCCGCTTAAACATATATTCCCCCTTAAGATAATACAATTAAATAAGAGCTGATAAACTGAAGTACGAAACTACTAATAATCTACTTGGCCTAAATAGTAAACCAATCCATGACAGTGCGAGGCCTTCATAGGCACTCGTTGTCCAAACATAGTAGCCCGCATAAACCAGCCGCGTGATACACCGCTTCCCCCGTTTGCCAACATCAGGAGGAAATGCACAAGCATTATCCAAAAGAACACAGTATTAATTTTCTTACATAACCACCAGAGCATAACCCAAAATAGTTTTAAAGAGATGGTGTCAATAGTCAAAGCATCCTAAGCAACTATGGGTTAAGAGGGAGTGGGGCAGCAGCTAGACATCTCCTTGGTCCTCGCCTTTATCATCAGCCATCGCACCATCCCCGCAGTTTCAGCATCCGCCTAAGTGGTAGCCGCTGCAAGCGCTTCTCCGAAACTCTCTCTGAACTCCTCGGCCAAGTGCTTGACCCCGCCTTTGAAGATATCCATCGTCTTCTTATGATTGATGTTCTGTACATCGATGAGCATATCTATCTTCGTGACCAGGGTGGACAGAGTTTCCTCAATCACAGTAACTCTATCAGTAAGAGTTGCATTGTCAGCTACGGGAGTTGGTTTTGGAGCAAGGAGTTTTTTGGATAGAGGATTTGGTTTGGAGACAGACTTGATCTAAAAAGATGGGGTTTTATTGTATAGAATCTGACCAAGTATGTCTGTTTCGGTGATGCGATTGGCTTGGTAGGAATCAAGGGTAACGCCGCAGTGGGTAAGGAGCTTTGGTATCCAAAATATGTACCCTAGAGAGTGTCGGGGTAAAGAGATAGTCGAGGTAATGTGGTTGAGGATGAGTTAGGGTAGGTTGATTCGTTTCTGGTGAATTAAGCAGTACATGATAGCCAGATCAAGAGGCCGAACAAATTGGTTTCCTTCCTTTCTAGGCACAAGGTTTTTAATCACCAATGTATGAAGCATTTGGTGTATGTTCAAGAAAGCGGGTCGATCTAAAGAGTGACCAACACGGCTATTTGAAAGGAAGAAGTCATAAACCTCTTGTGCAGTTACAAAACCTAGATTAGGAAACCCAGCTCTATCGTAGAATTCTAAACCAGATGTGGGGATGGCTAAATGGGTTGCAATTGTTTTTGAATCAAGAAGGATAGCAGTTTTGTGTACCTCGGTCATTAGTTTGCCTTTTCTAATGACGCAATTTTGGTAGAACTGGTAGGCCTCATCCTCGTGGTATATTTAGATGCTATGGAATAGGTGGATCCAGTTCTCAAAACGTAGCATCTTCTCGAACATTGAGAACCCCATCGAGTGAAGCCATTCGAGGTCCAAAAGCTTGCCTTTGACCAGATTTCTTGACTCAACAGAGTCGTCAGTGAGAAGAGAGTATACCGCAGTTTGAGTGTTGATCAGACCGAGTCTCGGTGTTGGTGTAGAAGGGATGGATTCGGCCCAAGGACGGAGTCTCTTTCTAGTGGAAGTAATTCCAGTGTCTGAGTCTGCTGGAGTAGAGGAATTTGTGGCACTTCTTGTTTTCTCTGGTGGAGGTACTACGACTGCTGGTGGAGGTACAGAGACCGTGATAGCAGGAGTGGACGCCGAAGATGTCATTTGGATCTTGCATCTAGAGTGGAGATTTCTGGTAGTAGGAGGGCGAGGGACAGAGGTTTTTGAACGACGAGTCTTTTTGGGTGGTGGTGATTGTTCTAGAGATGAGGGTGGAACTTTTTCAAGGATTGGGTTTTCCAGGGGGTGTTTAGTATCAGTGGTGGGGGAGTTGGGTTGAGGATTTTCACTGGGTTTTTTCAGCCGGTGGTTCAAGGGAGCCAAATTGGATTTGCTCATGGTGGGGCGATTTGGTGATGGTGTCAGGTATAGGTATTACCGGAGTTGTTGGTGGTGTTGATTTCTTGATTGAGGAGGGTGTTGTTTCGGATTTTTGTGGTGAAAGTCTAGGGGAGGGATTTACCGAAAATGTCGGTTCGGTGGTGGTGTTGGGCAGAGGTGTGGTGAGGGGTTGGGTGTCGATAGACATGTTTGGTGCTAATGCGGTTGAGGCGAAGGTGGAGGTGGGTGTTTGTTTAGCTTGAAGGGCGGAGAGTTGGTTGATCAAAGCTTGAAGAAGCTGAGGGTTGTGGGTGACTGTTGGAAGAAATATGTGACTACTTCTACAACTTAGGCAGTGTACCTATCATTTTGCGGAAAAGTGGATTTGTGGGTTGTCGTACTCTTGGGGATCTCGCTGTGGATAACCGATAGTGTAGTAAATTGACTGAGATTTCTAGTAAACAGATTTTATCATTTTTTGGAAGAATAAGATTAAAAGCTAACTCATAAGACAATAATAAAGACAATTAATCAAAACAAAAAAGAAATAGAAATTGTAAATCTTTTTGTTTTTACAGAAGCATCCCGGGTTGTTCTGCTCACCTATTTTATTTAATCATATTAATATAAACTGTCCCACTTTAGCAATAAACTCAGGAATCTTAATTAGTTCATTGACCGGTCCTTGTACAATAAACCCTGATTAATTTAAACAACAAGCACAATCCTTGCTCAAGTTATTATAAATTAATCGCTGTATTAACAATTCCTGTTGGAGACAGATTAACCTATAGGCGAAAACTCGCTTCTAGTCACTAACCCGTTTTGACTTCTTCTGTCTAGAACCTTGTCTCAGCACCGCATTTCAACAAAGAGCTACAAATATCACTTTAATAATTGTACAAGAAGATTAAAGCGCATAAAGGACAAGAATCAAAATACTGCTTAGATAAATTATAGTGGAAAGCTTACATAACACAATAATATAAAACAGGCTCGCTTCCAAACCCGGGAAGCTAAGTTTATTACTCAGACATTAGCAAGGATAAAATAAAGATAGAAATAGCCATTATTTTGGAGACTGCCGGAGGAGACGGGACTGCGATTCGCTTCTGCTCCAGCTGCTTTTCTTCTCTTCTTCTTATCCTGGATCTGCCAAGTGGTGGAATGAAGAAGGAAAATAAAATGGAGAAGTGGGGGATAAGAGGATGGAATGGATCGTAGGTGTGGTTCGATTCTGTTGTGAGCGATGGATGATGGTAAGGATTATTGGATTTAGGAAGGGATGATATTTTTGATGCAGAAGTACTGGGTTTATATAGAAGAAAGGAGGAAGAAGAAGACAGGCTGCGACAACGCGTGAGGGATTTAAGGAGTGCAGTGGGGCGGCGCAACGCGTGAGGAATTTCAGGACTGTCGGCCGGCACCTGATTTTGCTGATCGGGTAGATGGATGTGTTTGTAGGCGCCGCAAAATGAAGAAGACGACAGCATCGAAAGAAATCTGTCGCCTCACGTCCTTGTTTGTGTCCGGCCATATTTGGGCGGACGTCTCAGTGTTGTCCGGCCTTTTATCCACGGACAGGCCACGGACTTGTCTCACGTCCGGCCTCTGTCCGGTCTTATATCCGCGGACAACATGCTCTGTCCGGCCTTGTTTGAGCGGACAAGACACGGACACACTCACCACGTCCGGCCTTGTTTGAGTGGACCTGCCACGGACTACCATGCTCTGTCCGGCCTTATTTGAGCGGACAAGACACGGACAAGACATGGACCAGCCTGGTTCGGACGAAAATTGGTTGCTTTTAAAATATTCGTTTTAGCTCCGATTTAAGATCCGTTTTCACCTATGAGTTCGTCTCTTTGTCTACTTTGCTCCCAGCTTGGTTTTCCTCATGTTTAACGAATAAATTTGTGAGATAACCAATAAAACATAAACTAGAGGAAAAACATACGATAAGTGAGAAATGAGCAAGAAAAGTGCTAATATAATATATGAAATACACCCATAAAACATGCTCATTTGGACACTTATCAGTGATGTTGGGTTGCAACAATAATCAGAATTGGGAAAGACGAGGGTAGGCTTAGGGCTAGGCAAGATGCGCAAGGTAGAAGAAGGGGAAAAGGATGGTAGCGTGTGAATATAGGCTTTTGCGGAGTGTCAGGGAAAAGTGTTAAATTGGGCGAGAGAAGTAGTAGCAGATTGAGGGGCTAAGATCTCGCGGGTTGTTTTTCGCGAGTAGAGATAAAATTATCATGCTCAGGTGTTCTTGTTTGACAGTCATACTAGGTCATTAGACATACTCATGCATTTCACCCAAAATGATGGAAAAACAGAAGAAGGATATACTACCTTAGCTAGGTCATGCGAGTCATCCCAAGTTGTGAACGTAGAGTTTCAAATGGGCCTCGTTGTGAAGGTTTGGTGAATATGTCTGCAAGTTGATCAGAAGTGGGGACGTACTCTAGTTGTACCAACTCTTTTTCAACGCAATCTCTTAGGAAGTGGTAATGGATTTCAATGTGCTTTGTCTTGGAATGACGAACTGGGTTTTTAGATAAATCAATAGCACTATTGTTATCACACAAAATGGTAGTACAAGAGGGATGTATGAGATAGTCCTGTAGTTGCTGTTGAATCCATAGTATATATGCGCAGCAGGCAGCTTCAGAGACATATTCGTCTTCATCAAATGACAGTGCTACTGTGTTCTACTTCTTGGAGCTCCAAGCTACAAGACATAGCCCTAGAAATTGTGCGGTACCAGATGTACTCTTTCTGTCTAACAAGGAACTTGCAAAGTCAGAGTCACTATAACCCATTAGTGTAAAATCAGGAGTACTCGGATACCAGAGGTACATGTCCTGAGAGCTTTTGAGATAGCAAAAGATTCGCTTGAAACTTTACAGGTGGGATTCTTTTGGATTTGCCTGAAATCTCGATATAATGTTGCATCAACAGATATCCCTTTTTCATCAAGATGTGGCTTTTCAGTGGCGGACATTGGAGTAGAAATCACCTTGGAGTCCTACATCTTGTATTTGACGTGTAGCTCTTGGATGTACTTTTGTTGATGAATTTGAGTGTCTTTTTCTTGTTGATTGATTAGAATACCTAAGAAGAATTTCAATTCTCCTAGTGCTCTCATTTCAAACTCCTTACTCATTATATCAGAAAAAAAGGTACATAATTCTTGAATTGTGGATCCATAAATTATATCATCAGCATAGATCTGAATAATGAGTATGTATTCACCTTTGGTGAGAGTAAAAAGAGTTTTGTCAACCTTACCTCGTACAAACCCATGACACAGTAAATATGATGAGAGACGTTCATACCATGCTCTCGGAGCCTGTTTCAGTCCATATAGTGCTTTGTCTAACTTGTAGACGTACTCGGGGTGAATTGGATCTTCAAATCACGGAGGTTGAGCAACATAAACATCCCTATCGATATAACTGTGCAAGAATGCTGTCTTGACATCCATTTGGTATAACTTAATACCCCAATGAGCTGCATATGCCACGAGTATTAGAAAAGCTTCAATTCGAGCGACTGGAGCATATGTTTCATCATAGTCGATTCCTTCTGCTTGAGCATATCCTTGAACCACAAGGCGAGCTTTATTGCGAGAGATATTCCCTTGATCATTGAGTATGTTTTGAAACACCCACTTGGTACCGATTGGTTTATGGTTTGTTGGGCAAGGAATAAGTCACCAGATTAAGTGGCGTTGCAGAGAGTGTAGCTCTTCTTGCATGGCTAAGATCCAATCATGATCACCTAGGGCTTGATGAATATTTTTGGGTGCGATTGTGGAGATAAAGGCATTAAATGCATAGAAATTTCGATGGATTTTGCTGCGTGTTTGAATACCTTTCGTAGGGTCACTTTTGGTCTATTCGGTGAGCGGAGGCTTGTTGGAATTTTCTTTTCGAGCTAGGAGGTTGGGTATGTGGAGGGTGATTTTTTGGTATGAGGGGGGGTCTATCTAAATGGTCTGACTAAAAGCCTAGATCCTAGTAATTGCCATTCTGTGGAGGGTGAAAACCCGTTATTTATGGCATCCCTCAAATACCTACTCTATCATCCGTCTTTCCCAGAAAGCATAAGGGGAGTGCTAGTGAGCACTACACCCGCTCTCAATGGGCTCCATGCGGACTTATGCCCTAAGGGCGGAATTGACTAGAGTCGCCACCTAGATTGACCTAAGATACTAGGAAGGCATGGAAGGAGGGCTATAAGAACCGTTGGTTGACTCTGAGATTGTTTCCTATGGATAGGACTTATCTGGTCATTTGTAGAGATTCTATTGTGGGTTGGCACTGAGTTACACCCCTTAGAAGTGGCAACGACCATGACTTCGGATTGGTGCCCGAGGAAACCTCGGTCTCCAATTGTCAGGATTGCCTTCTTTTAAAACCTTTTTAGAGAGATTCAATTCAAAGTGCCACAAGGATAGGATAGGAAGGGAGTAGAGTGTGGAGAGTATGATGAAGCGAGCTTTTCGGCCAAGCTAGCACCAAGAAAAGGAATAGATGAATTCAGATGAGTATATAATGGAAGATTTGGGAAAAGTCTAAGCTTGAGTGAATAGACAAGACTTAGAGTCTGATGGTTTGAAGTTCGTGGGAGCCGAAGAAGGTTTGAGTGTTTTGAGAGGTATAAGAACACCTTAGAGTGGGAAAATGGTTTTTTTATTGGAATGGGGTCACACCCTAGATGGGCTGCCTACGTACTCAACTCCTTGTTGAGATCAGACCTTACATAGTTCACGGTTTTTTAGATTTTGGAGATTTTGGGGTTTTGAAGGTTTTTGAGGTGTTTGGAGTTTCTGGAAGTTACAGATTTTAGAGGTTAGTCTGTGAGACGCTCAGGTCTGTGAGACGTTTTGAAACCTTGAGATGATGGAGAGATTGAGATGTTTGAGTCTGTGAGGCACTCGGGCCTATGAGACGTTAGAAGGTTAGAAAAAAATTGGAATTTGGGAGATGATTCGAGTTTAAGGTGAGTTGGAGTTTGAATGATGATTTGAGAATGTAAGGCAATTGGAATTCGGGAGAGATCCCGGGATTTTTAGGTTCGAGGCTCAAAAATGGTTGAGAAAAATCATTTTGTTATGAAAAGACGGGCGATCCCGAGGGAACACCCTATGTACCTTCCCCTAGCGCGATACTTAATTAATGGTAAGTGTCGAGGCTCGAAATATAGGGCAATATATTTATGTCAAAAACTAGAGTTTAGAGAGAAACACCATGAATGAGATATCCTCGATCAAACCCTAATAACGTCTCTAACTCCCGGGTTTTAAAACGTTAACAACCGAAAACATTGAAATCGAGTGGAAGGGAGTTAGATGATTCTGAAATCCCGACTGCGACTAGGAAGGCAATTACATCCCTAGCACCACACCTCGTAAAAATCTAGGCTGCAATTAGGGGAGGTTTATCACCCTAATACCCCGCCTAAAGAAGTCCAGACTGCGACAAGGGATGTTACTGTCCCATTGCCCCGCCTCGGATTTTTATTTTGGAAAAGGGACAAGTGATGTCTAACTAGGAAGAAAACGTTTTTTTGAAGGAGTTAGTCATTCCATGTTCCCCGAAAATGATTTATTTTTGAGTTTGAAAACTGAGTTGGAAAATGTTTGAAGCTATTCGGAATTCTCGATGAAGAAACAGTGATTTTGAGAAATGTTTTAGGAGAAAACTTTATGTATATGTGAGAAGAACTTTCTGCTTATTGGGAAGAGTTTTCTGTGATGTGAGAAGAGTCTTTCCTTTAAAAATCCATAAAATAGTTTCTTTGAAAATTTGAATAAAATGATTGTTTAAAATTTAAGAAAAGAGATTTTTGGATTTTAAAGTTAGAATAGGATTTGCAAATTGAGTATGAATTGGATGAATTGAAATTGGGTTGAATCGAATGGAATTGGACCAACTTGAATTGAGTTTGAATTGGATGAGAGCAAGGATTAGACAACAGGTTGGGTTAGTCAAAACTGGGCCGGTCAAGGTTGGACCAGGTCAAAGTCAAAGTTCAAGTTGGTCAAAGTTGGACCGAGTCAAAGTTAGGTCAAGGTCAAAGTTTGGGTTCGTCAAAGTTGGACCAGGTGGGCCGAAATGGGCTTTGGGCTTGATGGGCCGAAATTAGCTTTTGGGCCTTATTGGGCCTAATGGGTCGAATTGGGCTTAATGGGCCGAATGGGCCGGTGTTTGGGTTTTTGGGCTGAATGTTGGGCCTTATTGATTTGTGGGCTGGAGTGGGTTTTCAGTTTGTGGGCTGAAGTGGGTTTTTATTGATTTTAGGCCAAGGTGGGTTTTTATTGATTTTGGGCCAAGGTGGGTTTTTGGGCCAGAATGTTGTTTTGTTCCAGATTGGAATTGAATTTGTATTTGGATTTGAGTTTATTCTCTTTTTTTAGGGTAAAGTTTTTTAATGAAATTAGGGTTGGTTTGGGATAGGCTTTAAAAGTTTGGAAGGTATTGTTCCCCACAAAGCAAATTAGAAATAAGCTAGTTGTGGGGTACCTTCAAAGGCTTAAAAGAGATCTTTAAAGTTTTGGGAGGTATTGTTCCCCACAAAGCAAATCAGAATTAAGCTAGTTGTGGGGTACCTTCCAAAACCTATCATAATAAATGGATGACCTAAAGGGGCTGTCTAGGGCTTAATAGTAATAGAAGTAATACAACAAGTAAGATAACAAGTTTGTAATGGAAAATGGGAGTAAAAGGACTCATGCACATTATAGAAATACATAAACAACGCAAAACAATCATGGTGGATAGCATATGAAGGTTGACAGAAACGATTAGCCAAACTGGAGGAATTCGTACTTTTGTTTTGAACATTCTAAACCTGAAGGAAATGAGGCAGAAGGGTTTAAGACCCAAAAATTACTGAAGTCAATGATTAAACGAACTTAAACTAAATTGCTAATTCATTTTTTTAATAATCATTTATCTGACTTGCTGTATACACACATTTTTTTAGTCCCTGAATTTTCACGTTACTAAAACTTGAAACGAACAATCTACATTTTCAAGACGTTGAGTCTAATCTAACTGTTGCCTTCGCGCTTTTTGGAGTCTAACAGTTATGCCTAGCCATTTCGGAACCAAGAACTAGACAGATTTGTTGAGTGTAGTCTCAACAGGTAGTTGCTTAACTAGCTGAACAAACAAACAAACAAACTGCCGCAGTCTAATATGTACATTCCTGCTCCTGTTATTGAAATCTAATGATTTTAATCCTAGGTAGTCTCATAAAACTGAAATCATGAATCAGATAAACAAGTCGAACTCAATGCTAATATGTCACATGGATGAAAACAGATAACTGCCCAGATTTAACCAGAAACATAATACAGAAGATACAGAGCATGGACAAAGATACATAATGCTTTAATTAAGCAAAAACAGCAGCCAGTTTAGAGATTAGTTGGGTTTGGATTGAATACCATTGAGAAGAACAAGTAGATTTTCTGCAGGGAAATAGAGACACAAAACAGAAAGGTAATAACAATGAATTAGTTCGTGAGGTAAACTACCAACCGTAAATAAGTAATTGAAGATTTAAAATGGAAATTTAAAGTCTAAAGAGAAGAGCACAGCAGGACTGTGTTAGCCATGGTAGGTGATATTCTTCTTTGAATTGAACCCAAAAGAAAAATATGAGCTCCAAGTGAAAGTATATACATGGATGACTAGACATGCAGACCATACATGTCTTCAATGAAAGTTACTAAAGTTGAATCGAGTTCAGAAGTGAGTAAGTAGATGTGAAAAGAATTTAAACACCTCAAAATAAGGTGCAAGCCGGAGAGTTATTAAAAAAAAACACATACGTAAGAAAATAAGCAGAAATGTTTTAGAGATTACTCTGAGCCACGATTGTATATAGAACACTGCAAATGCTACTGGAGAAGTAACTCCATAGCGTTACCCTTGGTGAACCGAATAAAATAGGGCAGATAACGATGGCAAGACAAAACGAAAGAGCAGGCAAACCATAGACGTCGCAAAGATTAAACAAACATCTGAACATATTCATAAAGCAATGAGATTATTTGCGTATAGGTTAACTACCTGGTTGAAATCACAACATATTCCTATAATAGGAACTGAGATAATAGATACCAAACAAACAAATGCTGAGTAATTTTTTTTTCTAGAGAACAACTTGTTAGTCTAGATAAAACAAGGAAGGAATAGCATGTATGCAAAATGAATAAAACTGAAGCAAAACTAGAACGGGAGGAAGTGCGAAATGTCGGCACTGGGGATTAGACATAAAACCGATGGAACCAAAGCTTCGTGTTACTTATCATTCTAATCGAACGAGGTGGGAACAGAACGACAAAACAGAGAGAAATCTTTTAAGAAACAGAGATATGGTTTGAGGGAGAAGAAATTGCCTACAGAAAACAGTCGTGTGGGGTGCAAATCAGATTTGAGGCCTTAACTTGCATTTTGATTCCTCGCCGTGTATGTGGACTACAATATCCATACCAAGCGGAATGATAGTCACCGCAATGTTTACAGAAAAATAGTGCGGGAAATTGTAATTAGAAGAGAAACATAGAGAAAGGGAAGTCGGTTCACTGGTCGGAGTTACCCCCAATGAAGCCGTTCCCCTTCCCATAACCATAGTCATTTTCTGGTGAAGTAGGAGAAAATATCCAAAACGAAAAGATAAGCACAAGAGGTGGAGAAGCAGAGACCAAATGAAACAGTTTTTTGGGAAGTGTACAATAGACACTAGCGCTGGTGTCTTCTACTGAAATCAACAACGAAAATCTATCCCTTCTCCGGATCACTTGACGAACGAAAATCAAAAGAAAGAAAGACGATGGAAAAAGAGAGAAGCTCAAAATCCATTTTCGCTATAGAAGAGAACAAACCCAACTTACTCTGCCAAGAACCGGATGATACTGGGGCAAAATGAAAACAATGGGTGTCGTTTTTGGCGAAGAATACGAAAACGTTAGAGAGTTTCTGGGTGAGAATAGAGATTTCGTGAAATACCCCAAACTAATAAAATATGGATTAAATATTTAATCACATTGATTAAGGCCTAAACATGCCTTAAAAGTCAACTGAGAACAACAGTGGTCAACACAAAGCAAGATGTTGCACCCTTTGACTGTTTAGGGTAAATAAATACCCAAATGAACTTATTAGGACCTAAGATTTTGTCCTAAGCTTAATAACACATTACTAGACATGTTACAATTGTTGGACAACACTTCAACACAAAGAACAGGCATTTACATGCTTCAAGGTCAAGTAGGGCAAAAATGTGCTCTAAGAATACCTTAAAGGTCTAATGACCTCTAAATGATATAAAATTGGATACCATGATCAAATATCATGTAAGGAACACAAAAAAACTGTTCTCAAAGAATACAGAGCTCAGAAACACCCTGCGACTCAAAATGTGCACTAAAATTCCTTAAAGCGCGTTTTTTTTGTATGAGCTCTAAGATAATGACTTTTGTCACTGTAAAGACTATATTAAGTTCTTTATAACATTAATGTGATATGATAGACTATATTATAAAGTCTAAATCAAAGTTTGAAAATAAAATCAAAATGGGCAATTTAGTATGAATAGTACCCAAACAAAATAACATTTAATACTTACCTTTGACCATGGTCAAAGTCACCCATGGTATTGACCAAAGGCTGGAGCCCCATATGTGCTGCCATGCCCACTTAATCAGCATCCCTAATCAATTAGACAGCTAATGCAATGATTCACCTACTACTATTACAAAAGTAACCAAATAATGTCTTAAAAAGCAAACTCACTTATTTCCTTCACTTGCCTTGCTTCCCAGCCGACACCACCTTGCTGCATCCTCTCATTTGCTTCTCCATTTACGTAAGAACACAGCCATACTCAGAGATGAACACCAATTGATCTAGGTAAGCTTAATTAGCCTTTAAATGTTCATTTTCTTCACAATTCCTTCCTCTTTCCATGGAGCAAAGCAACAACCACTTCCATCAATGTTCTTAGGTTGTTTTGGAGGTTAAATGGAGGGTGTATCTCGACATTAACAAGGGAAGAAGGTGGAGAAAACTAATCTTGTTCTTAAGGTATAAAAATGTGCTTTAAGCACATATCTTTTGATTCCCTTCAAATTCGGCTGTGAAACTTTGTTTCTAAGCTTATTATCTTCATATTAACATACTTATTCAGTTGGTACATCAAGAGCTTCAAGGTATAGCCAGATCCAAGCCAAAAACACCATTTTAGGCATTTTAAACAATGTAAAAATTAGCTATCTTCTAATCTGAGTTATACCAGTTTAGAGCTTGGTTTTAGTAGCTCTTTTAACACTCTTTGCCTACTGTAAAAACAGGCCGAGACTAACCTTGTTTACCTTGGTATTCTAAGGTAAATTGTACCTTGAAAATTGACATTAAACACTTCTTATGGTTAGATCTTGCTTGGAGACTAATCATGCCTTAATTTCTGTTTGAAAACATGTAAACTAAGCTATGGAAATATTATCTCCAAACAGCCGTGGCCAAACAAGGCCTAGTCTTGGCAAAAACAAGGTATAAATCACTTAAACCTTCACTTGGTATATTAATATGTGTTTATACATAGTTATACATATTGTGTCGTGAGTGAACAAGGTTTATAGGTCTTATTTTGACCTTAGGTGATTAAGAAATGGTTTAGTAAATTTTATAACTAATTAATTAGCATAATTGTCAAATTTAAGACATTATGTGCAAAATTGGTAAATAAGAAAAATATGTGGTAAGGGCCGAGAGTTTAAAGTACTTTTGGGCTTTTATGTGTAATTTATTTTATAAGCCAATGTTTGTAATAAGGCCATGTACTTTAGGCCATTATATTTATGCATTTATAAGCTTTTAATTAAGTTTAGGTGCTAAATATGCATTACCGCATATTATTGGGGTTTTAGTGTAAATAAATTAAATTTGGGGGCTATATATTAATAAAGCCGAAAATTGGAGGTTTAAATGACTTTATATAAAAATTATAAGATTATATAAAGTTTTGGGGTTAAATGGTAATTTCTGAAAAGATATGGGTATAAACCGTGATATATGGGGATTAATGGTCAAGGAAATATTAAGGTGGTCAACCTTGACCATATGGTAGGTTTTGACCAAATTAAATAAGTTAGATAACTTATTTAAGGTTTTATAATAAGATAAGTATTTAATTGTAGCAATTTTATAACATATGTGGCAAATATTTTATTACCGAAAATGAAGGGTGTAAAATGGTATTATAAACACCCATGGGTTATTAGGAATTTACTTGGTTAAATTTGGAGTTAATACGAATTATATAAGTATAATATATGATATTTTATATCATTGTTACATATAGGTAACATATGTGGTAGACACCGTAAATATTGAAAATATAAGGTTAGAAATGATATTTATAACCTTTTGGTATTGTTTGGTAATTTTTGGAGTTATATATAAGGTTTTATAAAGATCTATGTATAATATATAGTTTTAATGATATAAGGAAACTATATATTATAAATTGGGGAGATTTGGTAATTATACAAAGTTAGGTGGAAGGAATTTAATTAAAACAGACCCTAGGGTCTATTCGGTAATTATAAACCTTTAAAACAATAGGTTATAATTATATTAAGGTTTAAGGATTATAATATAAGGTATATATTATAAGTGTGACAATGGAATATAATTTGGGATTGATTTGTAAAATCTGAAAGTATGGTGGAATTTAATAAAACCGAAAATACTATGGTCCATTTGGAATTTTATAACAAACTATAACTATAGGTTATAATTGTTTTAATGACATAAATGTCATAATATATGTTATATAACTATAATATAACATTATATAAATTGAGTGGTGGATTTTGTAAATATTTAAGAGAACAAGAGTGCTGTTCGGAAATAATGGGAATTTTAGAACAAAATTTATAATATGGTTTTAAATGTTGTAAAGGTTATAACATTTATAATATAAGAAATATTCATTAAAAGAGAATGAATATATTATAAAGATTTGTCATATAATAAATGGTCTCATAATACATGTATATAAATAAATATATGTCATGGTGTGGAAAAATATAATATGGTTCAATAACCATATATTATCAAAATTAAAATGATATAAGATAAGGAGAGAAGAATTACAAACATTAGATATGGAAATTCTAATGTTAGGAGTATACATGGAAAATAATGATTCATATAATTCAAAGTACTTTTACATACGAATTATACCACATTAAACTTGGAAAAACAACCTTAGGAAAAGAAAATACTAAGGTGAAGTGTATAATATATGACTAGGAATTATACATGCAATATAGACACAAACTATATGATATACAAGAGTATATTAAGTTACATGCGATAACAAGGTTCAACATTAAGTATGTTATTATACGAGACAAGACTACGCATGTAATATAACGTTTTTCCAATTCCGAGTTAAGCCGAAAACCCGACAAAACGTTGACAGTTAATAACGGGGGATTAACCGGGAGGTAATAGTGACGGTACGGAGTACCGTAGAGTTAAGTTGTTATACGGGATTCTAATCAGTAGCGTTATGTATTGTTAGACTGTTAGTGACGACACGAGGAGCATCAGATCTAGCTGAACCATACTCCACCGTAATACTTTCAGGGTGAACGGTATGTTATTTATGTGGCTTGATTGTCTCTGAGGATTTCCTCAGTTCAGACATTGTGTGAAAATCTGTGATAAGATTGAATGTCTGCTTGTGTGAATTAATATGCTTGAGTTGCATATTAATGCTGCTTTATTATTATTACTGTTGTACGATAACAGTACCGTTCGTATATATGAACATATTATAAAACGAACTAGCGGCAATGATGCTATCTTATATGTGTAATATAAGGGACGTAAGTAAAACGTTGTAGCATTAGGATAATAAGATATATATAATATCTGAGACTTATATACGGAGCATTGGCCTCTTTAAACGCCGCTCTCGTATCTAACACTGGATCCCGAGTCGACATACTCAGGATTGGACTAACAACCTTAGTCTGCTGTGTTAGGAAAAATAGTAAAACGATGCGATGGTATAGATAAGTTTATCAAGAGGATGTGGCTCTTGCTGTAAACTGTGATCCATTAACGATACTAGGATACCGTGTGGTAACCGTAAGTATCTGGATAAATTTCCAACGGACTACAGATGGTTCGTCGGTCGGAGACTCTACCGCTGGAGTGGCTATTGCCGTGGGTGACCCGCCATAGGTGATGGGTAACTTAGAGACACGTCGTTCTAACGAGACTTTGTCATTAGGCATGACTGAACAATTACGGACGACTATATTAGCTCGTACATTAGGCGAACATTATCTGGGCTTGTACGCCAAAGACGGGAAATTATACTTGTTTATAATTCTCGCTGTTTCGCCTTGTTGCTCAGTGGTTATGCTTTGTAATTATGTGTGGTATGTTGGTGGATTTGTTTGAACGAGCCATTGTGCTCATATTGTATGTTGTGAACTGGTTGAGTCGAGTCGTTGTACTCATGTGTAGATTATGGTGGATTGTTTGGTCGAGTGAGTCACCGTACTCAGTTATGAACTATCAAGTGTTTGTTGGAATGGAGTATCTGTACTCATATAAGCGTGGTAACGCTTTCAGTGGTTTATTACGATGCGACGTGTGAAGCCGGGGGCTTGTTTGCTATTTGAGTTTACTGCAATATATACTGTTGCTTTACAGTTTTAACATTAAACTACCTGCATGAAAATGAATTGCATGCTCTCGACCAATTAACTGAGGGTCCGAGGGAGCATGACTGTCATGTAGTAACATACTCAGCAGGGGCTGATTCCATACCACAAACAACCATTTTTGCAGGTATGCAGCTTCCGGTGTCGACAAAGAGAGGGACGCACTGGGTAGTTTAGTTACAGTGGTTTTAATGTGCACTGTTGCATTTTGATACGAACTTAGAAACGTGTATAGGATAGGGATACTTAGAATGCTCACTGTGAATGTATTTTATATTGGTTTGAGAAGGCTAGATCTATCTCTTGTTGTCACTGTGGGCAATTGTTTCGTATTTATGAATATATCAGTAAGCACGTTATTACTCGTATTGAAATACCCCGTAATTAAAAATAGTGATTAATTAGGGTAATAAGTAATTTAGAAGCTTAATTAAGTCTAAATAATCATGAGGGAACAAATCCCGAAGAAAACAGATCCTTAAAATGGATTAAAAGCACTAACGAACCTTAAAGCCCGTTTTTCGAGGTAAGCGAGAAAACGTGACTTTAAGCGGGTCAAATAGACTCGTAACAATTTTGGGTAACTAAATAATCATTAATAAATGTTAGTGAAGCTTTAGAACCAATAAAATCAATAAAATGAGAAATTAGTAAAAATTGTCAAAAACGGGAAGTTGTGGGGTAGAAACATAAATAACAAAAAATTATGTGTCCAATATTGTAAATAAAAATTTTATAAACCCATTTGGGCTGTAGGTGTCCGATTTCTATCCCCCCCCCCCCCCCACACACTCTTAACTTCCTTTTATTTATAAAAGACAAAAAGAATTAAAAAGCAAAAAGTAACTTAACTTACTTTACTACCTCACATTCTCTCTCTCTCCTATCTCTATTCTCTTCTCTCACGTGAATCCCCCTCCCTCACTCTCTGATTTTTCCTTCTTCTACCTCCCAACCGATGGCCATGGTGAATTGAGAGAAACCACAAAAACCTCTACTTCTCTCCTCTTGTAACTCCCTCAAATCTCCTCCAAAAATTACAAAACTTTTACCATTGGAATCCTCTCATCAAGGAGAGTATTTCTATCTTTCCAAAATTTGAAAACAAGAACTTTCATCTCCATGGGTATGGAGCATTTGGAGCTTCAAGACCACCACTAGAACCACCTCCTTCTCCTTGTTCTTTTAAGGTAAAAATATTCCCAAAACTCCATCTTTTTCTAGCCCTTGTGGGTAAAACGAAATTTAGAAACTAAACTCTTGTTGTTCCTTGTACCCTAGCCGATTTTGGCATTGTTGGTGGAGTTGAAATCTTGTTCTTGAGCCATTCCAAACACCACTTACACCTTTGCAAGGTAATGGAACTTCTAAACCCTAAAACTTGTGTTGAGACTTAGAAATGGTTAGGGTTAGTTTTTGGTGTATTGAAATGTGTATATATGAGTTGTAGTGTTAGAGGATTTGAGTAGCAAAAACCGGTGGAAAGAGGAAAGGAAGAAACAAGAAGAAGAAAAACAACTAGAAGAAGAAGAAGGTAAAGTATGCTCTTTTGTGTAACCTTGTATATATATGTATGTAACAGATTTTTAGAAGTTGAAATTAGTAATGAAAATGGTATTGTGTAGTAGTGTAATGTGTAGGAGAATTCAAATGCTTTAAACCTATAAAGGACATGTAAACGCTTGTTGAAACCTAAATGGGAATTAATGTTTGAGTGCAGGAATTTAATGTTGTTTAGTGTAGTATTGTGTTGGAGAGTTTTGTGTATTGATGATTATTGAAAACAGGTGAGATGATGATAATGTGTGAGAAAACAATGTGGTGAGAGTATAAAAATATAGGGGAGACTATGGGAAAATTTACCTAGGACTAGAACACTTAGTGAACTAAGAACTAGGTGGATAATGTAGCTGTAACAGATTTTGATAGAGAAAGATAGAGGGTATATTAGGAGAGATAGTTAATGTAGTTGTAATGCATTAGAAGTGTTAGAAATGACATTAGAAGAGGGAGTTATAGAGGGGTAGTGTTAGTGTCAAAATCTGTAGCAAAATGAATGAGGGAAGAACACAATGTGAGTGTCGGATTGAAACTAGGAAAATTGTGTGTATAAATTGCTATAGGATTGTGTAATGAGTTAAGGAATGAAATAACATGATTTAGAGGGTTTAATAAGTGTTAAAACATGTGGGATTAAGTGTAGGAACAATGGGGAAGTAATGGGTAAGAAGAGGGACTGAAAACAGATTTTAAAACTGAAGTACTGGGCCGGACCGAACTTGCGACCGGACTTGAAAGTTCGGTCGAACCCAGATTTACAAAGACGGGAAACCTCTAGAATGGACCGAACTTGCGACCGGACTCGCAAGTTCGGTCGGACCAGAAAATTTTTCCCGTCTGTAACCTACTGGAATGGACCGAACTTGCGACCGGACTTGCAAGTTCGGTCGAGCCAGAAAAATCCCCCGATGAAACCTTCTGGAATGGACCGAACTTGCGACCAGACTTGCAAGTTCGGTCGGGCCAGAAAATTTCCGAAATAAAAGCTACTGGAATCGACCGGACCTGCGACCGGACTTGTAGGGTCGGTCCAGTCAAAAAAAAAATTAAATTAAATATTAATTATATATATGTATACCCACATATACAAATGTACATATATGTAAGTATACCATTGTTAAGTAATTAAAAGTAAGTAAACAAAATGTAAGTATAAGAATTGTAAAGACATAGTAAGTATGAATTAGGAAACATAATAAAAGTACGAGTTAAGTTAATTGTAGATAGTTAATCATTCGATTGTATGTATATCATAGGACTTGACTTGTGAGCACCAAAGGAAAGTTGGGATACGAGTACAACGGTGAACGGTATGAATTCCTCATGCCCCGTATGCTACCTTGGTTACTCTGATTTGTGTGTTGTGTGCTAATTGATCACCAAATAAGATAAATGCACGAATCGGAGTTATCATGTTTATTTGTGAATATGTAGTGTTGTGTCATGTTGTATAGTATCTTAAATCATAGTTTGTATAATTCATGAAATGTATGGATGAATGTGAATGTGTGTATGTATGATGTATTGTATTGTGACCAATTATTATTTGTGATTGGACTTCTACCTGATTCCTAACAAGCTAACCAATCTAACTTAAATTGGTAATTAAATTGGAATGAGTAGAAGTCCGATATAGTTTCGGCCACGCGTGTGGATGAGGAGACATAAGAGGTTGGATCCGATTCCTGACTCTTAAACTGGTCCGCAGCCCAAACCCCTTAAATGGGTAGCATCCCGGATTGGTGAGTCAAGTAAATCCCGGTGGTGGGACGGTGTAGTCCCCGGGCCGGAGGTCATACCGACTTAACATGAGTAAAAGTAAGTAAGTAAGTAAGAATGAGTAAGTAAGTAAATGGAAGTAAGTAAGTAAAAGTAAGAGTAAGTAATGTGAAATGAGTAAAAGAGTAAATAGCATTCCGATTAACCCGGATGCGTAATTTGGCTAACATTGTGAAGGTAAGTATTGTGTGCATTATTGTATTGATGCCTTGAATCGTGTGATGTATTGTATATGAATGTATGATGTATGCAAAGCATGTATGTATGAAAGTAATGAATCGCATGTTTAGTGGACGTCAAATAGTCGGCGTGCCCTTGTTAGCACTCGGTATATGCGGAGTTTATGTGCAGCTTTTGCTGAGCCCCTTGGGGCACCGTTTTTAATATGAATGCAGGTGCAAGAGAGGGATGAAGCTGTTGAAGACTTAGTCCTATCTTTTGTCTTCTTTTTGGTTGTAAACAATGAATTATGAATGGTGTACTAAGTAGTACACGGCTGTAGGTTTTTGATTAGCCGGTGTACCATGGGGTACACTTTTTTGGATATTGTGAAGGGATTATGATTGGTATAGATGAGTAGTTGGTAGGAGATCATTCTTTTGGGAAAATTGAAAAGGAATGTAATTATACACTCTAAATACTCGGTGATCCAGTAATGCAAGTATGTCATCTTTTGTAATCGATATGAATTGTAGTAGCTCGGTATATTATGTGCATCAGACCGTCACTGTAAGTAGAATAGCCTAGCTAGCCGTATGGGCGGTTAGCGGCGTTGTATCACCCGCCGTAGTAAGTAGTAGTCTTCCGCTACGTACTGATAGAATTATGGGATGATTGGACGGTAAGCATAGGATTAACGGTTGGGGTGTTACACGTATGGGCGAGTGAGAACAGTGACACCAGTAGTTCAAGTATTGAGATTACCGCTGCAATTACAATGTTAAGTAAAATGATTAGGAGCCGATTAGAGTAGGGGTGTTACAAAAAGTGGTATCAGAGTGGAGTACCGCTCTGATGACAAGAGATAGTAGGATTTATACAGTGAGCATAGGATTTGGGAATACGGGAAACGTTGTGAGGATGCGTGACCTTGCGGGGTTGATGCAATGCTTAAGGCTTGCACACCACAGCCGTAGAGGCACTTCAATATTAAACGACCGAGACTACGGTATTTGACCGAGTAAGGTCTAACCCGTCCTCTTGACATATGTCAGGGAGAGGTCTGGGTAACAGTACTAAGGAAGAACACGGAGCAGCGGAAGGTGGTGAAGGTTCAGCAACCCCAAGTAACGCGAGGACGGTATGAACCGCTCACACTTGATGGGAGAACAACCCGGGAAATTTGCAAGGGTACCCCACCTGCCGCAGCCCGTACTTCGAGTACTATCTAGTGAGGCAATGAAATGAGAAATACCACGGAGATAACTCTCCTGATCGGGAAGACCCGATGTGGATGCTATGAGAATTACGTTAAATGTAGAGAATAAGACTTAGTGTTTTGGTGTAACGATTAGGACCAGAGGCCCTGGTAATGACGTAATGTCTACCATACGAGTTTGAAATAAGTATTAAACCAAGATTGAGGAGATAATTCCCATAGGACTAACGGGGTTTGCTTGCTATAAGCAAAGCAACCCTGTTCTACATCCAGGAAAGCACTGATTAGTGCGCTTGGGGGGAAGAAAGTGGAAATGACGAGTAATGATTAATTATGATATATGTAACTGACGGAATGGATGACCTTATAGAAGTCTCACCCGAAGCGAGTAACTCTATCCATGCAATACTGAAGGTTCAAAATGGCCTGATGTGTATGAGGAGAGATTATGAGAGCTGTAGAAACAAGAACCCGCTAAGTTGCTATCATGCAACGCCTCGAGAGGAGAGTAAGACCTTACTACCATGGTAAACTTGTGAGAACGAGTGCGGTGTGAGACTATATTAATTGGAATAAGAACTTTTGACTGGAACAGGAACCCGATTAGGGAATAGCACTGCACTGACACACCGTACCGGTGGCTCAGTCTGCATGGCGCACTTGCCACTACAAGTGCCACATTAACCAAAGCATTAAAATTCAACCTGCCTTGCGCACTTGCTACAGCAAGTGCAGCGACGGTAAACTAACCCTAAAGGACGTAGTGGCCCAGGCGGTTACCAATAAAAATTAAACTTTATGTGAATCCATAATGCAATAAGGCAGGACAGAGCCTTCTTAAGGGTAGGGGTACGGAACCCTTGGGTTGGAGGTCAATAAAACCTCGGGAAGACCTAGCCGGTCTGACCATTAAACCTGAAAATAATACACCATTTAGTAGAATATTAAAAGGGGAGTAAATGAGAATAACGATAATTAGTGCCTACAAGCCTAACCCCAGTGTCAGTATGGACATTAAACGTCAATCATTACCGGTGGGGAGTGTCGGGTCTTCAGGACCAGCATAACCATATTTAGAGAGTGCGCGACACACGTGGTTAAACCACTACCATTGAACATTGCCAGAGGGCAAGAAGTGAGCTATACGAGTCAGGACTTAAAAAAATAATAATTAATAGGCAGATGTGAACGTGCAATAAAAGGGCCGAGGTTATGCCCGCACCTCACACACCGGAGGTGTTGTCGATCCATTATGCTGCTAGACTCTCGTATGGAGGGCAATGGATATAAACTAAACAGTGAAATTTGTCTGATGACGGACGATACCGTTACCTCGAAGAGGATGAAGGATATATGAGTTGAATAAGAGCAAGGACTACATAATGTAGAGCGATGATTAGCGGAACCCACTAAGTTATGGGTATCCAATTGTAACCTTAGGAGAAAGTATTAGAACCAACTAGGATTAAATTAAATATCAAGACCAACAATCATTTAATTATCAGAATAAGCACTGAGCCTGAATATCGTATGGCATAGGCCTACGGGAGGATACCCTTAGTACCACCAAAAATGAACCAAAACTAGAAGAACAAAGGTGATGAATCACAAATACTGATTAATGTCAGGCTAAAGAGTGACTACCATAAGGTAGGGGAAACACGAGGTGTCAACCCTTATCATGGAGTCAGACCACACCAGAGGGTGTAACCCAATGGATTGGGTGGAGTTTTAGAACTGAAAACTCATATCTGGAGGCATTAACAGCCTAGAAGTGAATGAGAGTGATAATAAGTAGTTACTGATCCCCACTCACAGATACCAGTTGACGAGCATGTGGAAACCAGTATTAGGGCGATAAGTCGCGAACACCTATCTTAGAGAAGGTAAGAAAAATATACATTAATAAGGGAACCCATAGAACCATAGAACCTAATATTAGGGCCATTCAGACATTAAAGGTTAAGAATTGGCAGCATAGTTACATAAACATAAATTACCGGGACTAAGAGTACGATAACCACCAGGTACGAACACTACGAGTGCACTAAACGTGACATGGGACATCCACACTCCTAGGAGCTTGTGGGCCTGACTAAACTTATACTAAGTTAGTTGGGTAAGTGGTAATGTATCAGTATGGTACCCCATGTATGTAAACGAGTAGTGTAAGGATCCGGGAGGTAATCAATTTTGTGTCTAAGTCAGTGAATGGAACCCTGACTAGGTAAACGATGTATTGACGAGAGAGATCTCAGTCAAACTAACAAGGTTAGAAAAAAAATCAAGGATAGCTTGATAATAAAATGACATAAGGTCGCAACTCCACAGTGGAGGAGTTAGAACATAAGTTTTGGGGATCTTAGTAAACGAGGAAGCCAGGGCCAATTTAATAGTAATGGCAAATTGAACCCATGAATGAGTAGAGGAATTGTGGGATCTAAGGAAGATATATTAGAGAAACCTTTGTAATATTAAATGCTACCCAAAAAGGGGGCACATAGAGAGTTATATCATGCGCTGAGGGCACTGCGAAGATGTCGCATTAAAACAATAATAACCACATGCTCAAGCCATAAAACGTTAGTACGTTAGTACCAATTAGGGCTGATCAGAAAACGAAGGCCAAGCTAAAACCCACAGTCATATTGTATGTTTACAACAGACGAAGGGCAAAAGCGACCATTATAATAACTGTTAACCGAATTATGTTGGTGAGAAGCAGAAGGTGAGAGATCAGATAAACAAATGGATTCCCCTAATAGAGAGTAGGGATGAACCATAGGTGTGTAGTAAATATACCAGCACACGAGGGATACGAGTTCACACCAATAAAGGAGGACCTACAAGGTACCTAAGGAACGAACTCATTTCCGAAGAGAAATAATTTGGAGTCATGAGGCACCAGTTAGTTCCGCATATCAGACTCGTCTTGAGATTTTAGACATGACTACTACGAGCACTAGGCACTAGAGCATAGCTCGACAACCCTTACACCGAGGGTTAGTTTGGTACGGTAGCATGAACTTCTGCAAATATACCATGAGAATGTATAGAATTCAAAAAAAAGAAGCTGAATAAAAGAATTAGTCAAAATAATTAGCGTGTGTAATGATGATACCATGTGGCGATATAGTTTCCTCCATCACCATAATTATGGAAGACCGTGTAGAAAACACCGTCTTGTGGAGTAGAAACCGGCATGAAGCTGCTACTTAAAAGGGTAACTTAACCCTAAAGTAGTTGGGCACACTGCTTGCAGAGCGAGTGGGCCCATATCGCATAGGTTAGACATACCTAACAGATTTGGGGAAAACAAATGATGTGTTTAGATCTCCTGATCAAACCATATACGAATATACATACACCTAACCGAGATAGGCAGTATAGCCTGAGGGGCTAAAGCCCGACCCTATAGAAAAGGGGTAATGAAATATGTAGCACATTAGTGCACGAAGAATTCCACTGGAATGGAACATCTTGAACTTATTACTTCACGATGATATATTCGTAGATTACATGGGCGTAATCATTTTTAAGGGGGGTAAAGCGATTTCGCACGCTTAAATTATACCGTACGTAGGAGTACGTAGCGCATGGTACACATGCTGCAAACTATTATTGTACGTAGAGTACAAGTATTATGACTGTGTTATATTACTTGAGGTAATATTGTGATGTATTGTGTATGATATATATATATTAGTTCGCATTGTTGTGGCGAATAGGAAAGGGAGAACAGATAGAGTGTTCTTATCCTATTTCCGATTATTTATGCAAACGTTGCGAACATTAAACACATAAACGCCTAGCTTGTTAGCTCCAGTTGAGAGTTCAAGTAGGTCTATTTGGTAGCTCCAATGGGAGATTTCAAATATAAGGAGTAAAAAGCTCTGTACTATATGATTTGTGACTCGGTATGAAACCGATTATTGAAATGCGATGAGTGAATCGGCATGAGACCGATGTGTAACCTAGTGGAGGTAAAAACCTCTAGGAGTTGTATGAATAATTATTAGTCGAAAGAACTTGGTACATGGTTAGGATACATGATCCTATATGCCAATGACTAGATTAATTACACTAGTTGACTTGTGTATCTATAGAACACAAGGTGGCAAATATCAAGAGGAAATAAGATTAGGAACGAATAAAACAATTAATTGTTTGAAATTGACGTGAGAAGTTGAACTTGATCCTGGTCCGATCAAGGGAAACCGAACAGAAATTGAGGTGAGAGATAGTTCAACACTGACGCTGTCCACGTCGGGGTTGAATGACTCTCGAAACTTCCTACAAGTGGACACAGATATGAATAGAAATTGGAATTTAGGGCGTCACTCGAAGAGCCATGGACCGTGGAGTCCTTCGTCATTAGACCGGTGTGTCTGCGAGTGACATCACCCAAAGAGCCGTGGACCGTAGAGCCCTTTGTCATTAGACCGGTGTGTCTGCGGGTGATTAATGAAATAAGGTGATACTATCCGAGGAGCCGTGGACCGCAGTGTCCTTCGTTACTAAACCGGTGTGTCCACGGGTGGTTGACGTTGGTTAGCATGGGGTTGGGGATCGTCAAGTCCTGGTCTTTATGACTGCTTCCCTGTGATTTGCCATCGTTAAATATATGCACACACATACACGCGGAGTGGTGTAGAGGTATCCTCGCGAGATACTGGCATATGGATAGGGATGCGTGGAGTATCCCTTGTAAACACCTTTGAGTACTTTATTGAGTTTTGCACCTTGTCTAGTGCTGTGTACTATGAGTTTTGCACCTTGTCTAGTGCTGTGTACCATGAGTTTTGCACCTTGTCTAGTGCTGTGTACTCTGAGTTTTGCACCTTGTTTAGTGCTGTTTATGAATGAATGTATCATGATTATTGACTATATGGAATGAGATTGATGCTGTATCAAATGTGATACATAAAGACTAGGTCTGAACGTAGTGGAATGTACTCCCTAGTGATGATCTGTCTGTGATTACTTAGTGGAACTCGATTCCTTAGGTGAACTGTAGATGGGTAGGACTTCGGGACGAAGTCTTTTTAAGGGGGGTAGACTGAAATACCCCAAACTAATAAAATATGGATTAAATATTTAATCACATTGATTAAGGCCTAAACATGCCTTAAAAGTCAACTGAGAACAACAGTGGTCAACACAAAGCAAGATGTTGCACCCTTTGACTGTTTAGGGTAAATAAATGCCCAAATGAACTTCTTAGGACCTAAGATTTTGTCCTAAGCTTACTAACACATTACTAGACATGTTACAATTGTTGGACAGCACTCCAACACAAAGAACAGGCATTTACATGTTTCAAGGTCAAGTAGGGAAAAAATGTGCTCTAAGAATACCTTAAAGGTCTAATGACCTCTAAATGATATAAAATTTGATACCATGATCAAATATCATGTAAGGAACACAACAAAACTGTTCTCAAAGAAAACAGAGCTCAGAAACACCCTGCGACTCAAAATGTGCACTAAAATTCCTTAAAGCACGTTTTTTGTGTATGAGCTCTAAGATAATGACTTTTGTCACTGTAAAGACTATATTAAGTTCTTTATAACATTAATGTGACATGATAGACTATATTATAAAGTCTAAATCAAAGTTTGAAAATAAAATCAAAATGGGCAATTTAGTATGAATAGTACCCAAAAAAATAACATTTAATACTTACCTTTGACCATGGTCAAAGTCACCCATGGTATTGACCAAAGGCTGCCGCCCCATATGTGCTGTCATGCCCACTCAATCAGCATCCCTAATCAGTTAGACAGCTAATGCAATGATTCACCTACTACTATTACAAAAGTAACCAAATAATGTCTTAAAAAGTAAACTCACTTATTTCCTTCACTTGCCTTGCTTCCCAGCCGACACCACCTTGCTGCATCCTCTCATTTGCTTCTCCATTAACGTAAGAACACAGCCATACTCAGAGATGAACACCAATTGATCTAGGTAAGCTTAATTAGCCTTTAAATGTTCATTTTCTTCACAATTCCTTCCTCTTTCCATGGAGCAAAGCAAAAACCACTTCCATCAATGTTCTTAGGTTGTTTTGGAGGTTAAATTGAGGGTGTATCTCGACATTAACAAGGGAAGAAGGTGGAGAAAACTAATCTTGTTCTTAAGGTATAAAAATGTGCTTTAAGCACATATCTTTTGATTCCCTTCAAATTCGGCTGTGAATCTTTGTTTCTAAGCTTATTATCTTCATCTTAACATACTTATTCAGTTGGTACATCATGAGCTTCAAGGTATAGCCAGATCCAAGCCAAAAACACCATTTTAGGCATTTTAAACAAGGTAAAAATTAGCTATCTTCTAATCTGAGTTATACCAGTTTAGAGCTTGGTTTTAGTAGCTCTTTTAACACTCTTTGCCTACTGCAAAAACAGGCCGAGACCAACCTTGTTTACCTTGGTATTCTAAGGTAAATTTTACCTTGAAAATTGACATTAAACACTTCTTATGGTTAGATCTTGCTTGGAGACTAATCATGCCTTAATTGCTGTTTGAAAACATGTAAACTAAGCTGTGGAAATATTATCTCCAAACCGCCGTGGCCAAACAAGGCTTAGTCTTGGCAAAAACAAGGTATAAATCACTTAAACCTTCACTTGGTATATTAATATGTGTTTATACATAGGTATACATATTCTGCCGTGAGTGAACAAGGTTTATAGGTCTTATTTTGACCTTAGGTGATTAAGGAATGGTTTAGTAAATTTTATAATTAATGAATTAGCATAATTGTCAAATTTAAGACATTATGTGGAAAATTGGTAAATAAGGAAAATATGTGGTAAGGGCCGAGAGTTTAAAGTACTTTTGGGCATTTATGTGTAATTTATTTTATAAGCCAATGTTTGTAATAAGGCCATGTACTTTAGGCCTTTTTATTTATGCATTTATAAGCTTTTAATTAAGTTTAGGTGCTAAATATGCATTACCGCATATTATTGGGGTTTTAGTGTAAATAAATTAAATTTGGGGGCTATATATTAATAAAGCCGAAAATTGGAGGTTTAAATGACTTTATATAAAAATTATAAGATTATATAAAGTTTTAGGGTTAAATGGTAATTTCTGAAAAGATATGGGTATAAACAGTGATATATGGGGATTAATGGTCAAGGAAATATTAAGGTGGTCAACCTTGAACATATGGTAGGTTTTGACCAAATTAAATAAGTTAGATAACTTATTTAAGGTTTTATAATAAGATAAGTATTTAATTGTAGCAATTTTATAACATATGCGGTAAATATGTTATTACCGAAAATTAAGGGTGTAAAATGGTATTATAAACACCCATGGGTTATTAGGAATTGTTAGGAATTTACTTGGTTAAATTTGGAGTTAATACGAATTATATAAGTATAATATATGATATTTTATATCATTGTTACATATAGGTAACATATGTGGTGGACACCGTAAATATTGAAAATATAAGGTTAGAAATGATATTTATAACCTTTTGGTATAGTTTGGTAATTTTTGGAGTTATATATAAGGTTTTATAAAGATCTATGTATAATATATAGTTTTAATGATATAAGGAAACTATATATTATAAATTGGGGAGATTTGGTAATTATACAAAGTTAGGTGGAAGGAATTTAATTAAAATAGACCCTAGGGTCTGTTCGGTAATTATAAACCTTTAAAACAATAGGTTATAATTATATTAAGGTTTAAGGATTATAATATAAGGTATATATTATAAGTGTGACAATGGAATATAATTTGGGATTGATTTGTAAAATCTGAAAGTATGGTGGAATTTAATAAAACCGAAAATACTATGGTCCATTTGGAATTTTATAACAAATTATAACTATAGGTTATAATTGTTTTAATGACATAAATGTCATAATATATGTTATATAACTATAATATAACATTATATAAATTGAGTGGTGGATTTTGTAAATATTTATGAGAACAAGAGTGCTGTTCGGAAATAATGGGAATTTTAGAACAAAATTTATAATATGGTTTTCAATGTTATAAAGGTTATAACATTTATAATATAAGAAATATTCATTAAAAGAGAATGAATATATTATAAAAATTTGCCATATAATAAATGGTCTCATAATACATGTATATAAATAAATATATGTCATGGTGTGGAAAAATATAATATGGTTCAGTAACCATATATTATCATAATTAAAATGATATAAGATAAGGAGAGACGAATTACAAACATTAGATATGGAAATTCTAATGTTAGGAGTATACATGGAAAATAAGGATTCATATAATTCAAAGTACTTTTACATACGAATTATACCACATTAAACTTGGAAAAACAACCTTAGGAAAAGAAAATACTAAGGTGAAGTGTATAATATATGACTAGGAATTATACATGCAATATAGAAACAAACTATATGATATACAAGAGTATATTAAGTTACATGCGATAACAAGGTTCAACATTAAGTATGTTATTATACGAGACAAGACTACGCATGTAATATAACGTTTTTCCAATTCCGAGTTAAGCCGAAAACCCGACAAAACGTTGACAGTTAATAACGGGGGATTAACCGGGAGGTAATAGCGACTGTACGGAGTACTGTAGAGTTAAGTTGTTATACGGGATTCTAATCAGTAGCGTTATGTATTGTTAGACTGTTAGAGACGACACGAGGAGCATCGGATCTAGCTGAATCATACTCCACCGTAATACTTTCAGGGTGAACGGTATGTTATTTATGTGGCTTGATTGTCTCTGAGGATTTCCTCAGTTCAGACATTGTGTGAAAATCTGTGATAAGATTGAATGTCTGCTTGTGTGAATTAATATGCTTGAGTTGCGTATTAATGCTGCTTTATTATTATTACTGTTGTACGATAACAGTACCGTTCGTATATATGAACATATTATAAAACGAACTAGCGGCAATGATGCTATCTTATATGTGTAATATAAGGGACGTAAGTAAAACGTTGTAGCATTAGGATAATAAGATATATATAATATCTGAGACTTATATACAGAGCATTGGCCTCTTTAAACGCCGCTCTCGTATCTAACACTGGATCCCGAGTCGACATACTCAGGATTGGACTAACAACCTTAGTCTGTTGTGTTAGGAAAAATAGTAAAACGATGCGATGGTATAGATAAGTTTATCAAGAGGATGTGGCTCTTGCTGTAAACTGTGATCCATTAACGATACTAGGATACCGTGTTGTAACCGTAAGTATCTGGATAAATTTCCAACGGACTACAAATGGTTCGTCTGTCGGAGACTCTACCGCTGGAGTGGCTATTGCCGTGGGTGACCCGCCATAGGTGATGGGTAACTTAGAGACACGTCGTTCTAACGAGACGTTGTCATTAGGCATGACTGAACAATTACGGACGACTATATTAGCTCGTACATTAGGCGAACATTATCTGGGCTTGTACGCCAAAGACGGGAAATTATACTTTTTTATAATTCTCGTTGTTTCGCCTTGTTGCTCAGTGGTTATGCTTTGTAATTATGTGTGGTATGTTGGTGGATTTGTTTGAACGAGCCATTGTGCTCATATTGTATGTTGTGAACTGGTTGAGTCGAGTCGCTGTACTCATGTGTAGATTATGGTGGATTGTTTGGTCGAGTGAGTCGCCGTACTCAGTTATGAACTATCAAGTGTTTATTGGAATGGAGTCTCTGTACTCATATAAGCGTGGTAACGCTTTCAGTGGTTTATTACGATGCGACGTGTGAAGCCGGGGGCTTGTTTGCTATTTGAGTTTACTGCAATATATACTGTTGCTTTACAGTTTTAACATTAAACTACCTGCATGAAAATGAATTGCATGCTGTCGACCAATTAACTGAGGGTGTAACACCCCATCCAACAACAAATACATAACAACAATCTGCAGCGGAATACACAACTCATCAAATAACTCAACTCGCTGGTGTTACACGCCGTTAACCACCCACGTGGCTAACAAGGCTAATACACATACATTGTACCGGTCTGATGGGCTAAATTCCCGAGCGACTACACATTACTATCCCTTTCCATTAACAACAACAATAACGTACAACTTTCACTATACCGAGTATTTATAAACTGGTGCCGACAACAATTTCGGTCTTACTACACCTACTGTATACATACACTTAAATGATTACCCATGTACAACGACTACCCGTCCTACTCTCGAACGGCTTCCAGCACTTCGTACCTGAAATAGGAAAAGAAGAGAAAGGGTGGCCCCCAAGGGGCTCAGCACCTTTGCTGGTATGGTAATCCCGCAGCCCACATGCTACCGGGCCACACACAACTAATTGTCGTCTTAGCATGCGGTTGATTATATTTAAATCATGCATGCAACTGTAAACACACAACACATAAACATTTCGCCTCAGCGGGCTCAACAAACGGATAATATATCCTTACTTGATAAGTCACTCAGGGTATTCATTATCCCTAGAGTGTTCCTCCTCTAATGGAGCTACTTCCTTAATAGACGACACTTGCCCTTAAATCGGGTTATCCTTAAACGCCTCTTATCACAAACTGGGATTCATTTCCATGATCCACACACTCCATATCTTACAACATATAACATTCCTTACATAACAAAACATAACAACACTTTCATGTATCGACGTGCGCATGATAACATCACAATAGGAATTGCATTACAACAACATCACATAACATAACGGGAACGGTCCTCTTAGGAACCGACCCAAACATAGTTAATTCACTGGTGAGCCTAGAGAATGGTGTCACCCTCATGGTAAGCTCGTTATACAACAACAAAAACACTCATTACCGTCCTAATAGTCGGACGAGTAACTTAAGTTAAGATGGTTCGGGTTTGGAGGCCCGAACACACCACACAAACACATGTTCCCCCTAAACCGATCATAAGTCAGAATAGCTAAGCTTTGGAATAAGCTAATGGGAGATCATAACCCGTGAGGGAAACAACCATAACAAAGAGAAGGGTAAGGCTAAGAAGGATACCCTCTCCCAAACAACGCGCGACCGGCCAAACCGGATTCCTCACTACTGTTAGTACATACTTACTTCAGATATTAGTTAGAACCCCACTATGGAGTCTATCATAACTACACACCATACAGTATTACAACTGGGTTAGACACACAAGGGAGATCCCTACATTCACATACACATATCACACAATCAACTCACGCATAGCCGTGGTTAGAACGCCCCATGGTTCGGGTCGTTTAATCCGAATACCGAACTCTCACGTGATCCTAGACTCAGTTAACTAAGGTTAACACTGCCGAGGTTAAATGGTATCGGAGTTGAACACGCCACATATATGAATTACTGTAAACTCATTGCATGTTTTATCTTACAACGTGGCAAACACATAGAAAAACACATTGGCATACAAGCCGGTGTAATCCGGTAGGACACAGGTTGCAAGAAAACCATACCTGTCACCGGAGTCCACTTTATCATGTCCACTTACGTTCCTCGAGCAATTCTCGAACAACTGATAACATTACATGTACTTTTATTAACATCGGGGTAACATGATTGTTTAAAGTCTAATGCTTATAACTTATCCCGTTAATTTAGTTATATAACTTCACATTTTAACTTGTTTTACTTTTACATTTTAATACAATTTTTCCTCCACTAAATTGTCATTATAACTCACTTAACATGTCCTTAACAATCTTATAACATCATTACTTAACAATCCCCTTACATATCATTTTATAACCTTAACATTTAAATCATCTTACTTAACTTCTCTCAAGTCCATATATATTTATCTTTCTAACCATCAATACTCTCTTAATGGCATACCACTAATACCACTTAACATTCTTAAAATTAATTTTTTTTTTTTTATGGTCCGACCGACCCACGACCGACCCACCCCTGGTAGGTCGGTGCAGAAACTCTCCTAAAAATGCCTATCTTATTCCAAACTCCTCTACAAGTTCCCTCCTATGTTCTAACACCATTTGGGCACTTAAACACCCTCTTAAATCATCCATTAAACTCATTAGTTGACCCACCATCAAGCTCCTTGATCATTCACTCAAATTCTTGCAAAATTCCTAACACTTGTAATGTTTTTCCCTAAGTTCCTAAGTGGTGGTTTATACTTATGATAACAACTAACTAAAATGTTTTCTCACCACCATCACATCTACTCCAAGCATCATTCATCACAAACACCTCCATTACACAACTCCTTCTATATCCACAAGTTTACACTTAGACCTTCACAAGGCATTACTTTTCCTTTGCTTACCTAAACTTTAACAAGACTTAATACTTCACATATCATAACTTTGGTGTGTATAAAACACTCATTTGATTTCTAAATCCTCCAAGATTATGCCCAAGGCATCTTAACACTTAAGAACACCTTAATTCACCATCTTCACACTTAACCATTCCTAGCACCTTCTAGGTCATAAAATCTCATTACTACACATAAACTCCTTTGTTTATCGACTAAATTTCACCATGGGTTCTCTTGTATCACCTTACACCAAAACACATAGTTTTTCACCTTTTGACAACCAAGAACACTTAATCACTTAATACACATTCCTTACACACAAACATATTATTTTTCATCCTTTAACCATCCAAGGCATTCATCTTCTCAACAATGCTCTTTACACACAAGTAAACCTTTAAACTACACTACATCACAATATAGTGCATAAACTTAAATTGCTTGGCACCTAGGCCCTTAAATAACATGGCTCTTAGGCCCTTAAATTGCATAAACCATAAACACTGAATTTCCACATTTAAATGCCTTCAACCTGCGAATACACACAACAATGCTCCCATGTCCTTTTAGTCCACCTTGTGGATAGTTTCCTAGCTCATTTTCCCATTGGCTCTTTAGGTTATTTATTAAGCAAATATAGCTCAATTCCCTAGTACAATAAACCACATTAAGAGAGGTTATTTACCTCTTTGTTTTTCCAAGTTTTCTCACTTGTTCTCTTGTTTTTCTTGATTGAAAATCGGCAAGGAGCTTTTATCACTTGTCAACCTTCTAACCAATATACATATAAGGGTAATGAGCATTAAGTTTAATACTCAAACTCATAATTAAACCCTAGGTTTACATAAGTGTCTTAAAACACTAAAATTGATGTTTACCTTTGGAATTTGAAAGAGAACTTGAACAAGTGGCAAGATAGGACTCCTCCTAGCCCTTTGAAGTTTGGATTAAGCTAAAAAGATAGCAAGGTAATGCACCATTGTAAGGTGAATTTTCGGCCACACACTAAAACAAGAGGAAATGTTGTTTTTCTTTGATTTTCCTTACCTTGAAGCAAAGGAGAATGTCAAGGCATGAAAAGGTGAGCTCAAGCTCCTTCAATGGAGAATCTTCATGGCACCAAAATGGAGTTCTTGAAGATTTGAAAAGAGAGAAGTGTAGAGCTTGACCTAACTAAGACAAATATGGTCTTGGAATTTGATTTGGTGCATGGAGCTAGAAGTTACAAGCATTCAAAGATGGAGAATGGTATATGGCTGTAGCAAAACGAGATGGAGAAGGGAGTATGAGGTTGGAGACGGTGGGAACCAAGAAGAAAAGAAGAGAAAGTGAGGAGAGAGGTTTAGTTTGGAGATATTTATGTTATAAGGCATAAAGTAACTTTTCACTTTATTCTTTCTTCTTTTCTTTATTTTCTAGCCAAGTGTGATGACTCACACACTAAAAACCGTGCCCCCTTCAATATATAAGATACTTATGGTCTTTGTTGACCATTTAACTAATTAAAGTTGACTTAAGTCAAAACTAGCACTATTTGGGCACTATTCACAAACTAAGGCACATATTTGTGAAATTTTTGATTTCCCATTGATATAGACTTCCAAATGTGATACTATAGTACACATGTTAATTAAAGAGTAATGATGGACATCTAGCCATTCAAAACTCATTTACAAGACAATTTTTCAAAAACGTGCTTTAAGACTCCTTAGAGCACATTTTGTGTTTTAACTTGTTTTCAAGCTTGGTTTTCTTGGTAATTGATTAAATATGTTCATTAACATACTTTTAAGGTATAGGTATGACCATTAGGTCTTATACAAATTTATCCCAGGCTTAGAGCACATTTTTGCTCATATTGACTTTAAGGTATTTATTTGTGTTTTGTTTGGTTTCATTGTCTACCAAAGTTTCCTAAGGACTTAATTAGCCTTATTAAATCATACTTGAATATTATTAAGCCTTGGTAGGCTCTTTGGGTCCTAACCAAGTTCGCTCATAGCTTAGAGCATGTTTTGCTCAAACTGTGTCTTAATGCTTTATTGCATTTTACTATGGTTTAAATTGTACACTGATGTTCTAAGGCACTTTTAGCCTTTACATACCATAGTTTAATATTTAAACCGCATATCAAGGTTTGGGGTATTTCAATCTACCCCCCTTAAAAGAAACTTCGTCCTCGAAGTTCACATTTCCCACACTCATTAGATTAGAATACGGGGATTACTTACAGCCATAAAACTTCCATAACCAAACACACTTTACATCACAACCTCGGACTTAATGGTCCGGGCAACACATTCACATCCACACATAACATAACATATTCACATGATAACCTCGGACTCAATGGTCCGGGTATCTAACAACACTTACACATACATAACAACCCCTTTGACTCACTGGTCTTGGGTAACATAACAACCTTTAGACACATAGGTCTATGTAACACAACACATTTAGACTCGTAGGTCTTAATAGCATACACTTTAGGAACTCAAGGTCAAAATAATATTTATTACACATACCACACAACATGTCATAGCATGTATAACAATAAAAAAATATCTTTGATATACACTGTGATCCCGCAGAACCCGGTCGCGATGGACACCTTCCGTCCCCGTGTCCTTGGGAGATCAAAACAATCACTTAAGTTTAAAATTTCCTTTAGAGGTTAAGTAAGAGAACTTTAATTATGTAAAGTATATATTAACGTTTTATAAATACCAATTGAAAATCTTTTTGAAAGCACACACAACTCCAAGTCCAACTTAAGCTCTTTGCTTCTTTTCTTAGCGTGGTTATTTGTGACCACTTATAGGGAGCTTCAAGAATCATCCAACCCTGATGTGATCAGCATCAGTGTAGAACTATCCTTCCACTCCAATTTGTGTTCGGCTTCCCTTGATCACATGCAAATCAAGTTCCACTTCCCACTTCATTTTCAAGCATCAAGTAAATCACTCATTTCCAATTTTCTATCATTTTAATCATTCTAATCATGATCATACATCTCCAAGGATAGAACTTCGTCTATCAGTTATTTCCATACACTTTAGTCCTGTTGCCTATGGAATCTTATTCTCATTAGGTTTTATATTGGTCTCATACCCTTTTATGAATCACTATATAGTATATATACACATATATTTTATCAAAATACGACACACCGTTTCACATTTATACACTGTCGGGGTTTTGTTCCCCGGGAGTTTCTCTACTCCCACATCTGTACTATCACACACACTTGTTAACAAATACACACACTTATCACAATGGTATTCGCATCCTCTGTGCGCAATTACCACAATTCAACCATGAATGAATGCGTATGTTTACGTAACACACACACCAATCATCAAAACAATAATATAATTTTGTGCCATGCACAATGTAAGTCACATACACTACGTACACTTGTACGGTAATATACACTAAGTGGTTTTGCGCTCTACCCCCCTTAAAAGGGATTACGCCCACGTAATCAATCACTAAACATTAGCTTAAAATGTTTTGCCGTCGTGAAGTATCTTAACTTCCACGCGGTCTATTACACAATGGATTCTGATAAGAGGATCTTAACCTTATTGGCGGTTTAGTTCCTAAACCAAGAATTCTCATTGGAGTTTGTTTAAACTCTTAGTTGGTTTCGATTCTGGCCTGTTAGGCTTCTAGGCGTTAATAATTAGCCATTCACTCATGTTCACCATGTACATTCAACGCTGAATCACTGGCTCACTAGTTTCTGCTGCGAAACTCTAATAACTGTAGAGCTTAATTGCCCCATTTGTTATTCGTACTGTATTGTACATCCCCAAGTGTCACCTTCATCTTGGTAACAATGGTTTCTCAACCGACGCGTGGTATCTCTTACCGTTAGCGAATTCGGTGAGTTATAAACTTTCTATCCACTTCCATAACAACTTACTGTGTATACAGCTATGTATTTCACAATGATTGACTTGTTTCCTTCCGACTTACTGTCGGTTGAGATTGAGCTACTACCTAGTATGTAGTGCTCTCTCAGCTATTTACAACATTTGTGGTATATTCCATACCGCTTTTTGGCAGTTAGTGCTACTGTAGTCACTTACTGTTAATCATGTCTCCAAATTTGGTTTTGCACAAGTACTCTTTTATTGGTGCGGCCTTGCATTTCCTATGCATCGGTCATTACAACATTATTCCTCCACCATTAACATGTTTCCAATTCCTGGCTATCCCACTCGATCATTACTGCGCAAGTGCAATACCAAAACACTCAGTCATACAGAGTGTAGAGGCGTAAACTCTTGACAGCAAATCTCTCATGTGATTCGCACGGAATTCACACTTTGTTTCACTGAGATTCTGATCTCGTAATACTGGCTACTGGCTTACTGCCTAGTTTGTTTGGTATCACTTATCGGTTAACAATACTTATACAACGGTCGCTTGCTGCGCACCGTGCCCTTACTCATTACATAACACTAACTTGCATGTCTATTTACTGTCACATTAACTTCCACACATATATTTACATCCTTTGTATTATGGTTCGTCATTCATTTGGATGACTACCGAATGCTCCTTGAGCGTTGCTCACTCGAGTCTCAAACCGACGTTATTTAGCTCGGTGCTTCACTTTATACACACATATTACTAAACTAACTGCTCTCAAATAATAATAATATATTTGTCCATCCTTAACATATTTCTTGAGCTTGGTTCACAAAACTACCGCTCCTGCGGTCTCACAATATCGAGAGGTATCCCCACTCTTAATGCAGTGGTTCGTTTACCACTCTATTTACTTATATTATATAAACTTTTGCAATTAATCGAATTTACATAGCATATGTTGCTTGTGGCTTACAAGTCTTATTGCCTTGAGCTGCGCTCATTGTAGGCTGTCCACATACATGTACTTCTTTGTACAACATTACATAGTTTGGATATCGTATTGAGCTCCATGACAAGGTCGTTGCATCACGTTTCCTTTTACGGGATGCCCCTTAGGATTGCTAGTCCGTCTCCTGACAACTTATGTCTAAACTGGGTGTTAATTTCAACCCTTGTGTTTCTGTCACGTTATTCCGTGCAACAATTATTGATGCGAACACCCTTTAAGGATTGCTCCTGGGTGTTGCTAAGTCATACCATTACATCTGGTTCGCACTTATTGGTATATTCAGTTAGCCACGCCGTTTGCGTTCTTAACTGGTTATTATCTCCTTCTGTGAAGATCAACATTTCCTGGTAGTGTAGGTACTCATTTTGGGAGTTTCACCCCGTTCTTTGCACATTAATGTGTCCACATTAGGCATCTGCTTAGCCATGGACAGGTTGGGTCTCCGTTCCAGCTATCATGTTTATCCCTGAGGATCCTCAAGTCATATACGATGTCTTTACATTCAGTTTGTGCACTTCGCACTTCCTAACTCTTAAACATTCCCTTGAAAGGAATTCACTAATCCTTTTAATCTCGTTACTTAACTGAGTTCTTTAACTTCAACCATTCCTTGTAATCTCTAGCTCTTGTTTGATTTGTACTGCTGACCGTAGACGGAGTCGACTACTTCCCGTGTTTCGGACTCTACTTGTATACATATATGGGGTACCATACTGATACATTACTACTTACCCAACTAACCATAAGTAGGTCTGTCAGGCCCACAAGCTCCTATCGGAGTGCGGTCGTCCCACAATTCGGTTGGTACACTCGTAGTGTCCGTCACACGCCTAGGTGAAGCATTCTGTTGTCAACTCCCTTATATTGTCCCTTGACAATATATGTCCCGTGCTTCCCGAATTTAATCGAAGGAAAGTTTATCCACTGTCGTATCTTATCAACTGCTCTTGGTTTTACTGGTTTGGTTTAAAAGAAGGTTGGAAAGAAGTGTTGGTTTGAAAGAAAATCTGGTTTTGAAAAGAAAAGGGTTTGAATAAATTTGGGTTTAAAGGAAAAATTTTCATGGTCTCACAACATCTTCTTACCTTAACCACGTCCAGCTTCTTGCTGACTGGTGTACTTCCAATTACAAAGGTCAGGCTGTTAAGCCCTTCCATGGTCACTATGATCACACAAACTTCGTAGTACTTTACCCAGTACTTTATAGTGGTTATAAATTTCCCGAACAGCCCTGTTATAGCAGCACTTGCTATGGCAAGTGCGCCATGCTAACTGGCTATCAGTTTAACACATACCGATTGTGGTATTGTTTTTTTTTACTCGCACTATTATCAGTGGCCTCGTTGGCCCTCACTTGATCTTACAGTCTTGACAATAACTCCTCCGGGTAACTCCTCACTGTATTCATATGGAAATTATCAACTGGGGTGTCTCCCACTCTTGGAGTCCCCCTTTACTTAGTATCGTATCCTCTTTATAGCCCGTTCCACGCACTTGTCGTGGTTACTGAGACTTGTCTCTTGTTTGGGCACTACGTTGTAGTTCCTTTGTCGGTTGGTATACCATTGGTGTATTATTTATCAACTGTGGTCCCGTAGACACTTGTCTCGGGTTTCTCTAATCCACTTCTTGCCTGTTGCACGATCGGTGCGTTGCAAGCTGGTTACTCTCGACTGCTCTGCATGGCGACCCAGGTTGCCGGAAATTCTATTCTCTTATACACAAAATCCTTCATTCTTCGCTATTTAATGAGGTTAACATTGTTTAGATGGGAACCGTCTCCGGGATTCTCAGTTTTCAGGATCTACCGTATGACAGGTTCTCCGTACCCTTAGAGGTATTCAATAACAGCCAGCTCGGGTATTCCCAAGTATGAGAGGACTTTCATCTCTCTGGCGTTGTTTCCCAAGTTATAAAACAGGGACTGTGGAGGGTGGGATGGAGATTGTAGGTTTCCAGTACACACTGGTAATTCCTATCTAGCGTACCTCTCACGCTATCACTCAACCCTTAACCCAAAGGACTTAAATCCTAACTCGGTACTTCCTAAGCTCGGTAATTCAGTCATCAGAGCGATACTTCGCTCTGATACCACTTTTTGTAACACCCATCCAACAACAAATACATAACAACATCTGCATCGAATACACAACTCATCAAATAACTCAACTCGCTGGTGTTACAACGCCGTTAACCACCCACTGTCTAACAAGGCTAATACACATACATTGTACCGTCTGATGGGCTAAATTCCCGAGCGACTACACATTACTATCCCTTTCCATTAACAACAACAATAACGTACAACTTCACTATAACCGATAGTATTTAAACTGGTGCCGACAAACAATTTCGGTCTTACTACACCTACGTATACATACACTTAAATGATTACCCATGTACAACGACTACCCGTCCTATCTCGAACGGCTTCCAGCACTTCGTACCTGAAATAGGAAAAGAAGAGAAAGGGTGGCCCCCAAGGGGCTCAGCACCTTTGCTGGTATGGTAATCCCGCAGCCCACATGCTACCGGGCCACGCACAACTAATTGTCGTCTTAGCATGCGGTTGATTATATTTAAATCATGCATGCAACTGTAAACACACAACACATAACATTTCCCTCAGCGGGCTCAACAAACGGATAATATATCCTTACTTGATAAGTCACTCAGGGTATTCATTATCCCTAGAGTGTTCCTCCTCTAATGGAGCTACTTCCTTAATAGACGACACTTGCCCTTAAATCGGGTTATCCTTAAACGCCTCTTATCACAAACTGGGATTCATTTCCATGATCCACACACTCCATATCTTACAACATATAACATTCCTTACATAACAAAACATAACAACACTTTCACGTATCGACGTGCGCATGATAACATCACAATAGGAATTGCATTACAACACATCACATAACATAACGGGAACGGTCCTCTTAGGAACCGACCCAAACATAGTTAATTCACTGGTGAGCCTAGAGAATGGTGTCACCCTCATGGTAAGCTCGTTATACAACACAACAACACTCATTACCGTCCTAATAGTCGGACGAGTAACTTAAGTTAAGATGGTTCGGGTTTGGAGGCCCGAACACACCACACAAACACATGTTCCCCCTAAACCGATCATAAGTCAGAATAGCTAAGCTTTGGAATAAGCTAATGGGAGATCATAACCCGTGAGGGAAACACCATAACAAAGAGAAGGTAAGGCTAAGAAGGATCCCTCTCCCAAACAACGCGCGACCGGCCAAACCGGATTCCTCACTACTGTTAGTACATACTTACTTCAGATATTAGTTAGAACCCCACTATGGAGTCTATCATAACTACACACCATACAGTATTACAACTGGGTTAGACACACAAGGGATCCCTACATTCACATACACATAGCACACAATCAACTCACGCATAGCCGTGGTTAGAACGCCCCATGGTTCGGGTCGTTTAATCCGAATACCGAACTCTCACGTGATCCTAGACTCAGTTAACTAAGGTTAACACTGCCGAGGTTAAATGGTATCGGAGTTGAACACGCCACATATATGAATTACTGTAACTCATTGCATGTTTTATCTTACAAACGTGGCAAACACATAGAAAAACACATTGGCATACAGCCGGTGTAATCCGGTAGGACACAGGTTGCAAGAAAACCATACCTGTCACCGGAGTCCACTTTATCATGTCCACTTACGTTCCTCGAGCAATTCTCGAACAACTGATAACATTACATGTACTTTTATTAACATCGGGTAACATGATTGTTTAAAGTCTAATGCTTATAACTTATCCCCGTTAATTTAGTTATATAACTTCACATTTTAACTTGTTTTACTTTTACATTTTAATACAATTTTTCCTCACTAAATTGTCATTATACTCACTTAACATGTCCTTAACAATCTTATAACATCATTACTTAACAATCCCCTCATTACATATCATTTTATAACCTTAACATTTAAATCATCTACTTAACTTAATCTCTCAAGTCCATATATATTTATCTTTCTAACCATCAATACTCTCTTAATGGCATACCACTAATACCACTTAACATTCTTAAAATTAATTTTTTTTTTATGGTCCGACCCCACCGACCGACCCACCCCTGGGTAGGTCGGCTGCAGAGAACATCCAACTTCACAGTTTCAGCCCGACCGACCCAGACTGGGGTCGGTCCCCTGGGTAGGTCGGCTGCAGAAACTCTCCTCAAAATGCCTATCTTATTCCAAACTCCTCCACAAGTTCCCTCCTATGTTCTAACACCATTTGGGCACTTAAACACCCTCTTAAATCATCCATTAAACTCATTAGTTGACCCACCATCAAGCTCCTTGATCATTCACTCAAATTCTTGCAAAATTCCTAACACTTGTAATGTTTTTCCCTAAGTTCCTAAGTGGTGGTTTATACTTATGATAACAACTAACTAAATGTTTTCTCACCACCATCACATCTACTCCAAGCATCATTCATCACAAACACCTCCATTACACAACTCCTTCTATATCCACAAGTTTACACTTAGACCTTCACAAGGCATTACTTTTCCTTTGCTTACCTAAACTTTAACAAGACTTAATACTTCACATATCATAACTTTGGTGTGTATAAAACACTCATTTGATTTCTAAATCCTCCAAGATTATGCCCAAGGCATCTTAACACTTAAGAACACCTTAATTCACCATCTTCACACTTAACCATTCCTAGCACCTTCTAGGTCATAAAATCTCATTACTACACATAAACTCCTTTGTTTATCGACTAAATTTCACCATGGGTTCTCTTGTATCACCTTACACCAAACACATAGTTTTTCACCTTTTGACAACCAAGAACACTTAATCACTTAATACACATTCCTTACACACAAACATATTATTTTTCATCCTTTAACCATCCAAGGCATTCATCTTCTCAACAATGCTCTTTACACACAAGTAAACCTTTAAACTACACTACATCACAATATAGTGCATAAACTTAAATTGCTTGGCACCTAGGCCCTTAAATAACATGGCTCTTAGGCCCTTAAATTGCATAAACCATAAACACTGAATTTCCACATTTAAATGCCTTCAACCTGCGAATACACACAACAATGCTCCCATGTCCTTTTAGTCCACCTTGTGGATAGTTTCCTAGCTCATTTTCCCATTGGCTCTTTAGGTTATTTATTAAGCAAATATAGCTCAATTCCCTAGTACAATAAACCACATTAAGAGAGGTTATTTACCTCTTTGTTTTTCCAAGTTTTCTCACTTGTTTTCTCTTGTTTTTCTTGATTGAAAATCGGCAAGGAGCTTTTATCACTTGTCAACCTTCTAACCAATATACATATAAGGGTAATGAGCATTAAGTTTAATACTCAAACTCATAATTAAACCCTAGGTTTACATAAGTGTCTTAAAACACTAAAATTGATGTTTACCTTTGGAATTTGAAAGAGAACTTGAACAAGTGGCAAGATAGGACTCCTCCTAGCCCTTTGAAGTTTGGATTAAGCTAAAAAGATAGCAAGGTAATGCACCATTGTAAGGTGAATTTTCGGCCACACACTAAAACAAGAGGAAATGTTGTTTTTCTTTGATTTTCCTTACCTTGAAGCAAAGGAGAATGTCAAGGCATGAAAAGGTGAGCTCAAGCTCCTTCAATGGAGAATCTTCATGGCACCAAAATGGAGTTCTTGAAGATTTGAAAAGAGAGAAGTGTAGAGCTTGACCTAACTAAGACAAATATGGTCTTGGAATTTGATTTGGTGCATGGAGCTAGAAGTTACAAGCATTCAAAGATGGAGAATGGTATATGGCTGTAGCAAAACGAGATGGAGAAGGGAGGATGAGGTTGGAGACGGTGGGAACCAAGAAGAAAAGAAGAGAAAGTGAGGAGAGAGGTTTAGTTTGGAGATATTTATGTTATAAGGCATAAAGTAACTTTTCACTTTATTCTTTCTTCTTTTCTTTATTTGCTAGCCAAGTGTGATGACTCACACACTAAAAACCGTGCCCCCTTCAATATATAAGATACTTATGGTCTTTGTTGACCATTTAACTAATTAAAGTTGACTTAAGTCAAAACTAGCACTATTTGGGCACTATTCACAAACTAAGGCACATATTTGTGAAATTTTTGATTTCCCATTGATATAGACTTCCAAATGTGATACTATATAGTACACATGTTAATTAAAGAGTAATGATGGACATCTAGCCATTCAAAACTCATTTACAAGACAATTTTTCAAAAACGTGCTTTAAGACTCCTTAGAGCACATTTTGTGTTTTAACTTGTTTTCAAGCTTGGTTTTCTTTGGTAATTGATTAAATATGTTCATTAACATACTTTTAAGGTATAGGTATGACCATTAGGTCTTATACAAATTTATCCCAGGCTTAGAGCACATTTTTGCTCATATTGACTTTAAGGTATTTATTTGTGTTTTGTTTGGTTTCATTGTCTACCAAAGTTTCCTAAGGACTTAATTAGCCTTATTAAATCATACTTGAATATTATTAAGCCTTGGTAGGCTCTTTGGGGGTTAACCAAGTTCGCTCATAGCTTAGAGCATGTTTTTGCTCAAACTGTGTCTTAATGCTTTATTGCATTTTACTATGGTTTAAATTGTACACTGATGTTCCTAAGGCACTTTTAGCCTTTACATACCATAGTTTAATATTTAAACCGCATATCAAGGTTTGGGGTATTTCAGAGGGTCCGAGGGGGCATGACAGTCATGTAGTAACATACTCAGCAGGGGCTGATTCCATACCACAAACAACCATTTTTGCAGGTATGCAGCTTCCGGTGTCGACAAAGAGAGGGACGCACTGGGTAGTTTAGTTACAGTGGTTTTAATGTGCACTGTTGCATTTTGATACGAACTTAGAAACATGTATAGGATTGGGATACTTAGAATGCTCACTGTGAATGTATTTTATATTGGTTTGAGAAGGCTAGATCTATCTCTTGTTGTCACTGTGGGAAATTGTTTCGTATTTATGAATATATCAGTAAGCACGTTATTACTCGTATGGGCGAGTGAGAACGGTGACACCAGTAGTTCAAGTATTGAGATTACCGCTGCGATTACAATGTTAAGTAAAATGATTAGGAGCCGATTAGAGTAGGGGTGTTACATTTCGAGCGTGGATGATAGTGGTATGTGGGGCGATTTTGCGGTGGTGTAAAGCAACCAAGGAGGAATGCAGATTCAAGTGGATGAAGACAAGTTTCGGGTGGTGAGATTTTGTAGGGAAGAGCTCGCGGGAGATGTGGATGTGGAGAAGGTTTCCGGTGAAGGTGATGTTGGTGGTGGTGTTTTCACGGTGGTTCAAGGCGGAAAAGAGAAAGAAATGAAGAGGATGAAACTTCTGGCCTTGGCGTTTCTTCAGTTCGAATTGTCGCCTGGCTATCTTACATGTCTACAGTAGGGTTTTTCGTCCCTTTATAATAGAATACTAGGATTTTGTAAAAAAAATGGGCTCACTAAAACCGACAGGGCTCTGTCTGGGACTGATATGAGGGAATTGGGCTCTAGAGCGGTTGGGCCGTGTTTGGATCTAGGCGAGCTCAAGGCCCTGTTTGGTCGCGGATGGTCGAAAATAAAATAAACATTGTTGCTTCTGGTGAGGTTTAAACTTGAAACCTCCGGCCCTCCCCTGCGTGTTCTAATCCATTGAGCCATGATGGAATTTAGTATATGATTGTGGAAAGTAAAGTTAGAGCTCTAATATGAGCTAAATGGAAAATAAGTGTAACACCCCTAATCTTAAACCTGTAATGACGTCATAACTCAAAGCATAATAAATAATAATTCGCAGCGGAAAATAAAACTAACTACCTTGGTGTTACACGCCGTTACTCACCCTTGTGAGCAACAAGGCAACCTTACTCTTTCCAACAATACAACTCCTCACGCTGTGATGAACAGATACCAAGCACTCCTAATTATTACAAACCAAATTCAACTAAATGAGCAACTAACTGAATACATCAACCTCTTTATTACAATACAAATAAACCAAGGTGTTGCTGTAACACATCAACTACCCCCCGTGTCCCGCACTCCGGCTTGAGTCTTCTTCAATAACCTGGAATGTTTGGCCCATTGAAGAGCTCAGCAATCAAAATGCTGGTATGCTAAATGTGATCTTAAGTCATCTAGATTCCTTTAGTCGTTTTAGCCATCTTGATATTAGATTCTCTACATGAAATACCGGTTTACAATGATAACAGTAATAACCGTAAACATTTAATAATCACATAACAACTCTCCTGCAAACATCAGTGTACGATAACACACAACATCAATAACCACACAGCAATAATCCTCAGTAATAATCAATAGTCACACACTAATAACCCATAACAATCACCAAACAAGATACACACATAAAACTAGCACTCTATTAGTTAGCCAACTGACCCTTATCTTTTAAACCAATCATTTAACCTTTTTCCAAATAGTTTCCACCTCAAGTGTCATGTTAAGACAAACCTTATCAACTTATTAATGGATGATAGTCCCCTGTGTTCCATTGGAACTATTACCAGACGACCCTAGGCCCTGGTTATTTGACCGATCCGGTCGAAACTGTGCACCAACGGCAGTGCATTCCGCCATCCCCGAATGTGGCTGATGGATTTCCTTTGAGTGACTCCCCATTGAAGTCTCTCGTAGTGATCACAATGCACAACCCGAAAGTCGAAACGATCCGGATTCCTCTCTTTACAAGTTAGCCCTTTTTTTTCAGTGACATAATAACCAATACTTGAAATAAGACTATCACATTTGACCCTTGTTAGGTTCAATAATACCTATAGGTCAGTTAGTCTCCTTTTTTTTGTTTAGATGTATAAACTTTTAGTCATGAGACATTCGCGTATAAGATACAACGCAACAGTTTGAGCAATACAGTACACAATATCATACACATAAAATCACAGATATCGCTCTTGGCAATTAAACACATAATGTTGGACCTTAGGATAATCCTTAGGACATTCAGACCACACAATTAACATACCGTTCACCAAGTAACTGCTAGCTTGACAAATCCCTGTTCAGTAGTTCCTTCCCGTACGCTGTTATATAAACATGCAATACCGGGTAATATTAATATAACTATTCATTAAATATTATAGTACTGTCACTGTAATGTTTATACTCGTTGTATAATAACTCTGTATGCTATTTATTTTCCCCTATTGTTTTAACAGTGGTTCTAGATAACCTAGCAGTTCATTATTTTATGTGAAGCTCACATGTGATAATGAATTATCATTTATACGGTATATCTTTACCTCATTAATTATATACTCATAATTACTTCCACTTATCATTTATATCATATCATTTAATTATTTATGTTATAACCACCTTTATTTCATAAACTCTATATTATATTTCATAATATACCACAATACATTATATTGCCTAGTTTTACCTCCTTTCCTTATTAAATTACAATACCAACCTTATTATTTCGGTATTCATATTTTATACCCAACAACTTTATAAATTATTAGATAACCACACATAATTTCCAGTAACCATAATTTGAACCCATTAACTTTTACAATTTTTCCAAACAACCATATACTTTTATAATTTACTAAATACCCATATTATTTTTCGGAAATTGTAAAACAATTATATTAACTTCTGTAAATTGCCAAATAACCTTATAATTTTTATAATTCATTAATTACCCACATTAACCTTTGTAACTATTAATTAACCACCTTACTTTACAAATTACCAAATACTCCTATTAATTTCGGTAATTACAAACTAATACCACCAACCTTTATAAATTACAAATAAATCCCTTAATTTTTGGTTTTCCCTTATATTTTCCTTTATTCACTTTTAAACCCCAAAACTTTATATAAGTTACTGTAACACCCCTACCATTAATACAATGCTTACTGTCCAATCTCCTTACACATCAGATACACGCAGCGGATACATACTTACATACAGTGGGTGATACAATGTCGTTAGTCACCCACGTGACTAACAAGGCTACTACTTCTACATACATGAAATAACCCGAACTTAAATGTAGGGATTAAAATTAATCTAATACGTATTTAAGGGCCTAATGGTACCTAATTAATATTGGTAAGGAAAAATAAATCCAAAAGAAATAAAGAAACGCTTAAAAGGCGAAAAACGCTAAATAAGCGTTAAATAACCATAGGAGGTATGAGACCTCGGTTAGTGTATTATATGGATTCCAAAGGTGTAATAAAACCTAAATAATATATGGGAACAACTCCCGAAGAAAACGGATCCAAATAACGAACTAAAACGCTAATAGAGCTTTAGAGCACATTTTTCAAGAAAACCCAAAAACGTGACTTTGAGTGGTCAAACGGAACCATAAAAATTATAAATCATTAAATAAATATTATTAAGCATTTATGGAAGCTTAATAACCAATAAAAATAAAGAAACGAGAAAATTCCGGAAAATGGACCCGGTTAGTGAATAGTACCTAAACCGGGTAAAATAACGAGCATTTTCTGTAAAAGACGAAAAACGCTCGAACTAGTATAACTATAGGGGGCCGGTTTTTTATCTGCTAGTTAACCCCTCACACACTCACATACTAGCTAACTAATTAAAGAGGCAAAAAGCAAAAAGTGAGAAAAGTAAAAGGTACCTCACATACTCTCTCTCCTCTCATTTCTCTTCTCTCTCTCCCATTTCTTTCTTCCCCATCGTACTCCCTCTCCTCCTCCTCCCTCCTTGCTGCGATTTTGAGCTCCCCACTACAACAATGAAAGCTCCCTCTTCTTCTCCATCCTCTACCTCCATGTGAGCTCCAAATGTAAAAATAATTACATATTTGAACTCCCCTCATTCTCCTCTACATTTCCCTCTTTTCAAAATTCGAAAAGGATGAGTTTCATCTCCATGGGTTTTCCCCATTTGAAGAGAAAAGCACACCATTATGGAGCTTGGAGTCTCCTCTTTCCAACAAGGTAAAAATCTATATGAAAAACTCATGTTTTCTCCACCTTACTCCATAACCGATTTTTGCCTCTTTGTAATGCCTTGTTTTCTCTCTCTCCTTTGAGCAAAATATAAACCTAGCAATGGTGGTGGATTCACCTTCTTGAACCAAGGGCTAAAACCCCTTCTAAAACTCTCCAAAGGTAAACCCTAGAAATTTCGTTTCGAACACTTCAATGAATTGGCATTTATTTAAGGGTTAGTGCATTAATTGTAGTGTTTTGTGTTCATTGGGTGAGGGGAATGGAGTTTGGCAACTCCATTCCCCACATGGCCGATTTGGGGCAAGAAAGAAAGGAGAGGAGGATTGGAAAAAGGAATGAAGGAATTATAAGCTCAAGGTAAGAGCTCCTCCTTAATGCTAAGTTTTAATGCATTAGAATAATGGGAATGGGTGAACTAATTAAAGAACCCAAAATAATGTATTAGTAATGCCATTTTGGAAGTTTGAGTATTTGTGGATTAGTATGTGGATTATAGGCCTTGGATCCAAGTATGTTGTGTATGAGTATTAGTATTGATGTTTGATGGAGTATTGGTGTATTGGGAAGGATTTATATTTGTATTGATTGCTGGTAGGACCCTTGTAAGGGTGTGGCTAGATTAGGAATGAATTTGGTGAGAATTGGTATGTGTGGCCAAGTAAGAAAAGTAGATGAATTATGGCAAAATTTTGGTAGGAATATGTGCATTTGTGAATGACTTGGTCAATGGGAGAACCAAGAGGTGTATTGGGGATTGTAGGGATGTCTAATGACCATGGAATGATATTTGAAGTATGGGAGTACTAGGATGCAAAATCTGTAGCAAAGAGTGCAAGGAATGCCTTGGAGAAACTAGGAAGAACTAGAGTATAAGACTTGGTAAAGTAAATGTTGGAACTTGGGTATAGAAGGTGCAAATTGCTTGGAAATGAATTGTCATGGTGAGATGAGGTATTTAGGATGCTAGTAGTGGCATTGGTTGAGAAGTAATGGATGGTAGAATGGAGTTTAAAAATCTGTAGCATTGAAGGATGAAAAACTGTTGTAAGTGTGGAAGGGAAGTGATGGAATTGTGTAAGTTGATTGATGGATTTGGTAAGGAGTTTGGTGGATGAACTAAGGCAATTTGGAGGGCCTAGGTAGTGTTTAAACATGTGGGATTACATGTAGGAAGATTGGAGAAACAATGGGCAAAGTATAGAACTGAAAACAGAAATAAAAATGAAAATACTGGGCCGGACCGACCTTGGGACCGAACTTGCAAGGTCGGTCGAGCCCAGATTTACAAAGACGGGAAAGCTTCTGGAATGGACCGAACTTGCGACCGGACTTGCAAGTTCGGTCGGACCAGAGAAATTCTCCCGTCTATAGCCTACTGGAATGGACCGACCTTGCGACCGGACTTGCAAGGTCGGTCGACACAAAATTTTTCCGTCTTGTAAGTTACTGGAATGGACCGACCTTGCGACCGGACTTGCAAGGTCGGTCGGGCTAAAAATTTCACGTCAGGTAACTCACTGGAATGGACCGACCTTGGGATCGGACTTGCAAGGTCGGTCGGCCCTGTAATTTTCCAGCGTATTATCCTACTGACTTCGACCGACCTTGGGACCGACCCTGGGTAAGGTCGGTCGAGTCATACAAAAAAAAATTTTAATTAAATAATAATAATATATATATGTATATATATATATATATGTATAAACACATATACATATGTACATATATGTAAGTATACCGATGTTAAGTAAGAAAACTAACTTAAAGGAAGTAAACAATGTGTAAGTATAAGAACATTAAGTGAAACCGAAACAACGGGACAACGGGGTAAGTACGGGAGTAGCAATTATGTATGTAATGTAATGCGTAGTATTGATTGAACCGTTTGGCATGTAGCCAGGGGTTCAAGAATAGGACTCGAGGAACAAATAAGGACTAAGGAACAAGAGGACACCGGTAAAGTAAATTGCAGAAAAAGGTATGATTTCTTCATGCCCTGTATCCTAATATAGTTACCCCGATTTGTGTGCTTATTTGATCACCTAAATAAGATAAATGCATGAATCGGACTATATTGCACTTACCTGTGCTTGACTCATGTTGTTCTTGGTATTTATCGTCGTGAGCACTAGTTTGTATAGTTCATGAAATATATGAATGATGATGAATGGTATTCGAACCTTGTATTGTACTTAAGCATTGTATTGCATTTCGTATGAATGAGTATTGAGCAATGTAATTGTGTATGTGGCTTGTATGAATGACTTCTGCTAATTCCTAACTACCTAACTCCTAACTTAACTGAGTAAACTGGAATGAGTAGAAGTCCGATATAGCTTCGGCCACGCGTGAGGATGCGGAGTCACAAGAGGTTGGCTGCAATTCCTGACTCTTAAACTGGTCCGCGGCCCAAATCCCTTAAGTGGGTAGCATCCCGGATTGGTGAGTCAAGTAGATCCCGGAGGTGGGATGGAGTAGTCCCCAGGGCCGGAGGTCCCGACGACTTAACATGAGTAAGAGTAAGAGTAAGTAAGTATGTATGAGTATGAGTATGAGTATGTATGCGTATGTATGTAGTAATGAGTAAAAGAGTAATCTCCACCCGATTAACCCGGGTGGACCAATGAAGCTAACAAGAACTGTATGTGTGTTCGGAAGAAGGTAAGTATGTGTTGGATGGTTATATTGTATTCCTGGTATGTAATGAAGTGTATGTGTGTATGCCTTGCGTAAGTATTATTGTATTGTGTGTAAGAGCATGTATGCATGTATGTTTGTATGAAAATGAACTGCATGTATTCGACCAAGTGGTCGGCGTACCCTCACTAGTACGCGGGGTATGCGGTTATCATGCGCAGCGAACGCTGACCCCCTAGGGGGAACGTTTTTAGTGTGCAGGTACCCGAAGCGAATATGGTCAAGGTAAGAGACCGGAGGCACACCCTTGTAATTAGAAGCAAGTAGTTTGTGAGGAACGGGTAGTAAGTAGTCTCTTAGTGAGTACGTATGAACTTGGAAGAGGTATTATACTTGTATAAGGATCTTAGTAAACTCGGTATGTGGATTATATTATATCGTACTTGGAGTATTGTATCGAATGGAAGATTGTAGCATTTATTGGTATACGGAGTATGTATGATAGATATGTAACACTCGGAATTCCGGTCCATCAGACCGATGCTGTATGTAGAAGTAGTAGCCTTGTTAGTCACGTGGGTGACTAACGGCATTGTATCACCCACTGTATGTAAGTATGCATCCGCTGCGTGTATCTGATGTGTAATGAGATTGGACGGTAATCATTGTATGAATGGTGGGCTGTTACAAAAAGTGGTATCAGAGCGAAGTATCGCTCTGATGACTGGAAATACCGAGTTTAGGAATTCCGAGTTAGGAATTAGAAGCTTAGGGCTAAGGGCTGAGTTTTAGCATTAGAGATATGCTAATTAGGAACTACCGGTGGGTACCGGAAACCTACAAAACCAGACCCGCCCTCCACATACCCCACTGTATAACTTGGGAAAGGACGCCAGAGAGAAGAAAAGCCTTCTCATACTCGGGGAAAACCCGATCTGGCAGTTGTGAAGCAATCACACGGTAAACAAGAACCGACATATGGTAGATTCCAAGAACTGGAAGTCCCGGAGATGGGTCCCAGTTGAACCACAACACCGCACGTAATAGCGGTAGGATGAACACTCAAACCACGAGGAGGCTGCAACTTACAACAGCATGGGGCGACGTGCTTGGCAGTCGCGAAACCTAGCTAGTCAACCAACAGCAGGAAAGAAGCACTCACCGTGCAACGGAATGGAAAAGGGAGCAGCAACAGAACCCGAGACACGAGTCTACGGGATAGTAATACCTGAATAATACCACCAACGGTATGCTAGCTGACAAAGGACATAGTCGGAAGCGGTTAACTCCCAAACTACGACGCCATTAAGGTTGCAATACCTGGCCAGTATAGCGCAGACAACTACAAGAAAAACCATGAGATATAATCCAATAGGACTACAAGAGTAGTGCCTAAACAGGGAAGGCTCAGTAACCACCACAGATGTGTGGGAACGAGCAACAAGGAATAACACTAGACCAAATCAACGGGAGTCTCCAAGGATTGAAGGAGTACCCAGATCTACGACAGCCATGTCTAGACCACCAAGAAGCTACCTAAAGGATCGAGCATACCAATTGTAGATCAATAAGATCAAAGGAAGAGTCGACAAGACTACCAAATGCTAGCGAAAACCCTACCAAGATTGGTATAGGATTACCCAAAAACCACCAGTACCACGCACTTGCCACGGCAAGTGCAGTAAGGACAGAGATACGTAAAGAAACTTTAACACACCACAGGTACATAGTAATGTACCGTGACTACAATGAAGCAACTATGGGATCACAAATCCTGAAACTGAAGGAATGGAACCTTGGAAAGGCCTAACGGCCCGACCACAGTATTTTGAACATACCAGTCAGCGAGAAGCTAGACTTGGTCAAGACCTCAAGCATGGCTATGCCATGAGAGATTTCTTCTAACACCAAACCATTGTTTTTAAAACCCAAAATTTTTCTTTCAAAACCACAACCTTCTTTTAAAACCTTGGATTTTAAAACCAAACCAACAGAATTACGGTGAGTATCATAAGACGATACAAGAGGAGTTGACAATAGAATACTTCACCTAGGCGTGTGACGAACACTACGAGTGTACCCAATTATGGGATGTGGGACAACTGCACTCCGAAGGAGCTTGCGGGCCTGACATATAGTTAGGTAAGTGGTAACGTATCAACATGGTACCCCGCGTATGTATACATGTAGTGTACGGCACACGGGAAGTAGTCAACTCCGTTCTACGGACCATCAGTAAGTTCAAACCAGAACAGCTGGGCACCTCAGTCAACCAAGTAAAAAGGAACTCAGAGAATCCATCAGAAGATAAGGAGTAAGGACTAGGAAGTGCAAAGAGCACAGACTGATAAGTATAGACATTGGGTATGTCTCAAAGACATCAAGAAAATATATGACAGCTGGAAAGCATACCCATCCTCAACACAGTAAGGCAGTTGCCTAACGTGAACACCACAATGCTCGACAAACGGGACAGAACTCCCAAGAGCAATCACAAGATCACCATAAAGTAAAATCCATCATTGGAAAAGAATGTAAACCTAGTCAAGAACACTAGGAGAAGGTGTAAACGGTCTACCCAATGACGGGAGACGTTATAAACCTAAAGGGAATAGCTTAATACAATACCACAAGGCGGTATAGTGATAACATATCATAAACGTTAGCCGGATGTAACGGCATAATTTAACAGCACTCAGGAGCAATCCTTGAAGGGTGTCTGAGATTACAACAATTGAACAAGCATTATGATAAAAGCACATGAGCTAGAACGAATACTCGGGTAAGACACCAAAGGGATTTCACTTATCAGGAAATGCCCAAATTACTAAAAGGCACTGATTAACCCCATAATGCCTAAAGGACCTTCTATGAACGGAAGCGTGATGTCACGACTTACCATGGAGCTCAATAACATCTCCAACCTATGACGGTGTACATGGAATGGAAACACGTATAAGCAGCTTGCGAAGAGCATAGCTTGCAGCAATACGGCTCAGAAGCCGTAAAACCCAAATACGACATATAAACTTAAACGGTTGCAAAACCTGTACCATTTATTAACGAGACTTGCAAGAGGTATTGCCTCATACGACAAGAAATCAACAACTGGACCATCAATTCAAACCCAGCTTTATGAGTGGCTTGGAGTAATGGCCAACTCAGTGTCACTGTCACTAGAGCATCAGTCTAGTATACAGTTGACAAGCTTTTAATTACCTTCATGCCTTATGTAGCAATGGTAGCATAGAGGCATAAGAATCATGATAATGCCAACATTGGCCTAGTCCACACTTGGACACTACGAGAAACCCAAGGGAAGGTACCCCCTCGTTAGCCAAAGACCACCAATGTGGTGAAGATGTGAACCCTTGGAAAGGCTTCCATCTATTATAACAGTAAGCCTACGCTTATGAATATTGTCAAGGGGCGATGGAATAAGGAAATGAGATTTTCCAAACCATTGCGACTTAAGCAGTAAGCATACTCCATATGCACTCAAGCATGTGGTGAACCGTTGTATAAACACCAACATGATAACCTTGTCATGAGACCTATGAGTGGAGACAGCCCCTCAACAAGAAATTTCACCTGTCAGTGATGAAATACTCTTCAATTAGAGAACGGGACCAGAAAACCCCTAGAGTTCTTGGGATGCCCCGGTGATATGCATACAAGTGGAACTACACAGCTAGAGCCTATAACCAATGCTCAGCACTGGAAAGACAATAATTGTCAGGAACAATCTATTTGAATACACATTGAGCACCACGAATGACTAACGCTCAAGAGAGCTTATGACCCGATGAGTCATCTCATCCTTGGTCAACCAAGATACTTGGTAAATTGTATCACAAAGGATGACGGAATATGAGGTAAGCTAACCTACACACGAAACCTAAAATGGAAGGACATCTCCACATTGGGAGGATATTAATATTGCGGTATGCCACGACAACCGTCATACACACGAACATTGGAAACCCCAGGGTATTCATACCATAAAGGAATGGTGCCAATGACAATGGCAATTAGTAAAGAAAAACTACCACAGTAACAGAGACAGTAAAAACGATGTTGTATAATGAGTAAGAATACGGTGCGCAACAAGCGACCGATATGAGGAAGTAGCAGATAATGACACGGAGTATAAGTATGAGATGACAGGCAGAAATATTCCTTCCTATCACATAAGTGACTTACTGTCAAGCGTTTACGCCTCTGCACTCTGTATGACTGAGTGTTTTGGCATTGCACTTGTTCAGCTAAGGATCTAATGAGATGGCTAGGGATATGGAGGATGTAAACCGTAGTAAATCTTTCCTTTCACCACGAACATGGCACTAGCCAATTGAGCAAGCTTAGCAACAAACCGTGCGGCCTAAGTCCAAAGAAGCACGAAGAGTGTGCAACACACTAACAATCACAAGATGTGAATTCCATTGGAATAAAAGGTGAAAGGAGACATATCAAAGTCACTAGGACCGACGCATAGAAATGCAAGGTCATACAAGTAAAGAACACTTGTACTGAACCAGAAGAACTGGTATGATTTAGAAGCTAGTGACAACAGAGGAAGCACTACAGTTAAGTGGTGACTTAACCTCGCCTGACAATAAGTCAGAGGAACTTAACGAATAATCGTAGAAGCACGAATAGCATGTGCAGAAGATTACCAGAGAGCTGGTTATAAATCTTAAACTCATTGAGTCCAAACACATTATTCCCATAATAGACGGATAAGAAGGCGATGTATAGCACATTAAGGATAACAAGAAGGGTGAATAACCCGAGTATCAGGGTCGCGCAGCAGAAGCTAGTGGGCCCTAGCTAGGAGATGATATACCTAGTAAGTATAGCAAAATGGCTATTAATGCCTTGAAGCCTAATAGGCTAGAACCGAATTAATGATGAGTTAAATAAACTCATATAGAAGTCCTTGGTGCAAAGACTAAACCATTGGTATGGTTAAGATCCCTTTAACCAGAGCATATTGTATAGTATACGGTAGTGAAGCTAAACGCTTCAGTTTGCCCAGACTGATTAAACCAAAGTTTAATAATAATAAAATATGGTAGATTACGTGGGCATAATCCCTTTTAAGGGGGGTAGAGCGAAAACCGCTTAATGTAAGTTTTATAAATAAAACACATAAAACCATAATGTGCATGGCACAAATGAGAACCAAGTTGATGATTGATACTATGTTAAATAAACATAAGTACTCATTCATATTGTAATTATGGTAACTAGGCATTAGACATGCAAATACCATAGGAGGAATATACCCATCTTGTAACACCAATGTAAGAGTATTAGTAAAAGAAAAGTAATGAGTAGTGGACGGAGCTCCACAAGTATTGTAGCCTTTGAAGAAGTAGTACGAAATGAATGAGGATAGTAGATGAATGAAGTTTATGAGTAGTGGAATCGTAAGTAAAATATTTGAAACAATTGAAGTCAACTAAATCTCATAAGTGTAGTATTCCTTAGTTAGAATATTGGAGATGATGGTGAGTAATGGATGGAAGTAGTGAAGGTTGATGAAATGAGCATTAGGATTGAACCATGGAGTAAAGCATTTGGGAAGTAGAGTGAGGACGATTGATGGACGGATTCCATCCTTTGGAGATGTATGAATTCGTAATCACGACTAGAAAGAGTAAAAGATAGAAAATGAAAACAATTAAATTATTTGTTTGGTTGAATCTGATGTGGGAAGTCGAACTTGATCCTGATCAGATCAAGGGAAACCGAACACAAATTGGAGTGGAAGGATAGTTCGACACTGGTGCTGATCACACCAGGGTCGAATGATTCTTGGAGCTCCCCTCAAGTGGTCATAAGAATCACACATAGGATAGAAGTGATGGATATAAATTGGGATTCGGAGTTGTGTGTTTTAGGAACTTCTAATTAGTAGTATTGAAAAGATAGTCTTAGACATGAGAATAAGAATTTGTTGGAAGCTTATACCGGAGAAGATAATGGTGTAGCAGGTTGTATTATTACAAGGGCAGCGGGACATAGAGGAGTCCTGTGTCTAGATGACCTGAGTGCCTGCGGGATTCTAATGTGTATTGCATTGCTTTGGGGTAGCTTTGCACTGTATGTATGTATAAATTTTGTAATAAGGAACCGGATGGTTGGTAGTAATGCGGATTGGAGTAATTATAGTACATTGGTATGGTATGGTATGTAGAGACCCTGAGTAATGGATTTGGGAATTGTAAGGAGGAAGAAGGTATGGCTTTGGTATTAGACACATAAGAATGAGTAAGCATTGTAAACCTATAACCTCGAACAACTTTGAGGACAAAGTTCTTAAGGGGGGTAGATTGAAATACCCCGAACTTAAATGTAGGGATTAAAATTAATCTAATACATATTTAAGGGCCTAATGGTACCTAATTAATATTGGTAAGGAAAAATAAATCCAAAAGAAATAAAGAAACGCTTAAAAGGCGAAAAACGCTAAATAAGCGTTAAAAAACCATAGGAGGTATGAGACCTCGGTTAGCGTATTATATGGATTCCAAAGGTGTAATAAGACCTAAATAATATATGGGAACAACTCCCGAAGAAAACGGATACAAATAACGAACTAAAACGCTAATAGAGCTTTAGAGCACATTTTTCGAGAAAACCCAAAAACGTGACTTTGAGTGGTCAAACGGACCCATAAAAATTATAAATCATTAAATAAATATTATTAAGCATTTATGGAAGCTTAATAACCAATAAAAATAAAGAAACGAGAAAATTCCGGAAAACGGACTCGGTTAGTGAATAGTACCTAAACCAGGTAAAATAACGAGCGTTTTCTGTAAAAGACGAAAAATGCTCCAACTAGTATAACTATAGGGGGCCGGTTTTTTATCTGCTAGTTAACCCCTCACACACTCACATACTAGCTAACTAATTAAAGAGGCAAAAAGCAAAAAGTGAGAAAAGTAAAAGGTACCTCACATACTCTCTCTCCTCTCATTTCTCTTCTCTCTCTCCCATTTCTTTCTTCCCCATCGTACTCCTTCTCCTCCTCCTCCCTCCTTGCTGCAATTTTGAGCTCCCCACTACAACAATGGAAGCTCCCTCTTCTTCTCCATGCTCTACCTCCATGTGAGCTCCAAATGTAAAAATAATTACATATTTGAACTCCCCTCATTCTCCTCTACATTTCCCTCTTTTCAAAATTCGAAAAGGATGAGTTTCATCTCCATCGGTTTTCCCCATTTGAAGAGAAAAGCACACCATTATGGAGCTTGGAGTCTCCTCTTTCCAACAAGGTAAAAATCTATATGAAAAACTCATGTTTTCTCCACCTTACTCCATAACCGATTTTTGCCTCTTTGTAATGCCTTGTTTTCTCTCTCTCCTTTGAGCAAAATATCAACCTAGCAATGGTGGTGGATTCACCTTCTTGAACCAAGGGCTAAAACCCCTTCTAAAACTCTCCAAAGGTAAACCCTAGAAATTTTGTTTCGAACACTTCAATGAATTGGCATTTATTTAAGGGTTAGTGCATTAATTGTAGTGTTTTGTGTTCATTGGGTGAGGGGAATGGAGTTTGGCAACTCCATTCCCCACATGGCCGATTTGGGGCAAGAAAGAAAGGAGAGGAGGATTGGAAAAAGGAATGAAGGAATTATAAGCTCAAGGTAAAAGCTCCTCCTTAATGCTAAGTTTTAATGCATTAGAATAATGGGAATGGGTGAACTAATTAAAGAACCCAAAATAATTTATTAGTAATGCCATTTTGGATGTTTGAGTATTTGTGGATTAGTATGTGGATTGTAGGCCTTGGAGCCAAGTATGTTGTGTATGAGTATTAGTATTGATGTTTGATGGAGTATTGGTGTATTGGGAAGGATTTATATTTGTATTGATTGCTGGTAGGACCCTTGTAAGGGTGTGGCTAGATTAGGAATGAATTTGGTGAGAATTGGTATGTGTGGCCAAGTAAGAAAAGTAGATGAATTATGGCAAAATTTTGGTAGGAATATGTGCATTTGTGAATGACTTGGTCAATGGGAGAACCAAGAGGTGTATTGGGGATTGTAGGGAAGTCTAATGACCATGGAATGATATTTGAAGTATGGGAGTACTAGGATGCAAAATCTGTAGCAAAGAGTGCAAGGAATGCCCTGGAGAAACTAGGAAGAACTAGAGTATAAGACTTGGTAAAGTAAATGTTGGAACTTGGGTATAGAAGGTGCAAATTGCTTGGAAATGAATTGTCATGGTGATATGAGGTATTTAGGATGCTAGTAGTGGCATTGGTTGAGAAGTAATGGATGGTAGAATGGAGTTTAAAAATCTGTAGCATTGAAGGATGAAAAACTGTTGTAAGTGTGGAAGGGAAGTGATGGAATTGTGTAAGTTGATTGATGGATTTGGTAAGGAGTTTGGGGGATGAACTAAGGCAATTTGGAGGGCCTAGGTAGTGTTTAAACATGTGGGATTACATGTAGGAAGATTGGAGAAACAATAGGCAAAGTATAGAACTGAAAACAGAAATAAAAATGCAAATATTAGGCCGGACCGACCTTGGGACCGAACTTGCAAGGTCGGTCGAGCCCAGATTTACAAAGACGGGAAAGCTTCTGGAATGGACCGAACTTGCGACCGGACTTGCAAGTTCAGTCGGACGAGAGAAATTCTCCCGTCTGTAGCCTACTGGAATGGACCGACCTTGCGACCGGACTTGCAAGGTCGGTCGACACAAAATTTTTCCGTCTTGTAAGTTACGGGAATGGACCGACCTTGCGACTGGACTTGCAAGGTCGGTCGGGCTAAAAATTTCACGTCAGGTAACTCACTGGAATGGACCGACCTTGGGACCGGACTTGCAAGGTCGGTCGGCCTTGTAATTTTCCAGCGTATTATCCTACTGACTTCGACCGACCCTGGATAAGGTCGGTCGAGTCATACAAAAAAAAAATTTAATTAAATAATAATAATATATATATGTATATATATATATGTATAAACACATATACATATGTACATATATGTAAGTATACCGATGTTAAGTAAGAAAACTAACTTAAAGGAAGTAAACAATGTGTAAGTATAAGAACATTAAGTGAAACCGAAACAACGGGACAACGGGGTAAGTACGGGAGTAGCAATTATGTATGTAATGTAATGCGTAGTATTGATTGAACCGTTTGGCATGTAGCCAGGTGTTATACCCAAAATTTTGACCCCCTGGTTAGGGTCTACGTGGTACTGGTGTTGTGAGAGGCATTTTAATCAAGCGGTGAGGGATCCCGGCCCGATCGGCACGTTCCATGGCATGGGGAGCAGCTTCGTCACTTTCAGGGGCGTTTTGGTAATCTTTAAAGGCTCCTAAGACCTCTTGTAAGCTTTCTCTCTCCTCCAAAGGATGCCCAAATCAGCTTGAAACGCTTTGATATTTTAACTCATGATAGAGGATGACATTTTAAGCATAATGGCGTTGGAATTTTGATTTTTCGAATTTCCAATAATTTTCTAGCAATTTCTGACTGAATCTGACGAGAAATTCAATTTAAAAATATTCCAATATTCAAAAAATTCGGTTCCACCTCAGAAAATTCATAATATCCATCCTTGACATGTGGTTAAAATTTCACAGCAAAATTCCTTTGGGAAGTCACTTAACTAAAATATCGAAAAATCTTACTTTTACTAGATTTTCTTTATCTTTAAGAAAGTCTATATAAGGGGATAGGTTTTTGGATAAAATCAGAACCTCATATGCTCAAGAACCCTAGAGAATCAGAAAACACAGCCTCCTCACTCTCTCTCACGTTTTCCAACACCCGGCCACCCAAATCATACCGAAAATCCCCCGAAATCACCATCTAAACACGTTTTCCAATCCCCAAAGCATCAATAGTCATCAAAACCCCACAAAAACACCACCAAAACGTGAAGAACAGCAAGAACAACCAACAACCAGAAGCTTGGTCGAAATCCTTCGGGTCTGCCATCAACGAGCACTCGACGAATCCCGGTGTGAAGAATCACCTTGAATTCGAAGGTAAAACAGGTTACAACTCTACTTTTCTAATTCCCCACGACCTTATTAACTCTCTGTCAAACTTTGGGCTCAAACTAACCTTCGTACGCTTCTGTATTGCTGTTTGTTTAAGCTTCTGTCCAATAACTTGTTTACTAAGTTTCGTGCTTAATTCGAACTCAAATTGAAAACTTTAAATCACTAACGTCTTGTACATCTTTCAGGCTACACACCCATAAAATTTGAGTCGAAAACACCTTCGGGAACAGCCTTAACGCCGCCGTCCGAGGGCGGTCCGCACCCACGGACGTCATGTCCGGGGTCCCGGACTCCTTGTCCGTAAGCCCGGACGCCCACGGACGGCGGCGAGTTTTTTTTAAATTTTAAAAATTTAGGTTTTTCTAATAATGTCCGGGCCCACGGACGGCCTGTCCGTGGCCCCGGACTTTACAATTTCTGTTTTCTTTTAATTCGACTTTTATTTTCATATAGGTTAACTAGGGTCCGTGGTCTCGGACATTAGGTCCGTGGCCACGGACGGAAACAAAATTTGACCTAATTGCTGCCTCCGAAACCCTAGTTTAGGTAATTTTAATTTCCACTTTAATTTCTGTCAAAAAATGCTAAAAAACACAAAAAAACAGAAGCTCGCGCACTTAGGTTAAAACACTCGTAAGCCGTAATAAACCAAGTAGAGGAAAAACGACCTAGGAGGGTAATGAAAGTAATTGAACCCTAATTAAGTCGAATATCAGCCCCCGAACCCGAACTCTCCTTTCCTAATTTGATCTAGGTTAAAATTAGGTGGCGACTCATAATAGGTTCCAGTGAGCTAGCTTAGGTTTTAATAATTATTGTTATATGACATAGTTATTAATCTTAGGTATAAGTGGACCTAAAACCCGACTTAGATCCTAATCAACTTTAATCCATAGGATAGGGTTTAAAATCGAGGCTCACAGACTGGCGACTCTGCTGGGGACAACTTCTTAATTTTAACTTGTTTAATTTTAAGAAAGAGGGCTTAACTTGAAAATGTTTATTTATGGCTTTTACTATGTTGCTTGTTCATTTATGTGCGCACTTTAATTTTTGCACCCTTGCATCATATGAGAGCGAGGGTCCACGCAAGCCAATTTCACCCCGGGACCCGTTTGAGGGTCCCCTGTCTGGGACTCACACCTTTTAGGTGATGTGAATAAATGGGGGAAAAGAGGAGGGTGTCGTCTAACCACACCCCCTTAATACCTGGGCCTTAGCCCCAAGCATTTTCCTGGCAGTACCCTTACCTAGCCCATTGTTTGGTCAGTCAAAGACCCGACCGTAGACGCACACCTTCAGGTGATGTGGAAAAAGTGGGGTAGCCCAAAGAGAATAGCGTGCAAGCCCTATTCCTTTGTGGTGACCTGGGCCCGCGCCCCGAGCACCTCTCCGGATCGACCTGTACCCGTTGGATTGAGTCATCTTGTGAGGCCATTTGCATCATCACCTTGTGTAAGATTTCTGTGCATATGTTATCTTTCTCCTGGGCCTCGGGCCCAATGTCTGTATCGGCCCAACAGTTTCCCTAGTCCAAATGGAATGCTTGAATGTTCAACGGCCCAAATAGTCCGAAAAAGCAAAAGAGTCCTGTAACTAGAACACAAGGGCCCTCAGGGGAAAGCCCTTCCACGTTGTTGAAAGCCCATGCCCTAATGTTTCTTTTTTATGTCCTGAAACAGAAAGAAGGCAAGATTTCAGAAAGGCGCTGGGACAGAAGTTCCGGACGTTTGACCCGACTGCCTACCCCCCACCTCCGTTATTTCAGCCCAGGGTAGATTCTAGCTCATCTGACATGTCGGTCCAGGTGCATGACGGTATCTCTCAGGAGGATCAGCCAGCAGGGGGTGAAAACCAGAACGCTTCTGTTGAAGAACTCATGAAAAACTTTGATTTGAAGCACCAGGAGGCAATCCAGGCACTCGAGAATAAGTATGTGGACACAATCGCCAAGCTAGAAGATAAGTTGGCCGCATTGGAAACGGCCGCCCAAAGCAGGACCGCTGGGGGTCCAATGGGGGAGCAGGATCAAATGGCCAGCCTGGTACAGAAACATCAAGCTGCCATTGAAGCCCTGGAGGCACGGCATGCTGCGGCAACAGTTGAGCTCCATGAGAAAATAGGATCCTTGGAGGCAGCAAGACGAGAAGGACCACTGCAAGGATTTGTCAACCCTTTATACGGCATGGACAATATCTCCTTGGAGGGACATGACACCCATGTCGGATATGGAGGTGGTGCTCCCGGGAATCAGTTAGCCGCTGAGGTTCAGAGGGCTCTGAGGCGCATTGAGCGCATGGAAAAGGCTGGAAAACCTGCTGGTTTTGACTACCTCTCCATGGGATCCTATCCAGACGTTGAGCTACCTGCAAAGCTGAAGCTCCCCACTTTGGCTCTCTACAAGGGCTCGACCGATCCCCAAATTCATTTGGCGATGTTTGATCGGGAGATGTCTATCCTGAGGCTCAATGATATGCAGAAGGCCAAGGTTTTCGCTCGGTACCTAGATGAGATTCCTCAACGATGGTACCTAACTCAGAGAATGAACACCAAGACGTACGAGGAGATATGTGAAGCCTTCCTGACTCACTTTGAGTATGCTAAAAACTTGGAAATCACCCGGTCTGACCTTGCCAGCACGCGCCAAACAGGAAGTGAGTCCATGTCTGACTTTATAAAGCGGTGGAGGAGGAAGCAGCGGGCATGCCCACAAGGATGGATGAGCAGGAACAAATTCGCATGATTGTTGAGAACATGCAAAAGCAGTACAATGATGAATTAAAGTATATGTACTTTCCAAGCTTTGATATGCTCATGGGCCAGGTAGGAGTTTTGGAGGAGAAGATCCACAGGGGAGACCTAAAGCTTGGATATTCTCGAGGAGCCGGAAGTAACTCAAAGTTCTCAAAATCTGAACCGGCGAAAGCTTCCTACCCAACCACAGCTTATGCACAGAGCGCACCGCAGAGGTACGCGGGACAGTACGAGGTGAATGCAGTCCAGCAGCCAAGGGAGCAAGGGAGGAACTATCGAGCGGTACCGCCTCCCAGACCGGATTTCAGTCAGCGAGAATTCACAGATATCGGTCGGCCTTTGAGTCATGCTCTGAAAAAGCTCCAGGAGCAGAACATCTTACAGCCTCTTCCGCCCCGACCAGGAGTCACCCGTTTGGGCAGGAGTCCAAATCAGTTCTGTCACTACCATCAGTTACCAGGTCACGACACCGATCATTGCAGGGCCCTACAGCATAAGATCCAAGACCTGATTGACCAGGGACTTCAGTTCTCAGAGCGCGGGAATATCTTCGGGAACCCTATGCCAGATCACCACTAGGAATCTTTGTTGTTTTTCTCCTTTTAAGTTGTTTTGCGTAGCTTTTGTCCTTGTCCTTTTTCTTTTCTTTTAGGTTGTTTTAATTAGTTCAGCTGTTTAGTTGGTACTCGGTACCATTGTTGTTCCCTTGGGTCATCAATAAAATTTCTTCTTTGTTCATGTTTCAACGTTTATACTTCCGTTCATGTTTTAAAAGGAAAAGGAAAAGAAAGGAAGAGAAAACTCTCTCATAAGGCTTGTCTGCAAACATATAAGAATAAGGACCTTTGTTTTTCACGAAACCTCCTGTGCAAAACCGCCTTCCCATCCGCACACTCACCACCTTCCCCAGCCATCCCACATGTCATAGCATTCCGTCATTCCATCAAAAACAAAGCTGCTGCTGCAAAAAAAAAAAAAGCAAAGCAAAAAAAAAAAAATCACTCAGCAATCACCCCGTCACCACTCACCATCATTGTTTACCACCACACATGCAATCACCCCCCATAAATAACTTGGGCATTCTGAGGTTCGTCAAATACACCCCACAGCAATACTGGGGGCAATCTGAGTTAAGGACGATAATGTTTATTTCTTTTGTTTAAATGTGCAAGCAAGTCTCCGAGTGTACACTTCGCGAGAGTGCCTTGAGCGGTAAAACCAAGAGTGAAAGAGCGTGTCATTTTTACACGGCTCCAGAGAGGTCACATTCAAAGGTGAGGTAAACGGCGTGACTCCGACCGAAGGAGATAATTTGTAAATTTACGCTTAAACCTAGAAAAGTAACAAAGAACAGATACATAACTACCAGGGATGACGAAGCACCTAGGTACAGCACCACACAGCCAAAAGCCTGTGAACCCAGACATTAAACCCTAGGCACCCCCGCTGAGCTTTTCATATATGACCTTTCACAATGTTACAAGCTCACAAACAAGCCAGCCAATGATGAATAACCAACCCGGTGACCAAAGGGAGCAAGGAGCCCGACTTTTGAGCAACAACTTCACAAGTCCAAAGAAGCAGAACCGCTACCAGCGTGACGAAGCGATCCGCAAATGGTCCCAAAGTGACACAGGATCCAAAATGAGCTAACATCAAAAAAACAGCTCTCAAAGATCAAAACCGGGAAACACAAGAACCCCGAAGGAAAGGAGATTCAAAGAAAGGCAAACCTGAAAGCCTCGAAGAAATCCAAAATTGGAAGAAAGGGGAAACATGCAAGGAACAATCCAAAAGTTCCAAGTCCCAAGTTCATAAGTGAAGTCATCACGAAGTAGCCAAACGTCTTCAAGGCAAAGAAGACAAGTCCGATAGACGGTGCAAGTTGCAGCTTTGGTCACCCTTATAGCTCCACATATCCTAAACATTCCTCCATTGTCCTATTGTCATTCATCACACCCCATAGCCACGTTATAAGCCCAAAAGACTTCCGACTTAGTAGTTCTGTATCGGATCATGTGAAAGTAACAGGTTGAACACGTAAATCTAACAAATGTCAAATTCAATGGTTGAGAAGTTGTGACCGTAAGTGAGAAACGAGTGCAAACACCAAACACGCCGAGTGTAGGTTAGGAAGCACCACATCAAAGCATAAGCCTCGACCCTGTAAGGATGAGACTTGTTCGCGCGTTTAATCAAAGAGAACACTGGGGGCAATTGATCGTTCCGATCAATTGCCATGAGCTCTAACTCAGATCGTCCTAAGGAAAAATACTGGGGGCAATTGTTGGTTCCAACAATTGCCATGACAACACCAATTGAAACCTAAAGCTTGAGCACCACCATCCCACCACAGGCGTAAACCCTTGCATCCACATCAAACATTCTCAGGCCTGTCCTAAGCCCTACCTCCACATCGAAATTCCTCAGGCCCGTCCTAAGCCCTATCTTCACACTCAAACATTCATAGGCCCATCATGAGCCCCACCATCTCCAGATTTGACATAAACCCTAATCCTTCTACATCCATTTAGACTCATCATACATCTTACTCACTTTCACTTAGAACAACCTTTAGGCTCGTCATAAGACCTAGATCCATCCTTAGGCTCGTAGTAAGACCTAGTTCCAACCCTTAGGCTCATCATAAGACCTAGTCACATTCCCTTAGGCTCGTCATAAGACCTAGAACCATTTTTAGGCTCGCCATAAGACCTAGAACCATTTTTAGGCTCGCCCTAAGACCTAGTCACATTCCCTTAGGCTCGTAGTAAGACCTAGTTGCATCCCTTAGGCTCGTCATAAGACCTAGAACCATTTTTAGGCTCGTCATAAGACCTAGAACCATTTTTAGGCTCGCCATAAGACCTAGAACCATTTTTAGGCTCGCCATAAGACCTAGCTGCATTCCCTTAGGCTCGTAGTAAGACCTAGCGTTACCCTTTAGCTTACCCACTCTTATCAAACACATTGCATTCATCGCATTCATATAGGCTCGTCGTAAGACCTAGTTGCATTATCCAGGCGCGTCACAAGACCTGGCGACAGAAAAGTTGGCGAGGTGATGGCAATAAATCCTCCTTTTGCGATGTCAACTTATTTTCGGGATCAACGAATGGTGGGCGAAGGCAATAAGTCCCCAATGTTTTTACCAGGAGTTATCCCTGCACACCGGCTTGGGGGCGATGGCAAATAAGTCCCCTTGGGTCCCAGCCAGGGCATTGGCACGGGTTTCGGTCCCCAGAAGCATCCGAGCATCACATCAACAGCATCATCACAATCATCATCACATCAACATCATCACATCATCAGCATCATCAGCATTTCAGCATCATTAGCATCATCAACATCTCAGCATTTTTTGCATTTGCATACCACCCCAGTTATCCACATTTTAGGTTGTCAACGCCTTAGAATCGCTTGACACTATCTCATTTTCACACTTTAGGTTGTCACGACCTTAGAATCGCTTGACACTCATCCATTCATTATAGGTAGTTCAACGCCTTAGAATCTCGCTTTGCACATCTCATTCGTCATAGGTAGTCAACGCCTTAGAAACCGCTTGACAACATCTCATTCATTGTAGGTAGTCAGCGCCTTAGAATATCTCGACACAACTTATCAGTTTTCTGATAACATGCATGGTCTTGGAAACATTTGAAATTTTGGGTATCACCTCAGGCATCAACTACGCTTCTCACTTTCCATTACAAAGTCTAGTTGACGGGGGCAATCTGTTTACCCAAAATTTTGACCCCCTTGGTTAGGGTCTACTTGGTACTGGTGTTTTGAGAGGCATTTTAATCAGCGTGAGGATCCCCCCCCGGCCCATCGGCACGTTCATGCATGGGGACAGCTTCGTCACTTTCAGTGGTGTTTTGTAATCTTTTAAAGGCTCCTAAGACCTCTGTAAGCTTTCTCTCTCCTCTCCTCCAAAGGATGCCCAAATAAGCTTGAAACACTTTTGAATTTTAACATCATGATAGAGGATGACATTTTAAGCATAATGGGTTGGAATTTTGATTTTTTTTCGAATTTCCAATAATTTCTTTCTAGCAATTTCTGACTGAATCTGACGAGAAATTCAATTTAAAATATCCAATATTCAAAAAATTCGGTTCCACCTCAGAAAATTCATAATATCCATCCTTGACATGTGGGTTAAAATTTCACAGCAAAATTCCTTTGGGAAGTCACTTAACTAAAATATCGAAAAATCTTACTTTTTAACTAGATTTTCTTTATCTTTAAGAAAGTCTATATAAGGGATAGGTTTTTGGATAAAATCAGAACCTCATATGCTCAAGAACCCGAGAGAATCAGAAAAACAGCCTCCTCACTCTCTCTCCACGTTTTCCAACACCCGCCCACCCAATCATACCGAAAATCCCCCGAATCACCATCTAAACACGTTTTTCCCAACCCAAAGCATCAATAGTCATCAAACCCCACAAAAACACCACCAAACGTGAAGAACAGCAAGAACACCAACAACCAGAAGCTTGGCTCGAAATCCTTTCGGGTCTGCCATCAACGAAGCACCCGACGAATCCCGGTGTGAAGAATCACCTTGAATTCGAAGGTAAAACAGGTTACACTCTAACTTTTCTAATTCCCCACGACCTTATTAACTCTCTGTCAAACTTTGGGCTCAAACTAACCTTCGTACGCTTCTGTATTGCTGTTTGTTTAAGCTTCTGTCCAATAACTTGTTTACTACTAGTTTCGTGCTTAATTCGAACTCAAATTGAAAACTTTAAATCACTAACGTCTTGTACACTTTCCGGCTACACACCCATAAATTTGAGTCGAAAACACCTTCGGGAACAGCCTTAGCGCCGCCGTCCGAGGGCGGTCCGCACCCACGGACGTCATGTCCGGGGTCCCGGACTCCTTGTCCGTAAGCCCGGACGCCCACGGACGACGGCGAGTTTTTTTTTTAAATTTTAAAAATTTAGGTTTTTCTAATAATGTCCGGGCCCACGGACGGCCTGTCCGTGCCCCGGACTTTACAACTTTCTGTTTTCTGTTTAATTCGACTTTTTTTCATATAGGTTAACTAGGGTCCGTGGTCTCGACATTAGGTTCCGTGGCCACGGACGGAAACAAAATTTGACCTAACTCTGCCTCCGAAACCCTAGTTTAGGTAATTTAAATTTCCACTTTAGCTTTCCGTCAAAAAATGCTAAAAAACACAAAAAAACAGAAGCTCGCGCACTTAGGTTAAAACGACTCGTAATAAGCCGTAAATAAACCAAGTAGAGAAAAACACCTAGGAAGGGTAATGAAAGTAATTGAACCTAAATAAGTCGAATATCAAGCCCCCGAACCCGCCTCTCCTTTCCTAATTTGATCTAGGTTAAAATTAGGTGGCGACTCATAATAGGTTCCAGTGAGCTAGCTTAGGTTTTAGTAATTATTGTTTTAATGACATAGTTAATAATCTTAGGTTATAAGTGGACCTAAAACCCGACTAGATCTCAATCAGCTTAATCCACATAGGATAGGGTTTAAAATCGAGGCTCACACCGGGGTTCAAGAATAGGACTCGAGGAACAAATAAGGACTAAGGAACAAGAGGACACCGGTAAAGTAAATTGCAGAAAAAGGTATGATTTCTTCATGCCCTGTATCCTAATCTGGTTACCACCACCAATTTTGGCTTATTTGATCACCTAAATTAAATGCATGAATCGGACTATATTGCACTTACCCTGTGCTTGACTCATATGTTCTTGGTATTTATCTCGTGAGCACTAGTTTGTATATTCTGAAATATATGAATGATGATGAATGGTATTCGAACCTTGTATTGTACTTAAGTTTGTATTGCATTTCGTATCAATGAGTATTGAGCAATGTAATTGTGTATGTGGCTTGTATGAACACTTCTGCTAATTCCTAACTACCTAACTCCTAACTTAAGTGAGTAAACTGGAATGAGTAGAAGTCCGATATAGCTTTCGGCCACGCGTGAGGATGCGGAGTCACAAGAGGATGGCTGCAATTCCTGACTCTTAAACTGGTCCGCGGCCCAAATCCCTTAAGTGGGTAGCATCCCTGGATTGGTGAGTCAAGTAGATCCCGGAGGTGGACGTAGTCCCTAGGGTAGGTCCCTACGACTTAACATGAGTATAAGTAAGTATGTATGATTATGAGTATCAGTATTTCTGCGTATGTATGAGTAATGAGTAAAGAGTAATCTCCACCTGATTAACCCGGGTGGACCAATGAAGCTTCAAGAACTGTACTTTGTGTATGTAATGAGTATGTGTGTTCGGAAGAAGGTAAGTATGTGTTGGATGGTTATATTGTATTCCTGGTATGTAAGAAGTGTATGTGTGTATGCCTTGCGTAAGTATTATTGTATTGTGTAAGAGCATGTATGCATGTATGTTTGTATGAAAATGAACTCATGTATTCGACCAAGTGGTCGGCGTACCCTCACTAGTACGCGGGGTATGCGGTTATCATGCGCAGCGAAAGCTGACCCCCTAGGGGGAACGTTTTTTAGTGTGCAGGTACCCGAAGCGAATATGGTCCAAGGTAAGACCGGAGGCACACCCTTGTAATTAGAAGCAAGTAGTTTGTGAGGAACAGGTAGTAAGTCTCTTAGGAGTACGTATAACTTGGAAGAGGTATTATACTTGTATAGGATCTTAGTAAACTCGGTATGTGATTATATTGTATCGTACTTGGAGTATTGTATCGAATGGAAGATTATAGCATTTATTGGTATACGGGTATGTATGGTAGATATGTAACACTCGGGATTCCGGTCCATCAGACCGATCTGTATGTAGAAGTAGTAGCCTTGTTAGTCACGTGGGTGACTAACGGCATTGTATCACCCACTGTATGTAAGTATGCATCCGCTGCGTGTATCTGATGTGTAAGGAGATTGGACGGTAATCATTGTATGAATGGTAGGGCTGTTACAATACAGCATCGGTCTGATGGACCGGAATCCCGAGTACTACACATCATAATACATACTCCATTCATCAATCAATACAACAATGCTCCATTCAATACTTACTCCTCTCATAATCCATACAATCCAATGTACTTAACCGAGTCTACTGGGATCCTTATACAATTATAATATCTCTTCCAAACTCATACATACTCACTAAGAGTCTACCCACTACCCATTCCTCACAAACTACTTACTTTCTAATTACAAGGGTGTGCCGCCGGTCTCTTACCTTGACCACATCCGCTTCGGGTACCTGCACACTAAAAACGTTCCCCCTAGGGGTCAGCTTTCGCTGCGCATGATAACTGCATACCCCGCGTACTAGTGAGGGTACGCCGACCACTTGGTCGAATACATGTAGTTCATTTTCATTCAAACATACATGCATACATGCTCTTATACACAATACAATAATACTTATGCAAGCATACATACATACACTTCATTACATACAAGGAATACTATATAACCATCCAATACATACTTACCTTCTTACGAATGCACATACTCATTTCATACACAATATACAGTACTTGTTAGCTTCATTGGTCCACCCGGGTTAATCGGGTGGAGATTACTCTTTTACTCGTTACTCCATACATACGCATACATACTCATACTCATACTCATACTCATACATACTTACTTTCTTACTCTTACTCATGTTAAGTCGTCGGGACCTCCGGCCCGGGGACTACTCCGTCCCACCACCGGGATTTACTTGGTTCACCAATCCAGGATGCTACCCACTTAAGGGATTTGGGCCGTGGACCAGCTTACGAACCAGGAATCGGATCCAACCTCTTGTGTCTCCTCATCCTCACGCGTGGCCAAAACTATATCGGACTTCTACTCATTCCAATTTATTCCTTACTTAGTTAGGAGTTAGGTAGTTAGGAATTTAGTAGAAGTCATTCATTCAAGCCACATATACAATACATTGCTCAAATACACATCCATACCAAATACAATACAATATATATGTACAACACAAGATACAAATACACATCATCATCATTCATGTATTTCACGAATTGTACAAACTATTGTTCAAGACGAATATCGAGAACACTGTAAACAAGCACAAGTAAGTGCAATATAGTCCGATTCTTGCATTTATCTTATTAGGTGATCAAATAAGCACACAAATCGAGGTAACCAGATTAGGATACAGGGCATGAAGAAATCATACCTTTCACCGTTGTACTTGTATCCCAACGTTCCTCCGGTGTTTACAATTCAAATCCTATGATATACATACAACCGAATAATTAATCTAACTATCATTAATTTAATTCGGTTACCCTTACGCTTCCTAACTCATACTTACTAAGTCTTTACATTCTTATACTTACATTTTATTATTTACTTTTCATTGCTTAACAATGGTATACTTACATATATATGCACATATGTATAGGTGGGTATACATATACACATATATATACTAATCATAGTCTTATATTTTATTTTTATTATTTTTTTTGTAAGTTTTGGCTCGAGCGACCCACCCTGGGTCGGACCCATGGGTCGGTCGGCTGCAGAGACTTTGATTACAAAAAATTCCAGCCCGACCGACCCAGCCAGGGTCGGTCCATTGGGTCGGTCCGTTACAGAAATCCATCCAACTAACAATTTCCACTCGACCGACCCAGGCAGGGTCGGTCCCCTGGGTCGGTCGGATGCAGAAGCATTTCCGACTAAGAATTTCTACTCGACCGACCCAGTCAGGGTTGGTCCCCTGGGTCGGTCGGATGCAGAAGCTTCCGAGATTGCAGATTTTCAGGTCGACCGACCCTGCTAGGATCGGTCATAGGGTCGGTCCAACCCAGTACCCATTTTAATTACTTATTTTGAATCCCAAACTCTACTCAATCCACACCCAATCTTTTCCTACTCATTTCCACATGTTTCCTACATGTTTAAACACCATTTAAATCCTCTAATTCACCTTAGTTCATCCATCAATTCATTGCTAAATCCATCAATCCACTTACACAATTTTCCTCATTTCATTCCAGCACTTATACCAATTTTCTTTCTTCATTGCTACGGATTTTTAAACCAACTTCTACCATCCAATACTTCCTCTACCAATGCCACTCCTAGCATTCTAATTGCATTACCTTCCACCCAAGTTCTTTCCATTACTTAACTCTCTTCCAAATCTGTTACAAAGTGGTTAACTACACACTTTAAACTCTCCAAGTACACCAAGTTCCTCCTAGATTTTACAAGGTATTACTACTCTTCTTGCTACAGATTTTGATTCTCACTTCCCCCATCTATAGCTCCCTCTTACAATGCCATTCCTAAGGCTTATAATGCATTACACACCTCTCCTAAACTACCCATTAAACTAGCTCAATCAAAATCTGTTACATGGTATGTTTTTACCTAGTTTCTAGTTCCAAGTTCACTAGTTTCTAAGTAAATTTTGCCATAGTCTCCCCTATATTTTTACACTCTCACCACATTGTTGCACTCACATCTTATTACCCAATTCACCTGTTTTCAATAGCATCAATATACATAGCTCTCATAACCAAATACCAACACAAAACACTCTTAAAACTCCTGCACTTAACATCTCATTCCCAATCTGTTTGTAACAGTTTTTAAAATGTCTTTTAAGGGTTTAAAACCTTGTTTCTTCTTCCTACACATTACTCTACTATCACATTACCATTTTACAATACCAATTCGTACTACTAAAAATCTGTTACATTATTCATCACTAAGCTACACAAGGATAAGTATGTTTTACCTTGTTATTTCACAAGCTTCTCCTTTCTTCTCTCTTCTTCTTCTTTCCTTCCTCTTTCTTCTCCCTTTTCACCGTTCTTAGTAATCAAATCCTCTAACACTACAACCCATTCACATATACATTTCAATACACAATTTAATACACTAAAACTATCCTTAACCATTCTTCAAGTTTTAATGTAGGATTGGAAAAACATTCATACTCCCTGTGACCTTCTTTCTCGCAATAGCGACACTTCACCTTTCTGCCTACACAGTCTGCGCCTGGGTGATCCTTTCCACAACGTTTACAGTAATAGTGACGTCGGGTTGGCTTATTGCCTCTAGGTGGTGCTGATCTCCATGGCTGTGCATCAATGGCTGAGCTGGTCAGACGAGGAATCTGCTCCTTTGTCTTCTGTCCATGGAGGTCCTTCCGCCCTTTCTTCCTTTCAAAGAACTTCTTCCTCTTCTTGCAGAATCCGCCAGAGGTTGCTCCATCATCGTCTCCTTCCTTCCTTCCTTTTCTTTCTTCCTGCGTCGGAGTAGTCGACTCCTGGTATATAGTTTAACAAACTGGTGCACCTTGCGTAGTACTGGTCAACTGTTTGACTCCCTTGGACTAAGGTCTCGATCTCCTGCCTTTTTCTCTATTTTATGTGTTCGGGGTAATACTTCTCCCGCAACACTTTCACAAACTCTATCCATCCAAAGTCCGGTGTAGTTCTACGGTGGCCCTCAACAGTCCGCCACCAAATGTCAGCTGCGCCCTTCAGGTTGTATGCGGCGATGTCGACCCGTTGGTCTTTTGGAACTCCGACAGTGTTGAACGCTTTTTGATGCTCTACAATGAACTTCTCCAGTGCGGCGGGGTCCGGTTCCCCTGAATATATTGGTACCCTCGCGTCTGCAATGCTCTTCAACCAGTTGGTCTCCCTGGGCTGCGGCGGGTGGGGTATGGCTCCCGTAAATTGAACTCCTAGTTCCGGCGCGAAAGTTGCCATGGCTGCTGCTAGTTCCGATACTGTTGGAACATCCGCTGGTGTCTCGCTGCTGCGTCCACTGCTGTCCCCATGTGATCTTTCGCTGGTCGACATCTATGACAGTATACTATTATTTCTACTCGGTTGCTACACCGTCATACACAAACACAATCATGTAAGTAAGCTAACTACTAGCAATAAAATATCCCTAGGATTTTTCTAAGTCACGTATCCTCACGGACGTTTCCCGTATCCCATTATTCCTATGTTCATTGTCCTAGACTCAGTATCTTTCATCAGAGCGGTACTACTCCGCTCTGATAGCACTTTTTGTAACACCCCTAATCTTAAACCTGTAATGACGTCATAACTCGAAGCATAATAAATAATAATTCGCAGCGGAAAATAAAACTAACTACCTTGGTGTTACACGCCGTTACTCACCCTTGTGAGCAACAAGGCAACCTTACTCTTTCCAACAATACAACTCCTCACGCTGTGATGAACAGATACTGAGCACTCCTAATTATTACAAACCAAATTCAACTAAATGAGCAACTAACTGAATACATCAACCTCTTTATTACAATACAAATAAACCAAGGTGTTGCTGCAACACATCAGCTACCCCCCGTGTCCCGCACTCCGGCTTGAGTCTTCTTCAATAACCTGGAATGTTTGGCCCATTGAAGGGCTCAGCAATCGAAATGCTGGTATGCTAAATGTGATCTTAAGTCATCTAGATTCCTTTAGTTGTTTTAGCCATCTTGATATTTGATTCTTTACATGAAATACCGGTTTACAATGATAACAGTAATAACCGTAAACATTTAATAATCACATAACAACTCTCCTGCAAACATCAGTGTACGATAACACACAACATCAATAACCACACAGCAATAATCCTCAGTAATAATCAATTGTCACACACTAATAACCCATAACAATCACCAAACAATACGCGCACAAAACTAGCACTCTGTTAGTTAGCCAACTGACCCTTATCTTTTAAACCAATCATTTAACCTTTTTCCAAATAGTTTCCACCTCAAGTGTCATGTTAAGACAAACCTTATCAACTTATTAATGGACGATAGTCCCCTGTGTTCCATTGGAACTATTACCAGACGACCCTAGGCCCTGGTTATTTGACCGATCCGGTCGAAACTGTGCACCAACGGCAGTGCATTCCGCCATCCCCGAATGTGGCTGATGGATTTCCTTTGAGTGACTCCCCATTGAAGTCTCTCGTAGTGATCACAATGCGCAACCAGAAAGTCGAAACGATCCGGATTCCTCTCTTTACAAGTTAGCCCTTTTTTTCAGTGACATAATAACCAATACTTGAAATAAGACTATCACATTTGACCCTTGTTAGGTTCAATAATACCTATAGGTCAGTTAGTCTCCTTTTTTTTGTTTAGATGTATAAACTTTTAGTCATGAGACATTCGCGTATAAGATACAACGCAACAGTTTGAGCAATACAGTACACAATATCATACACATAAAATCACAGATATCGCTCTTGGCAATTAAACACATAATGTCTGGACCTTAGGATAATCCTTAGGACATTCAGACCACACAATTAACATACCGTTCACCAAGTAACTGCTAGCTTGACAAATCCCTGTTCAGTAGTTCCTTCCCATACGCTGTTATATAAACATGCAATACCGGGTAATATTAATATAACTATTCATTAAATATTATAGTACCGTCACTGTAATGTTTATACTCGTTGTATAATAACTCTGCATGCTATTTATTTTCCCCTATTGTTTTAACAGTGGTTCTAGATAACCTAGCAGTTCATTATTTTATGCGAAGCTCACATGTGATAATGAATTATCATTTATACGGTATATCTTTACCTCATTAATTATATACTCATAATTACTTCCATTTATCATTTATATCATATCATTTAATTATTTATGTTATAACCACCTTTATTTCATAAACTCTATATTATATTTCATAATATACCACAATACATTATATTGCCTAGTTTTACCTCCTTTCCTTATTAAATTACAGTACCAACCTTATTATTTCGGTAATCATATTTTATACCCAACAACTTTATAAATTATTAGATAACCACACATAATTTCCGGTAACCATAATTTGAACCCATTAACTTTTACAATTTTTCCAAACAACCATATACTTTTATAATTTACTAAATAACCATATTATTTTTCGGAAATTGTAAAACAATTATATTAACTTCTATAAATTGCCAAATAACCTTATAATTTTTATAATTCAATAATTACCCACATTAACCTTTGTAACTATTAATTAACCACCTTACTTTACAAATTACCAAATACTCCTATTAATTTCGGTAATTACAAACTAATACCACCAACCTTTATAAATTACAAATAAATCCCTTAATTTTCGGTTTTCCCTTATATTTTCCTTTATTCACTTTTAAACCCCAAAACTTTATATAAGTTACATATTAACTTATAATCTATAGTTTAAATATTTTATTTCTTAAAATAACCGAAGCAACCCATATCTTTTCTTAAATTACATTTTCGCCCATATTAAATTCCATCTTTCATATATACTTCCATAAATTACATATTCACCCCAAAACTTTTATAAACTTAATATTTATGTCATAAATCATTTTAACCCAAAGTTTTTGGTCAACACTTTGACCAAGACTTAATTTCATAATTAATACTTTAATAACCCATAAAATCATAGGTAATTCTCGGCCATACCTTATATCTTCCAATAATCACAAAATAGTCCCAAAACTTTATAAAATGCCATTTTAACACTTAACCACTTATTTAAATTCACCAAAATTCATAATATTAATTCCTACCCTATATTATATCATAATTATACCAATATACTCCTTTAGTTCTCGGCATTTATGATAAGTACACTAAACTTTTCAAAATTTACACATTAGCCACATAACTTTATAAACTAGCCATTTAAATACTTGTAACTATTTTTAATATTCCCAAAATTTATAATATAAGCTAATACACTTATATATATTTCGAAAATTCACCAAATTCTATATATATATCTCTCGGCCACAATTTAATTATAGCACATGGTTTTAAAACTTGTTTTAAACTTTATAATATGTAAATATAAATGTTTATAAGCCATATAACACTTCTAAAAATTATGCTAATGACTTAGAATGATTATAAACTAAAAATAGAACATAAAATTCTTGGACCATTCGGTTTCAATATCTATGTAACATAATTAATTTTTATGACCTAAATATATACCTTAAGGTAATAATCTTTCCTTATATGTTATAAATTATTTTTTTGACAATATAACCTATAGTTTTTAGGTCTTAATGTATTTAAAGGTTATACAAAATTTGTATACCAAAGTTTGAAGCTTAAATCAAACTTAAACTTAATAAACCTTATTTATATAAACTTACCCTCAAATCAAGACAATGCTTGTACTTGATTTTTCCTTGAATTTCCAAGCTCCTCAAATGCTATATTGATGTAGAGAATTCGAACTCCTTGTACATATGTAGGAGATCTATTTGTTAGACTTCTAACAAGAGCTTATGAATAATATTTGTAGAAATTTTACAAGAGTTTTACCTTAGGAATTTAACAAGGTATTTTTGATACACCTTGGGATGATTGTAGATCCAAGTTTCCTTCATGAAATAATGAAGAGAATATGGATTTAGAAGACACAATTTTCGGACATATAGGAGTAACTTGTCTAGGGTTTTCAAACATGAAAATACCTTAGATTAACCTTGATTACTCCTTGGATTGATGTTGAATCAAGACAACTCCTTGGAGTACAAATTGTTGGCGAATTCTTGCAAGATTGCTAGGATTATTCTTGCTTCAAGACTTGATAGAATTAACTAGGAAATAACATTAAAATGGTGTTAAGAACTAGTACACCATTAATGGAGTTATTAGAACTTAGGAATTTAAGAAAAAGAGAGCTAAATGAGGAGACTTACATTCGGTTGTGAGGGCAAGGAATGATATGTTCATTCACGTAAGTTAAGTAGAAGAGAATGAAGCAATTAAGATTTGATTTGTTTATTGTCATGTTTATTATTTATTTAATCTGATTTCATAATTAGTTACATAATTCCTTTAAGTAGACTAGTATGTACGGCTAGGTGGAGCATGATGAATTTGACAACTTCCAATAATCACTAGTAGGAAAAGACCCTACCGCAGCGGTTGTTTGGTACCTATGGCAGCGGTTGAAAACCGCTGCGATGGATGCCGCTGCGGTAGGTGAAACACCTACTGCAGCGGTTGTAGAACCGCTGCGGTAGGTACTCTATCGCAGTGGTTGTTACTAAGAACCGCTGCGTTAGACCTTTTTTTTTAAAAAAAAAAGCCACCTATCGCAGCGGTTGTTACTAAGAACCGCTGCGATAGACCTTTTTTTTAAAAAAAAAAACCACCTATCGCAGCGGTTCTTATTAAGAACCGCTGCAATAGGTTATTTTTTTTTTTTTTTTTCCATTCCACCCTACAATTCTACCACACACACCCACAATCAAATCAATCACCTGTTAAGATATAGCAATTAACAATGCCACCACATTGGGGCATTAGATCAACCATTTCACCATTTAAATAGCCACCAAACCTATCTACGGGCAATAATCCATTTACATTTACAAATTTGAGCAAATTAATCTAACATCAACAAAATCTTTACAGAAACGACAATTGTTTCATGAGAATTCCAAAATCATCCTACTCAATCCTACCAAACCCTAGAAGCAACCTACATTAACGCTCATGAATTCTGCCCATTCTTCGAGCACCTCGGTTATATGTCCTTGGTTGTAATCGTCTACCAACTCTTCAAAAGCCTTGGAATTAACACAAAAAAAATATGATTAGTTGCTAATTAATAATACTTTGAGTTTAAGAATCAATGTTAAAATTATCTACAAAACCAAAATATTTCGAGAATGCTACTTACCAGGTCTAGAGACTTCTCTAGCAAGAGTCTCGGTCCCGCTATCAAGTCACTCATGAACCGAATGACATAGTAGCCACATTCCGAACCTCCCGGCTGCTGTGGACACTACACATGTATATACGTACATATTCAAAATCGATTTAACACATAAATTATAATGCTGTTCCTATTTTAAAACTAATGAACATATTACAAAATTTGAATAAGGACTACAAAAATACCTTGACTACATTCCACGGAATCTTCTTAAATCTCTCTCCTCGGACTTGCGTCATTACAGATAGAAAGGCACTAGAATTCATACGCACAGAGAAGTAAGTTTATCAACCGGATGATTAGAAATAACTAAAAATTGCTAATTAATCAAGTTAAGTAAATTCATCACCTCATCAACATGTTATATATAAGTGGCCTCTTGGGATTTCGAGATGCTGAGTCAAGCTGCAGGACTCTTGGGCTTTTTATACATAGAACGAGCAAAGACCAGTGTCGGCTGTTCATAGATTACAATACAAGTAGAACTTAATTCAATCAATTACATAATAAAAATATCATAATTTTTAAACTAATTGAACATTAGATAAAATTCTTACCCTTGATGAAGAGGCAGCATTATGAAAGATTTATCAGCAAGTGCACACGAATGTATCACATTCGACAAGTACTGGACCAAAGCTTGGGGGTCAGATCCCATATTAGCTTCTGAACAGTAGTCAGGGCATAAGAACCCGAAACTACTATTCTCATGTACTTGGACCGCCTTGTCATCAACAAACCTGCACAACATAAAGAAACCAATATTATGAATTTAATTTTCAAATATACAGAGTAAAATGTGTACAAGGTATGCTAATTACTCACATGCAAGCCGATTTGAGAATCGACGCACTCAACCAATCCTTCGTGAACAACTCCACAAAATCAGTAAGATAGATTTCAAAACTCTGAGCGCCTGTATAGTAAAAAGATCCGGTCTTGGTTCCATTGTAACCGAATCTCTTCCTGGCGGCGTCATCAATAGTGTGGAGTGCAACAGTTTCAGCATGGGGGGTAAGGCATTCAGAACCGCCGGGTGTAGCAAATTCGATCTCATCACAACTCTAGTCGCGGATGCCATCGAAGGATTAGCTGGTGGAACAACTCTCTTTCCTTTTGCATTACCAGAATTTGATTGAATTTGTTCCTAATATATTAATTTAATAAGTATATGTTTCTACTCTAGGATATGTTAAAGAATAAGTTTTTTCATGGGGTTACCTGCTGCTCCCCAAGCTTAATCAATCTACAGGGCCACTGTACTGTCACGGATTCAGCTTGACGAAGGGTGGATATGTCTGCAGTGGGCACCGGTATCTGACAATCCGCGTAAGCAGGCGCGTAACCTTCAACAAGCACCCGGCCATGGTACTCTCAGAGTGCTGCATTCCTCACGGTGTCTCCAGCAGAAGACTTGAAAAGTTTTCCCCACCCTACTTCGACTTTGTCAACGCCAATCACTTGGAACAATGTGCAGTCAATTGGTTGCTAAATTTTCAAAATTAAAGATTTTAGATGCACATAAACAAGTGTATAATTTGTTTTTTTTTTTATTTGTAGTTAACATGTTGTTCTAACCTTGAGAGATGAATATGGAAATGGGTTGACGGAGTGAACACTACTGGGAGGCACTGTTGCGGGCTCTGATGCTTGTGCCTGATCTGGCGGTCTAGAAACCTCCTGCTCATCCTCTCAGATCGGATCATCTCCATAGCTTGAGCGATCGACTGCTGAAACTCACTTCGTAGTCGCTGCTCGAGCTCCGCATTCTGGCGTAAGTGCTCCTCATATGAAATGCTCCCTCCTGCACCGTGTCTCGACCCATGATTACCGAAGGCTTGGCGTATACCGACATGACCACCAAAGCCTACGGCACGACCCGGATGATCCTTCTTCCCGAGAGCGCGGGAAAGTGGATCATCCTGCCTAACGGGCTGCCAACTGCCCTGGGTGATCTGGGAGCTTAACTCTTCCTGTTATAGAGTTTAATAAGTCAATAAGGATACTTCGGTTTATTTAACTGCTATTGTTACTCTATAAATATAATAAACATTTTTTAAACTAAAAATCACTTACCATTTGGTTGATGACCTCTCTCGTGGCGTCATCATACTCAGCAGGTGCCGCCGGATTTGAAGGTTTCTTCCGTCGACTTAAGTCCCAAACCTTCATCCTTCGTTCGATGACATTCGAGCCAGCTGGCAGCAACCCCTCTTTCTCCCACTGCGGTACACGCTGAGCAATACTTGTACTCCCTATGTGATGGGGGTAACGATTTTTTTTTGCATTTTGTTGTTGTTTCTCACGTATAGCCTATATATATGTATGAAAAGACAAATTATGCAAATAATATATGAAAAAGACGAATTAACCAAATGAACTCTAAGGACACTTTAAACATTTATCATACAAAAGAACAACTAATAGTGTGAAACTCACCTTGAACTCAGGGGTCAAACGCTTCGCAACAAACTCATTCCACTGCTCTTCAGTAATACCATCATATTTTTGCCACGGTGGTCTCCGATCATCCACATCTTCACCTTCTGCCTCCTCTATCTCTGCGGGCTCCTCACAGTAAATGTACTGCCTCGTGAGCAGAGATCTGAAGTCTTTGAATTGTGTGGCAATCCCCTTCATCACATCATCCTTCAGAGAAGGATCTATACAGAATCGTCCTATATGCACAAAAAAAATGGATTAGTGTAAAAAAGTAACTATATAAATCTTAAACAAACTATTAAGTGTAACAAATACCATGAGACGTTCAAATATCTGCTCCTTCAACGCCTGAGGCACTTGCTTCCAATTATGGTTTATATTGAAATATGTACTCACCAAATGCCTGGCTAGAGCAGTGAAATCATTTTTCAGGTACCGGTGGGCTGATTAAATTCATTGAACTCCAAAGGCTTTGTCGGGGGGCCTCTATTTGCTTTCAGCCCACGGGTTGCCCCTCGTTTTTTGGGTTTCTTGAGAGGCGGAGGAGCAACTTCTAACTCTTGTCCTTCCTGTGAAGGCCCTGCTGTCTCGGTCTGCTGTGGGGTGTCTCTCTACGTCTGCTTTCTTTGATTTCTTTTTACCACCACGTCGTGTGGTGCGTTTTGCCAGTCTACTCTGCTGTGGCTGAGTTTCCCCAGTCAGGAGTAGTCGTCCTATAGGATCATCAATAGGATCATCATCCACTGAGGAACAAAACACACACATTAGATCAATATTCATGGAACGATGTATAACTGCAAAAATAAACATAAATAATTAATTCTGATAACATTGTAACAACAATAATACAAATTATATAATGTAATTTCAACCAATGGTGTTACCTAGACATAGTAACATATATCATGATCTGTTTTCTACCCAAACCCCCTCATTATGGTCTGATCGAGCGTAGATGGTCTGAACATCATCATTTTGTAAATCATCAGTTGAATCATGCAACCCTGTATGCAACGATACAGTTTCATCTATCATCTCATTATCATCATCGTCGTTGTTTTCATCCTCAAACAAAACCGGTCTTCTCCCTGGAAGAACAACATGCCATCTACTAGCTTTTGGGTCTTTAACATAAAACACCTGGTCACAGTCTTTACCCAACACAAACTGATCTTCCTTATTAGTTGTAACACGTGAAAGATCAACCAAAATAAGTCCTTTATCATTTTGGAGCCCATGTCGGTTGTCCACCCAATTGCAGCGGAACAATAGAAACGAATCAATGTGATAGTTTAGTTCCCATATGTCCTCTATCACACCATAATACCAACTACTACTGCTCATTGGTTGAACCTGGTTACCTAGACCATATTCAGTCACCGATGCTTCAATTTTTACCCCACTGTTCTGATGTATTGATTTAGCATCTTGGCGTGCAGTGTAGTATGTGCATCCATTAATGTCATACCCTTCAAACGATACAATATCTGTTCCAGGACCAACAGCTAGACATCTGATTTCTTCACTGACATCTTCGGGGTTCAATGAAGCTTGCTCAAACACATATTCCTTAAACCATTGGACGAATACTCAATTTTGTTCTTTTTTAAGCCAGATACGGTTTTTGGTAGGGTTTTGTCGACTCAACTTAGCAATGTGAATATCGAAGTAGGGTTCAACAACCTCAAGGTGTTGTAGTACAAACAAATGTGCCTGATTAATAAGATCACGAGAGATATGAACAACCTTTTTGCCAATAACTCCTTTACCCTTAAATCTACCATGGTGACGTGGTTTGGGAATACCAATTGACTCTGCATCGTTCAAATAACTTGTCACGAATTCTATGACTTCCTCAGTCATGTTGTGCTTCGATGATACTGCCTTCCGGTCTATATCTGTTTTTCATTCTACCCTTCAGAATCCCCATATATCGTTCGAAAGGATACATGTAACGTAAGTAGACCGGACCACACAATTTGATCTCTCGGACAATATGCACTACTAAATGCACCATTATGTCGAAGAAAGATGGTGGGAAATACATCTCAAGCTGGCATATTGTCACAACAATTTCATGTTGCAGATCATCGAGGGTGTCTGAGTCAATTGCCTTGCAGCAGACAGCGATGAAGAAGAAACATAATCGAGTTAGAGCATTTCTGACATTTTCTGGTAATATCCCTCGTATTGCAACTGGAAGAAGATGCAACATTAACACATGATAATCATGAGATTTCATGCCTAACAGTTTCAAATCCTTCATAGAAACTAGGTTCTTCCAGTTTGAAGAGTACCCAGATGGTACCTTCAATGTGTGCAAACACTTGCAAAAACTTAATTTTTCACTCTTAGAGAGGGTATAACACGCAGGAGGTAGATATGTTCGCTTCTCATCCTCTATTGGGTGTAGTTCTTTCGTATGCGCAACTCTTGCATATCTCTCCTCACCTTCAATCCGTCTTTCGTCTTGCCGGGTATGTTGAGCAAAGTACCACACACTACCTCACCGATGTTCTTCACAATGTGCATGATATCCAAACAATGTCGAACAGGCATATGCCGCCAATACGGTAGATCCCAAAAAATGGAACGTTTTTTCCAAATGTTCTTCGGTGGCGTGGATGTGTTTCCAAAGACATTTTGAATGTCTTTTACCTTTGCATACACTTCCTCTGCATTCAAAGGCAGACGAGCCACACGAGTCTCGTGCTCATTGTTGAACAACTTTCGCTTTCTCGAACGGTAAGGATGGTCTACTGGAAGAAACCGTCGATGACACATGTAAACATTTTTGCCGCAGTGCTTCAGACGATCTGAACATGTGTCATCCTCACATACCGGACACGCTTTGAATCCTTTCACCGAGTATCCTGACAAGTTCCCATAGGCAGGAAAGTCGTTAACAGTACAGAACAACATCGCCTTCAGTGTGAAATTTTCTTTCGCATGAGCATCATATACCACTGTCCCTTCATTCCACAACAAGTTCAGATCGTCGATCAGTGGTGCAAGATATACGTCAATGTTATGACCAGGTTGCTTTGGACCAGAAATTAGGAGTGATAACATAATGTATTTTCGTTTCATGCACAGCCATGACGGTAAATTGTAGATCACTAGTAGCACCGGCCAAGTGCTGTGCTGACTGCTCAACGTACCATACGGGTTCATCCCATCGGTACACAATCCAAGTCTCAGATTCCTATCCTCATCCCCAAAATGATGTTTGAATTTTCTGTTGATATTTCTCCACTGAGGTCCGTCTGCAGGATGTCTTAATTTTTCATCAATTTTTCTACCATCGGCGTGCCAATGTAAGTTCTTCGCATCTTTCGGGTTGGCAAACAACCGTTTGAATCTAGGAATTATCGGCAAGTACCACAATAATTTCACTGGACGCTTTTTTTTCTGAAAGGAGGAATCCTCATCCTTGTCCTTGTACCGGGACAACAAACATTTAGGACACTTGTCTAGATGTTCGTATTCACCCCTATAGAGCACACAGTTATTTGGGCAAGCATGAATCTTTTTATATTCAACTCCCATTGGACACATCCATTTCTTTGCCTCATAGGTGGATGTAGGAAGACCATTCTCATCAGGAAGCATATCATGTATCAGCTCTAGAAATGAAGTGAAACACTTGTCACCAACTCCATATTTCCCCTTTAAGTTGAACAAATTAAGTACAGTAGTCAATTTTGTGTATTTCACGAACGAAGGGTACAAAGGTGTCTTTGATGCGTCCAACAATCTTTGATACTCTTCCGGCTTATGGACAAAAGTATCGGCAACATTTTCTAACATTTCATCCATTTGTTCATCATGGTGAGTGTTCTCGCTGTCATCGAATCCTGAATGACTTAACGGTACCGACTCATTGATGGTATTGAAGGTGTGGGGGTACTTGCGTAACGTGGATCATGAGCACTTGATGTTGAAGCACTAGCTGCAACAGTTTCTCCATGAAAATTCCATCTTCTGTAATGTGGCATGAATCCACGGGACTTAAGATGAATCTAATTTCCTCAATGTCTTCATATTTCCTTACGACCCCACACAGTCAACACAAGGACATGAAATATTGTTCGCCTTTGTTCTGTCCTTGTGTTGCACTGCCGCCGCTTTGAGAAACTCTTTCAGCTTCTCATCAAAATAGTTATCCCCTCGATAACCGTACATCCAGTCACGCTCCATTCTATATGTGAAAACAAAACAATGTTAAGATTGATTTGTCTTTCAGTTTCGTCTGCATTTGTATATGGAGCATGTTTCTACTGGATGTACGGTTGCAACCAAACTCAGCACTACTCTATGGTTACAACCTAACTAACGTAGCCTAAGTACTCTAACTTTCCAACGTAACTAATCTAGCCTTATTCTAACAATTCTAACACATTTAATTTAACTTCAACAAATCATTGCATTAGTAAAAAAAAAATAAAGTTTAATTACTTACTTGTTTTAAGGTTGTACAGAGGGGGAAGCTAGGACACTGCTTTGGTGATGGGCTGGGAAAGTACTGGTACAAATCCAATAGCAGATTCAGAAGACTTGACAAAGAAAAGTAAAGATTGTTATACACAAATAACAAATAAAATTAATTAATAAGACTAATACGATTCTAGAAAAAAATCGGCATGACATTTGCGTAATCGTGTTAATCCCATGCTTATCATTAAGCATTCACCAACATCTTATTTACCACGACAAATAAATTCAACAATTGGCAGCAACCATCCTTATTCACAATCACTCAATATTAACCACACCACTTTTTCGCAATAATTAATTAAACCACAAAGAGAAAAGATAGATGAAGATGTTACCTTTCACTCTTTAGTCCACAGCAGAATAAATAAGGAAGAAGTAGATACACCCCAATTACTGCAGACAATGGGGAAGCAAGGAAATAATATAGGGGGGGCAGAAATCCATTATTTTTATAAGCATTATCATATTAAGAAAATAAAAAAGAGAAAAAAGATAGATGAAGATGTTACCTTTCAGCTCATGCTGCACAACAGAAGCAATGAGGAAGAAAGAGACACAGAGACCACCCCAATTACTGCAGACAACGGTGAAGCAAGGTAATAATATTAGGGGGGGCAAGAAATCCATTACTATAAGCATTATCATATTAAGCACGTATCTGAGGAAAAAATGTATCATCGTTTTTGTCTCCTTGATGGTCGTATAAAATACATTATTAATTTAATGAGATTAGAGAGTGTGACTGAATTGGTGACTATAAAAATATAGTCACCGCAAATTCCATAAAAATTAATTAAGATAACTTATAGCTATAAACTTAACTAATAAAAAGTATAAATTAATAAAAAGTTTTTTTTAAATTAGTTACTAAAAAAGAATATTTTTAATGAGTGTAAATTTTAGAAAAATAATTATATTAATAATTACAAATTCTAAAAAACTAACTTCATATTTACGAACATAATAACTATATCAACTAAAAATCTGAGTGTAAAAACGAACACGCTAACATTGTTATTTATTCAACTTAATATGGTTACAATCATTAAATTAAGATTGAAGTAGATCAATGCTCCAGAATTATAAAATTATTCCTAATAAAAAAAGAACACAAGTTAACATAACCTGTAAATAACATATCACATCTCTTATCGGAATCTGAGTTTAATGGATAAAAAACGTATGCTTGGGCAACATCCACTTACATATAGCACGTACAGTTGACAAGTACTATAATACTATAAAATATCAAGTAACTTACTTATCGAACATTAGTAGTTTTTTCCAAAAATAATCTCTAGTAATATATTACTGAAGAAACAAGGATGCATTATCACTAGCATCATTGTAATAGTGACAGAATATTCCCGTACCGTTTTTTACAACTTTGGGTTGTATGCAGAGGGCACAAACAGCAAAAATATCAACTCAGGCATTTTATCGAACACCTTACATGCACAACTATTTATACTTGTTCAATAATCTATCTAAATTCAAATTATGTACACACAACTAAACTAACAATCAATTACTATATTACAACTAGTTATTCAATCAACAAGACAATAATTTATAGATTTCAAAGTTCGAATTCGGAATCAAACCTAGGGTTCTGGCAGCAATCTCGATCGACGCCTGCGACTGGCCTCCTGGCGGAAGGATTGGCGACGGAGACGGCGGCGAGTACCGGTGGCGCGACAAGGAAGAAGACGGTGGCGGTGGTGGAGGAATCGCAGGCGTCAGCTGCTCAGATCGCCGTCGAGTTCGCCTGTCGCCTTGCTTCGTTCTCGATTGACAGAAGAGAATGAAGGCGAGAGTGACGGGAAGCTCGATTTGGGGAAAAAAAAAGACCCTATGGCAGCGGTTCCAACTAAGAACCGCTGCGATAGGTTAGTAAAAAACACCTATCTCAGCGGTTCTTAGTTGGAACCACTGCCATAGATGTTTTTTTTAAATTGACCCTACCGCAGCGGTTGTAAGTAATAACCGCTGAGATAGGTTTGCGGGATTTTTAAAAACGGCCTATCTCAGCGTTTGTTTTTACAACCGCTGCGGTAGGGGCGCTACGATAGACCATTTCTGTACTAGTGAATGTAGTCAATCGGCTAAAGCAACGGTTGTAAATTTGTTTAGATTAGTTAATTGTTATTAGGATTTAATAGGTTGATTTAATGATGCTAACTTGTTTATTCTTGCAGGTGGTGATGATCGGTCATGGTTGCAGTAGGTTACTCCAATGTTTGTTGATTTACGGTAATGGAGTAGCAGCACATAGATGATTACTAAGCCTATGTTGTAGGTATTTTAATTACAACCACTATCTATCATTATTAGAGCTAATCTACTAAGTCTAACCTTGTCTTATTACAGGTGTGATCGGCATACAGAGGTGGAGCAATTAAGCAGCTCAAGTGGAGTAGACTTACGGCTCCAATTGCATAAGTCTCACGGCTAATGGAGCATAAAAAGGCTTAATTGAATTGTTAATTTGTAGACAACTAGATAATGTAAGTTAGGTATATGTCTTATTAGCTTAATTAATTGTCAATCATTCTCCCCATTACCAGATTTCCATCGGCAATTATATGTCATTTGATCAAATGATTTCACTTGTTTAAGTTGTTTTAGTTGCCTAGTGAAGATATGACTAGGTTAGTATATATATATTAATGTCTTTACTTTTCTAATACTAATCATCTTATCTACTTGCAGGTTATACGTGTATGAGGAAGCTTCATTGCCAGATTAAGTTGTTAAATTGTCATATAGAGCATGCGTGAGTCATATAACCATTTGGCAAGAATTTTTGAATTAAACTAGCCAATTGTGACCTATATTGGCGTGAGATATAGGGATCAAATGGAGTTTATTTTCATTTGATTTTTGTTACACTATATTGTAATAAGACCATACTAATATGTGTAATAGGTTCCAGCATTTAATTGGTACATTTTATTATGGTAAAGATGAAAGTTTTAAGGTAAAAATGCTGATTTTAGGTACCTTTTTGTCCTAAAAATCGCCCCCATTTATACTATGAGTTTAGTACTGCCATCAATTGATTTAGATGTTCATTTTATCCACTTTTAAGTTTATCAACTCGTGGCTCCTCAAAAACATCAAGGTAATTGCGTAAAACGCATTTTCGTGACACCCGAAGGTGCGTTTTTGTGCTTTAAGGATTTTTCTGGGAATTAATTAGTCTCTATGACTTCCAAGTGTTTATTGACATTATTTATAGTCAATAATAATATATTAAGGTGTTACATTGAGTTATATGGGATTATATAAACTCACAAACACAATTTTCTGGCTACCCGGGCAAAAAGAAGCGTTAAGAAACTCCCCCGAGTATTTTGTCTTTAACTGAGAATTTATCTTGATAAATATATCTTAAATGTTCATCAAGGTACTATTATGCATTTAGAATGAGGTATAATGCTTTATTTTATTTTATAAGGTATTTCTGGGACTTTCGGGCCTTAAGGGGCCTTTAAGGGATTTCCCGAGCATATTGTATTTTCACTCAGCTTTAGATGAAGTCCTGTGTTTTAAAGATCATATAATGATCCTTGATTATCTTCGTATGAAGTTTATAGTTTATATAACTTGTTTACTTAAGGTCGGGCTTTAACGCTCGTTTTTGACCTTAAGGAGTTTAGGTGCGTTTTTAACGCCCAAGTGTTTATATACTTTCTTAGGGTTCATAATCCCCCCAAATAATATTTACAATTCCTCAAATAATATTTATTTACTTATATTTAATTATTTAAATGTTAAAGGGATTTTAGTAAGAAAACACCCCACATCAGTATCCAATTTCAAACCCGAGACTAGTGGTTTCTTCAATGAATACACTAACCAATTGTGCTGGTTCAAAAATCTATATACAAGTGTGAGAAAAATTACTAGAGTTCTAATTCGAACATAATGACTTTTACAAAAAAACGTTAGTGTTTTAAATGTGAATGTACAGTAAGACGAAAGAATTTAATCTAGTAAAATAAATTGTTTTCTTCATAAGAATCTTAAAATTATGGAATGTAAATGATAAAATACAAAAAATAATGAAGATATGAAATAGACAAAATAACATAATGATGATTACATGAAATAATGAAATAGTACTAGTATGATAGAGATAAAATACAATTGAATACAATAAAAATGGAAACTGAATAAGATATATACGAATAGCAGTAAATAAGATAGAAGAAAGAAGTAACAAAATAAGATGAGATGAGGGAGAGTATAATCGAATTAGCAGTAAAACGAAATGTACATAAAATGTTGAAAATATTTCTAAAAATAAATAAAATAAAATAAAATAAAAAACAATGATAACGACAAAATATAGACAAGTACTAATAGAGAAAATACAAGTAAAAGTATCAATGAAATGAAATGTGATAAAACAAACAAGTAACAATATAGCATAAACCAAATAAAAACGACTAGGCAAAATGAATACGCGAATAATACGGAACCGGCTGCATGAAATAAAACAAAAATAAAATGGTAAAGGAAGTAAGTAGCAAAAAAGGACGGGCTTGAAAACAGATGCTTTGAAAATTGGTTTAAAAGATTTGTGATAAAATGACAGTTTCATTTTGGTATGCACATGAACAGGTTTGGGAAAGAAAAGCGACGACCTGCTTATTTATTTGTTTTTTTTACTTTGCTTTATAGGGTGAGAATTTTTGGTGTCTACAGGGTAGAGGTGATTTCTGGTGTTTGGTGATCTGAGGGAGTTAGTGTGGTTTGGTGGTTTGTGGTTTGAGTTTGTGGGTCATCAGTGGGAATAAGTGAGGCATCTTTGAACGAGTCATTAGGGTCGTCGTCATTGTCGGAGGAGGAGTCTGTCTGCAGAGGTGTTTAGGGAAAAGGAATGGTTGCCACGGGTATTTCGATGAATGTTGTACATTAGGTATCTTCATGAGGCACTTGTGGATTATCCTCGTAGTCACCGGAGTCTAAGAGTTCTTTAAATCGTACGTGAGGGCTTTCTTCAAGACATTTTGTATGTTTGTTAAGTACTCTATAAGCTCGGCTTTGTGATGAGTATCCAAGGAAGATTCCTTCATCACTCTTAGAGGCAAACTTGCCTAGATTGTCTTTTCCGTTGTTATGAATGAAGCAGCGGCATCCAAAACGGCGCAAATGACTTACTGAAGGAGGACGTCCTATGAGGATCTCGTACGGTGTTTTACCAAGAAAGGGATGGATGGATGCCCTATTTAGTATGTACGCAGCTGTGTTGGTAGATTCAGCCTAGTATGAGGCGGGTAAGCTACTGTCAATGAGCATTGTTCTCGCCATTTCCAGAAGAGTGCGATTCTTCCGTTCCACTACTCCGTTTTGTTGTGGAGTACGGGCAGCTGATGTCTGACACACTATTCCTTATGACCTGCAAAACTCAGAAAACTGCATGTTGCAAAACTCTGTACCATTGTCAAAACGTAATGTTTTGACTGAGGTGGACAGTTTGTTAGTAATCATGTGAAACAGGGTTTCAAATTTAGAGAATGTCTCAGACTTGGTATTAAGAAAGAGTATCCATGTCCAGCGCGAGTAGTCATCCACAATGACTAGGACATATTTCTTACCGCTTTTGCTTTGAACTCGCATTGGGCCACATAGATCCATATGTAACAGATCTAATGGGGACATGGTAGACATCTCAGGTTTGCTTGGAAAGCTTACCCTAGTATATTTACCTTGAACGCACGCAGGGCAGAGTGAGTCGGTCTGAAAGTTTATCTTAGGAAGACCAACGACGAGATCACCGTTTTTGATTTTGTTCAGCAACTTGCCATGAGCATGAACCAATCGGGAAAGATTGATTTTTATCCTATACACTGAGATAAAGAGTTCCATCTAGGTTAGGGTTTTCAAGAGATAGCTTGTAAAGGTTATTCACCCTTATTCCAGTAGCTTTAAGAAGACCTGTTTGCTCATGAAAGATTTTGCAATCTGATGCCGAAAAGAGAACAACGTTAGAGAGATCACATATTTGAGAGATACTTAGAAGGCTGTGTCCAAGTCCATCTACTAAATTTACATTTTCTATTTTGAACAAGGAGGGATTACCAACGGTTCCAATACCAATGATTTCTCCATGAGCATTGTCGCCAAAAGTGACCTTTCCCCTATAATGTTGAGAGAGAGTTGTGAACTTGTCAGGGTCTCCTGTCATATGTCGTGAGAATACACTATCCAAAAACCAAGAGTCATTGTCCACAACCTTCTCTCTCTGTAAAACAATTATTGGTTAGACTTGGGAACCCAAGCAAATTTGGGTTCCCTTTTACATGAAAAAGAGTTGTGCTTACGTCGGGCTTCAGACAGAGTATGTATGTGCTGCATGTTAAAGGATAATTCACGACCAAGCTTGTGACATAAAGAGTGAATATGTCCGTCGCATCCACAATAACCGCAAATCAATAAAGAAGGGAGGTGAACATATTTCTTTTGCCAACGAAATTTGTTATCAAAATTTTCTTTTTGAATTTTTCTCCATCGGAGATCGTTGGGTTTTGAAGCCATCTTGGGCAGGTTTACCTTACCTTTGTTTGTCAGCTAGTGAGAGGACACGATGACGAGACTGAATCCATCTGTGCCTTTTTAAGAGCGATGGTCAGGGAGTCGATTTCCTTCTCGAGTTTGGCTTGCCTTTCATTTGACTCACGGAGTTTGTTTTCAAAGAATTTTGGTTTTATCATGGCAGCAACCTCACGAACAAAGGTAATAGGTTTGAAATATTTCTTAGGGACTTTGGAGCAATCCTTTTCTTTTAGATTTTTCTGTAGGGGCATGATTTGCTCTTTCAACGAAGTGATGGCAGTGTGTGCATCTCGTAACTCGTTTTTGAGTTTATCGACATTTTGCTCAGATTTTTGGAGTTTGAGACGGTCGTTATTGACATGACCTTTTAACACATGTATTTCTTCATAAAGTAATGTTATCCTCTCTTTCTCTTCTGTTAGATTAAATTCAGGATGATTCGGATCTATAAAGTAGGTAGATGGATCTAAAGAGGGAACAGTGCATGATTCTGAGAAATTTGAGATTACCTATGAAGAGGGGGTCTTACATACCTGGTTCTTGTGAGCCATGAGGCAGATCAATCCAGACGTCCCAATCTCTGGTTCTTCTGATTCAGAGTCTCCCCATGCTGCATTACCCACCAGTGATGATTGTTCTCGATCATCTTTCTTCTTTAGTGGACAGTTATTGGCATAGTGGCCCGGTTTCAAGCACTTAAAGCATACTCGATCTCCTGTTCCAGTATTCCCTTGCTGATTTCGGTTGTACGATTGATACGACCGATTCTGATTTTGACCAAACTTGTTTGGACCATTCTTGTGTGAGCGACTGCGCATGAATCTTTTAAAGTTTTTGACCACCATGGCCATTTCATCAAAGGTATTCGCTGAGCCTTCTTCGATTATGCCATCGATCAGGGTGTCTCGTAGTTGTTGAATTAGATCCTGATTGGTAGGAGTAGTCTCGTAGTGGAACGAGTCATGCTGCAGAGCTATTGTCTGACTAGGGGTTTTCACCTGTAAAGCTTGATTAACATTAGAATAAGATACGGTGTGATTGGGAAGAGAAGTGTTACCTCTGTTTTTGACATTCATCTTGTATTAGTTGATGGACTGTAGGTAGCACCCTAGATCGGTCTAAGTCCATTTTTCTAAGCTTTTAGACACTTTTGTGGAGATAACACTTTCAGCCTATTCTTCCCCCAGGCAATCCAAGAACTTGTTGTTGATATTTTCGTTGGATTCTCCAATCTGAAGTTTTTCCATAGTAGCAGTAAGTTCGGTAAATCTAGCAAGCATGTCGCTTCGAGATTCTCCAGGTTTTCCTACGAAGTTCTCGTAGTCCATCTTCAGTTCTTGTATCTTTTACTTTCGAAGTTCGGTGGTCCCTTCGTGCACAGCTAGGAGGTGATCCCAGATATCTTTTGCCACTTTGATATGATATACTCTTCTTCTTTCGGGTGGAGAGAGACTTGTATAGATTACTCGTACGGCCTGGGCATTTAGCTCAACGCATCTTCGCTCTTCAGCAGTGTAAGAGTTTGGATCCTTTCCTTCAGGTACTGGAAAGTTGCCTTTGGTTACCACGGTCCAAAGTTGTTGGTGCGACTTCATCTCATTTTTCCATATGTTGTAGTTTGTAGAAGTTAACTTTGGATTCTCTACTCGTATCCTGTTGTTATTGTTGGAGTTTGAGATTTCTGCCATTTTGAGAGATTTTTCAGCCAACGTAGGCTCTGATACCACTTGATAGGATCGGGGTGCTGACCGAGTAGGTCTGAGGTGTTAGTCTCAGACCAACTCTACTTGGAGACAAGTATTTGCCAAGAAAAGTAACACGGAAGCTTTTGTGTAAAACTTAAGAAGATAGGATTCTGCTTATATTGAAATTCTAGGTGAATTACAACCTAGCTTCCTATCTTGGGATTCGACAGAGGTATTCTGTCTCATCCAACACTCGCTCTACTCTAGACGTAGATCAATGCAGAATAAGGAATAAAGGGAGTGTTTTGTGTGCTTTATAGGTAATAAATACCTAAACTAAAATGGCAAAGTCACACTAAGATCTCTCAAAAATATTGTGTCTCTCAAACAATTTTTTCTCTCTCTAAAGCTTAAACTTGGATGCGTACATCTCTCTTTACAATTGTGTGCTTAAATACAGATTAGAACAAGGCTAAATTATCGGAGGCTGATCATGGAGTGATGCTTGGATTGAATGCGCAAGTATCGGAGTGGTCTTGTGTCTCCACGATCTCAATGAGTGAAGTTTTCCACGTTTCCTTGAATCTCGGAGTCGACCGGTTTTGAGTCGTGAGTGCGCGCCAAGTATTGCTCGGAAGTAGAAGTAGAAGTGGAAGTGTCTGTGCAACGCTACTCGAACTGGAAGATCTTGAGGGCTAGTAGCTCTGCAGTGCGACTTTCACTGAGGAGGCAATCATCTGCAAAACCAAGTCTTCAATAGTGTCCTTTTCGGTGAATTTTGTGCTTAAATGTTTAATCACTTTGCTTATCTTGTGTTTGTCCAAGACCAAAAACTTGGACCCTTGTGTTGTGAGTTGATCTCATTAAGAACAAATACTGTTATGAATTGTGGGATAAATGCTTAAAAATTTCTTCTTGATTGCTTTTAAGAACAATTTTTCGTGCATTGTGGCCAAGTGATCTTATATGGTTGGATTTTTATTGCTTCGGGGTTCCTTCTGTCTTCTTTCTTAGGGATTGCTAAGAGGTGCTTCTTTGTGAACCCTTTATGGGACTTGTGAGACGCCATTGGAAACCAACAATGACAGTTGAGTGTTCTTAATCGCAAAGGCTTGATGACAAAATTTTATTATCTCATCTCTTATGCAAAACTGAAACAAATGCATAAATCTATTTTTCCTTTTTTTTTCTTCTCCATGCCCATTCTTGAGAGAAGTTAGCCATGGTAAAAGTTCTCCAAGTCACCTTATCTTTAGAACTTTGAAGCACTTCGGATCATACCCCGGAACTCTATATTTTGTTTTACCCTAAGCACACCCATGCCACCACTAAGAGATGGTTCACACTCCTCAAAAGTTCTAATCTCTTTTTGCTTCTTCTCTTATCCTACAATTCATGTTAGTATTTGTTAGCCTTGAGCATTCCTTACTTTCTTGGGTGCTTGGTTTTGCTTGAGGACAAGCAAAAAGGTAAGTGTGGGGGTCCGATGAGTGTCCAAATGACCATATTTTAAAGGTGTACTTCATATGTGTGAGCCTCTATTTTCAAACCCTATCCTATGTTGATTCGAGTTGATTAGGATCTGATCGGGTTTTAGGTCAACTTATAACCTAAGTTTAATAACTATGTCATATAACACTAATTATTAAAACCTAAGTTAGCTCACTGGAACCTATTATGAGTCGCCACCCAATTTTAACCTAGACCAAATTAGGAAAGGAGAGTTCGGGTTCGGGGGCTTGATATTCGACTTATTTAGGGTTCAATTACTTTCATTACCCCTCGAAGTCGTTTTTCCTCTACTTAGTTTGAATACGGCTTATTACGAGTCGTTTTAACCTAGGTGCGCGAACTTCTGATTTTATTATTTTTTAACATTTTTTGAAGAAAAATAAAGTGAAAAGTAAAATTACCTAAACTGGGGTTTCAAAGGCAGAATTAGGTCAAATTTTGATTCCGTCCGTGGCCACGGACCTAATGTCCGAACCCACGGACCCTAGTTAATCTAAGTGAAGATAAAAGTCGAATTAAACAGAAAACGTGATTTTGAAAAGTCCGGGGCCACGGACAAAGCGTTCGTGGACTCGGACATAAGTTGAAAAACCCTGGATTTTAAAAATAAAATTGTCCTGTCACCGTCCGCGGGGGCGTCCGGGCTTACGGACAGGGCGTCCGGGACCCCGGACACAGCGTCCGTGGGTGCGGACCGCCCTCGGACGGCGGCGTTTGGGTGATTCCCGGTGGTTTTTTTGGCTCAAAATTTATGGGTTTGTAGCCTGAAAGATTATAAACACGTTAGTAATCAAAAGTTTTTAATTTGACTACGAATTAAGGACGAAACTTATTGAACAAGTTAGTGGACAGAAACGTAAATAAACCTTAATTCAGAAGCAAAGAAAATTCAATTCGATTAGAAATTTCAACCAGAAGTGTATTGAGATTAGGGGAGTTAAAGAATTCGAATTCCAACCTTTTTTGACTTCGGGATTTGATTGTTCCTTCACATCGGGAATCTTCGAGAGCTTCGTTGATAGCCAATCCGATTCGACTTTGACACGAGCTTCTGACCCCTTCTTCCTTATGTTTTTACCACGGTTTGGCTCTGTATTTTTGGTGTTTTGGTGCTAGGAAGCTCAATGGGAGAAGAGGGAATGTGTTTTTGGTGATTTCGGTATAGATTTGAGACTTGGGAGTGCAAAAACGTGGGAAGAAGGTTGACGGCTGCCTCATATGACTTTGGGAATGTTCTCCTCTGCCCTAGGTCGTTTTTGTAAGGTCCTTTTATAGAAAGAGCATGACCAAATTGATAGAACAAAATTTTTATCTAAAATCCTGATTTTATGCTCTAAGAGAATCTGATTTTTTAAAATGTGCTACATGTTGATAAAAATTCTAAAATTTTAACCAAAGATAAAAGACAATATTTAGGAATTTTGAGAGTTAAAATCAGGTTATTTTGATAAATAACCGATTAGATAAAAATCTTACAATCTTGAATCTCCCATAATTCATAACTTACGATTGGAAAGTCAAAATAATGAAATTCCAACGGTGTTAGTCTTTAAAAATAATTCTCTATCTTGTGTTAAAATTGCATGAAATTTGGACTTGATTTGGGTATTTTCTAAAGGAGAGAGAAAATTGCAAAAATGATTGAATTTCTCTTTTAAATTTCGGGCCAAGGTTCCAAACAAAAAAATTTCAGGTTTACAACTGTATGTTGGTCATTAACCATGTGACAGTTTTATTTTAATTTTTGGAAACCTTTTTATTTCTATTTTGAGTCTATTTCATGTGTTAATTATTAAAGAAATTAGCTTATAATATGAATTAAAAGCTAAATTTCCAGAATAAATATTATCAGAAAATCATGAAATACCTTTCATAATGACTATGATATTTGGAAGTGTTTGGAGATAATGAACAAGTCATATAAAATAGAAAATCCCGAGAATGTCCTTGGAAAATCCCGCATTGGTGCTTTTTGACCGTTTTGCCCTTGTCCTTGCATTTGTGCGCTTGAGCCCTTTCCCGAGGGTCAAAATTTTGGGTATAACAGATTGCCCCCCGTTAACTAGGCTTTGTAATGGAAATGAAAAGGCTAGATGATACTTGAGTGATACCCCAAAATTTTGGATCCTAAAAGGCCCTGTATGCCGTTGAAATCCAGTGGGTTGTGTCGAGCTATTCTAAGGCGTTCACTACCGAAGGAGAAAGAGATGTTGTTGAACTATTCGAAGGCGCCAACTTCCTTAAAGGATAATATGTTGTCGAGCTATTCGAAGGCGCTGACTACCTAAAGGGATGAAAATGATGTCAAACCATTCTAAGGCGTTGACTACCTAAAGTGATGAAAACGATGTCAAGCTATTCTAATGCGTTGACTACCTAAAAATGATGTCAATGATGTCAAGCTATTCTAAGGTGTTGACTACCTAAAAGCAAAATAATGAAATGAATGTCAAGCGATTCTAAGGCGTTGACTACCTAAAAGCAAAAAATGAGATAATGTGTAGATGCAGGAAGGCTGATATGCTAGCGATACTGATGATGTTGATGATGCTAATGATGCTGATGATGCTGATGATGTTGATGATGCTGATGATACTGATGATGCTGATGATGCTGATGATGCTCGAATGCTTCTGGGGACCGAAACCCGTGCCAATGCTCCTGACTGGACCCATTGTGGACTTATTACCATTGCCCCCCAAGCCGGTGTGCAGGGATAACTCCTGGTAAAAACCCTGGGGACTTATTGCCATCGCCCACCATTCGTTGATCCCAAAATAAGTTGACATAGCATAGGAGGATTTATTGCCATCACCTCGCCAACTTTCTGTCACCAGGTCTTGTGACGCGCCAGGATAATGCAAATAGGTCTTGTGACGCGCCTATATGAATGAAATGTGTTTGATAAGAGTAGGTAAACTAAAGAGTGATGCTAGGTCTTAAAACGAGCCTAAAGGGGTGATTCTAGATCTTATGACGAGCCTAAAGATGGTTCTAGGTCTTATGACGAGCCTAAGGATGGATCTAGGTCTTATGAGGAGCCTAAAGATGGTTCTAGGTCTTATGACGAGCCTAAGGATGGATCTAGGTCTTATGACGAGCCTAAGGATGGTTCTAGGTCTTATGACGAGCCTAAAGATGGTTCCAGGTCTTATGACGAGCCTAAGGATGGATCTAGGTCTTATGACAGGCCTAAGGATGGTTCTAGGTCTTATGACGAGCCTAAAGGTTGAGTTCATCTACTCGGGTGAGTTCTTCTACTCGAGTGAGTTCTTCTACTCGGGTGAGTTCTTCTACTTTGGTGAGTTCTTCTACTCGGGTGAGTTCTTCTACTCTGGTGAGTTCTTCTACTCTGGTGAGTTCTTCTTCTCGGGTGAGTTCTTCTTCTCGGGTGAGTTCTTCTACTCTGGTGAGTACTTCTACTCTGGTGCTGGAAGGTGCAAGATTGCAGAAGTGATGGTCTTACGCAAATGATGAAAAATGATTACTAGAGTGCCAAACATGGCAATGATGATAAGATGTATGCAATCAAAATATATGAAAGATACTCGTTCAAAACAGGAAACTGTTGGAAAAGGTGCCAAACGTGGCAATGTTGAGGTGTTATGCAGAAGTTGTAAAATGCAACTAAAGTGTTTGTTGGAAGCTTGTCCAAAACAAGGAACTGTTGAAAATGTGCCAAACATGGCAATGATGAGGATTGAAAAATTGTCCAAAGCAAGACATTACTAGAATGTGTGCCAAACGTGGCTATGGTGACGTTTATGAAACCGAAGCGTTTGAGGAAAAACTGTTCAAGACAAGAAATTGCTGACAAAGGGTGCCAAACGTGGCAATGTTTGAAGAAAATCTGTCTACTGAAAAGGAAAGTGAAATCATCATTTCCTGACTAAAGATTTCAGACTCGTAATTTATCTCCTAGGAGATGAACATGCTACCAGTGGGGTGTGGTGTTTGATGTGAAGATCTTTTGAGTGGTGATCAGGGCATATATGTGCCTGTATGATGTGAAGGTAAGGGCTTATGTGGGCCGGAGGTGTTTGATGTGGAGGTAAGGACTTATGTGTGCCTGTGGTGGGATGATGGTGCTCAAGCTTTGGGTTTCAACTGGTGTTGTTATGGCATTTGTTGGAACCAACAATTGCCCCCAGTATTTTTCCTCAGGACAATCTGAGCTAGAGTTCATGGCAATCGAAAAGAATGATCGATTGCCCCCAGTATTTTCTTTGATTAAACGTGCGAACGAGTCTCGTCCTCACAGGGTCAAGGCTTATGTTTTGATTTGGTGCTTCCTAACCTACACTCGACGTGTTTGGTGTTTACACTCGTTTCTCACTTACGGTCACAACTTCTAGACTATTGAATTTGATATTTGATGAATTTACACATTCGATCTGTTACTTTCACGTGATTGGGTACACAACTACCAAGTCGGAAGTCTTTAAAACTTATAACTTGGCCATGGGTGTGATGAAAGACAACGGGACCATGGAGCGATATTTGAGGTATGTGGAGTTAAAAGGGGTGACCAAGGCTGCACCTTGCTTCTTCTCTCGGAATCATTTTCCTTGTCTTGAAGTCGTCTAGATGCTTCGTGTTGACGTTGCTTTCGAGCTTCTGGACTTGGACTTTTGAAGTCGTCCTTTACACCATTTCTCCTTTTTTTGTCATTCGGATTTCCTCGAGGCACTTTGGGTTTGCCTCTTTGTTTTATCCTTTTTTGACTTTGTCTTCGGGGTTCTTGTGTTTCCCGGTTTTGATGTGAGCTCTTTGGATCCTGTGTCACTCTAGGACCATTTGCAGATCGCTTCGTCATGCTGATGGCGGCGTTGCTTCCTTGAACTGATGAAGATGTTATCTGAGACTCGGGCTCCTCGCTTCCTTTGGTCACCGGGTTGGAAATTCAACATCGGCTGGGTTATTTTGTGGAGGTTTGTAATATCAAAAAGGGATATAAAAAAGCTCAGCGGGGGTGCCTAGGGTTTAATTTCAGGGTTCACAAGCTTTTCGGCTATGTGGTGTTGTACCTAGGTGCTTCGTCATTCCTGATAGTTGTGTATCCGTTCTTTGTTACTTTTCGTAGGTCTAAGCATAAATTTACAAAGTATCTCCTTCAGTCGGAGTTATGCCGTTTACCTCACCTTTGAATGTGGTCTCACCGGAGTCGTGTAAAAATGACACGCTCGTTCACTCATGGTTTTTCCACTCAAGACACCCTCGTTAATTTCTCTCTCAGAAACTCGTTCACACGTTTAGACAAAAGATGAAAGATGAAGAACTTTATCTCAGATTGCCCCCAGTATTAATTCAGGGTTTATAACAATAATTTGATAAATGTAGACTCTGAACCATTATGTGGCTTGTTTGGATGCTTAGGGGTGAGCTGTGGTGTTTGGTTAGACATGTTCATCCTTTTAGAAGCGCAAGACAAATTTTCATGTTCCATAGTCGAGAAATGAATATTTCACAATCCTTTTCTCAAAAGCCAAGAATGCTCATTATTTTTTTGTTTTCGTTTTGGTTTTTGAATGAATGCATGATTTTCACAGGAGAAATATGGACAAAAGGAAAACACCCCTTTTTTGATAACGAGAGAAATAACATTGATGACAAGTTTAACCAGAAATAAAACCCATTTAAGGCAAAACAAAACGAAACAATTGTAAAACGAAAGAAAAGCATGGAGACTATTGAAAAGAATAACTCCTAGTGATTCTCGGATGTAAGATTCTTACAAATGCTTCTACGCTCTGAGAACTGAAACCCCTGGTCAACCAGATCCTGAATCCTATGCTGCAGGGCCCTGCAATGGTCGGTGTCGTGACCGGGAAGCTCGTGGAAATGACAGAATTGGTTAAGATTTCTCCCCAACTGAGTAGCTCCTAGCCTCACAACAAGTGGTCGTAGCGGATATCTCTGTCGAAGCTCTTCGAGTGCTTGACTTGGCGTTCGGCCGATGTCTGTAAACTTTTTTTGACGAGAGTTCTGTTGGGGTGGTTCTACGGCTTCAACGTCCCGAACAAATCCTCCTGACTGCCGATTAATGTTCACCTCATGCTGCCTAGCCCTCTTACGGGTGCAACTTTGGATGCAAGTTGCTGCTTCCGGTTGTTGATCACCCTCCTGAGTTCTGTAGCAATTTCTTTGACATTCCCCTCCGAACCTCGGACCCTAATGGAGCCAACTTCAATGCAGTCATAAAAGGTGTTGAGAAGCCTGTCCACTAACTCGTCCCGAGCTTGACGTTCGGACTCGTGGGAAAGAGCCTTTGCTTTCAACTCTTCGGTAATGGCGACGTAGTTGGATTCCATGGCGTCCAGGACAGCACTATGTCTCTACTCCATGGCATCAATGGTGGCCATGTGCTTTTGTTCCAAAATTGTGAGCTGGGCTTTCATGTTGATTGGACCACACTTAGGACTTGGGTCTACCTGTTCCCAAGGTGTCCATCATTAGCTAACAAAAGGAAGTGGGCTGAATGATACTGGGATTAGAATGACGCTTCACAAGGTAGATTGAAGACCGGAACAGGCTTAGAATGAAAGCAAGTGACCCTGGATACCCATAAAATGAGGTGTTTGGGCTGGAGTATTTTTTAGACTGTGAATTGGAATTTGGACTGAAATCCAAATAGATGGCTTTGATTGGGCCTAAGAGGTGACACCTAAATCTAGGGTTTTGGGCTAGGGCCCGGATAAGAAGTCTACCTAGACTAGAATGAGCCCTTGGGCCGGAATGTGTCTGGGCCTAAAGTAAAGCACACGGGCTGGAATGGTCCTTAAATCACAAATGGACCTAACTTTCTTTGGGTCAAAGAAGATGGTTGCTAAGCCAAAAAGGATTTTATTTTCAAGACTTGTGAGTTATTTCAAGTTCAGGTGGATTTCTTTTTATGGGCCTAAAACTAATTGGATAATTCAAATTGGGCCAAAAGAGAAATCACCTAAGTCTAGGCTTTTAGGCCGAAGCCCAAACGACTCACATATTAAACCAAACGGGGCCTCTGGGCCGCAAACAAATAGAGCTGCCAATTCGGGTTGGGCTAGGTTGATGTAGGAGAAGTTTCTATCAATCTCTAGGATGGTTAGTGGGCCGATCATACAAGCAAACAAAGCCCATACAAATTCAACATGTCCTCACTAGACGTTTAAATCAAACCGGGTATGGTTCTTGGGGCATGGGCCCAGGTCGCCACAAAGGACTAGGGCTTGCACGCTATTCTCTTTGGGCTTCCCCACTTTTTTCATATCACCTAAAGGTGTGCGTCTACGGTCGGGTCTTTGGATGACCAAACAAGGCTAGGTAAGGACACTGCCAGGAAAATGCTTGGGGCTAAAGCCCAGGTATTAAGGGGGTGTGGTTAGATGACACCCTCCTCTTTTCCCCGACTTATTCACATCACCTAAAAGGTGTGAGTCCCTGGCAGGGGACCCTCAAACGGGTCCCGGGGTGAGATCGGTTTGCGTGGACCTCGCTCTCATATGATACAAAGGTGTAGAAAATTAAAGTGCACATGAAAGTAAAAAAACAAAGTAATAAAGCCATAAATAAACAATTATTCGAGTTAAGCACTCTTTCTTAAAATTAAACAAGTTAATATTAAGAATTTGTCCCCAGTAGAGTCGCCAGTCTGTGAGCCTCGATTTTCAAACCCTATCCTATGTTGATTCGAGTTGATTCGGATCTGATCGGGTTTTAGGTCCACTTATAACCTAAGTTTAATAACTATGTCATATAACACTAATTATTAAAACCTAAGTTAGCTCACTAGAACCTGTTATGAGTTGCCACCTAATTTTAACCTAGATCAAATTAGGAAAGGAGAGTTCGGGTTCGGGGGCTTGATATTCAACTTATTTAGGGTTCAATTACTTTCATTACCCCTTCAAGTCGTTTTTCCTCTACTTAGTTTGATTACGGCTTATTACGAGTCGTTTTAACCTAAGTGCGCGAACTTCTGTTTTTTTTATTTTTAACATTCTTTGACAGAAAAATAAAGTGAAAAGTAAAATTACCTAAACTAGGGTTTCGGAGGCAGAATTAGGTCAAATTTTGATTCCGTCCGTGGCCACGGACCTAATGTCCGAACCCACGGACCCTAGTTAATCTAAGTGAAGATAAAAGTCGAATCAGACAAAAAATGTGATTTTGAAAAGTCCGGGGCCATGGACAAAGTGTCTGTGGGCCCAGACATAAGTTGAAAAACCCTAGATTTTAAAAATAAAATTGTCCCGCCACTGTCCGGGGGCGTCCGGGCTTAAGGACAGGGCGTCCGGGACCCCGGACATAGCGTCCGTGGGTGTGGACCGCCCTCGGACGGTGGCGTTTGAGTGGTTCCCGGTGGTGTTTTTGGCTCAAAATTTATGGGTTTGTAGCCTGAAAGATTATAAACACGTTAGTAATCAAAAGTTTTCAATTTGACTACGAATTAAGGACCAAACTTGTTGAACAAGTTATTGGACAGAAACGTAAATAAACCTTAATTCAGAAGCAAAGAAAATTCAATTTGATTAGAAATTTCAACCAGAAGTGTATTGAGATTAGGGGAGTTAAAGAATTCAAATTCCAACCTGTTTTGACTTCGGGATTTAATTATTCCTTCACGTCGGGGATCTTCAAGAGCTTCGTTGATGGCCAATCCGATTCGACTTTCACACGAGCTTCTGACCCCTTCTACCTTATGTTGTTGACCACGGTTTGGGTCTGTTTTTTTGGTGTTTTGGTGCTCGGAAGCTCAATGGGAGAAGAGGGAATGTGTCTTTGGTGATTTCTGGATGATTTCGGTATAGATTTAAGACTTGGGAGTGCAAAAACGTGGGAAGAAGGTTGACGCCTGCCTCTTCTGAATTTGGGAATGTTCTCCTCTGCCCTAGGTCGTTCTTGTAAGGTCCTTTTATAGAAAGAGCATGGCCAAATTGATAGAACAAAATTTTTATCAAAAATCCTGATTTTGTGCTCTAAGAGAATCTGATTTTTGAAAACATGCTACAGATTGATAAAAATTCTGAAATTTTAACCAAATATAAAAGACGATTGTTAGGAATTTTGAGAGTTGGAATTAGGTTATTTTAATAAATAACCGATTAGATAAAAATATTACAATCTGGAATCTCCCATAATTCATAACTTACGATTGGAAAGTCAAACTAACGAAATTCCAACGGTGTTACTCTTTAAAAATTATTCTATATCTTGTGTCAAAATTTCATGACATTTGAACTTGATTTGGGTATTTTCCAAAGGAGAGAGAAAATTGCAAAAATGATTGAATTTCTCTTTTAAATTTCGGGGCAAGGTTCCAAACAAAACAATTTCAGGTTTACAACTGTATGTGGTCATGCTAACCATGTGACAATTTTATTTTAATTTTTGGAAACATTTTATTTCTATTTTGAGGCTATTTCATGTGTTAATTATTAAAGAAATTAGCTTATAATATGAATTAAAAGCTATTTTCCAGAATTAATATTATCAGAAAAACAAGAAATACCTTTCTTAATGACTATGATATTTGGAAGTATTTGGAGATAATGAACAAGTCATATAAAAATAGAAAATCCCGAGAATGTCCTTGGAAAATCCCGTTTTGGTGCTTTTTGACTGTTTTGCCCTTGTCCTTGCATTTGTGTGCTTGAGCCCTTTCCGGAGGGTCAAAATTTTGGGTATAACAATATGTTTTATCAAAACTTTTCATGCTCATTTCTCCACTCTAGCTAGTTTTCATCTACTTTGTGTTTTATTGGTATTTTACACAATTATTGCTGAAACAGGAGGAATAACATAGCTAGGAATAAAGTAGACAAAAAGACAAACGTGTGGGCGTAAATGGATCCAAAATTGGAGCTAAAACGAAGAAGATACAGCATGTTGATGATTAGCTTGTCCACTGGACCGACCCACAGAACCGACCCAGAGTGGGTCGGAAGTTCCAGAGGCCGAAAACGCTAGTTCCGGGGGCCGAAATTGCATCTGGACTGGACCAACACAGGGACCGAACCAAGGTGGGTCTTTCATACTTAAATACGCTCGTTTTGGCTCTCGAAATTGCCTCTAGACTGGACCGACCCAAGGTGGGTCGGTCGGTTTGCAGATTTTGCCCAAATCTATGTTTTTAAAAGTAAAAAAAGAAGGAGATAGAGGGGGGGATAGAGAGCCACGACCCGGAACGTAGAAAAGAGAGGAAAATAAGGAAGAAGAAGAATAAGGGAAAGAAGAGGAAGAACCCCCTCACCATTGAAGCTCTTCATCAACCTCTCATGGCTATTTCTTCTCCTTTCTCTCTCATTTATGCCTCTAATGGAGGCTTGACCTCCCTTGTAGTTTGGGATGGGGATTTTTATTCAAAATCCCTAAAACCTCCATTGTTGGAGACTAGAACAATGTACCCTAATTCAATGATTTTGATATTAGACTACATTGCAACCTTAAGGGAACTTGAGCTTAGTGCTATCGATTGACCCTGGGCTTAGCTGAATGAAAAGTTCTGATTAAATTGGTTAGGATTAGTATTCCTAGGTTAGGTTGCTAATTAATAAGTGTTCTCGTTGTTTAGCTATAAGTTCATAGTTTGACAATTGGTAGAAAGGGGAGGACGGGTGCAAGGATCCATCTCGAGCTACATATCCTAGATAGTTAGTTTAGTGTTTTTTTCTTTTCTTTATTTCTCCAATTACAACCCAAAAACCTAAAACCCCCAATTTAAGTTTATGCACTTTTATTTATCTTCTTGCACATTTACTAAGCTTATAATTAACTAGATAGTTACGAAGTCCCTGTGGGATACAACCATGTTGTACTTACAATGATGGGTTCACTGGCCCATAGTTAGCAGATAGTTTCACTACTATTTTGCACAACACCTGGTAGGTCGAATTAGAGAAGCGACAAAGGCCGACTCGTCGTACCAGCAAGTTTGTGGAAGGGTTCGGTCCGGAGAAACAAAATGCTTCTCTCTTCAAGGTGATATGTTGCTTGATGAGCAAAGACGCTTAGTGGTCCCCGCTGGTAAAGTTCGCATTGAGTTGATGCGGGAGTTCCATGACACCGAATGGGTCGGTCATGCCGGCGCAGCCCGAACAACTGAAGATGGTACATGATGTACAAGACTTCGTCAAGACTTGTCTTGTCTGTCAGCAGAACAAGTTTGAAAGAAGAAAGGACGTTGGGCTCCTCAACCTGTTGCCCATCCCCGAACGACCTTGGGAGTCTATCTCCTTGGACTTCCTGTCTGGACTCCCGAGTGCTGAAGGAAAATCTTCAATCTTGGTTGTTGTTGATCGATTCTCCAAATATGCGGTGTTCGTGGCTGTGTCAATAGCATGTTCCGCGGAGACAGTGGCAAAGTTGTTCTATGCAAACGTCGTGAAATACTTTTGTCTCCCTCGATATATCATAAGCGACCGTGATGCTCGCTTTATTGGAAGGTTTTGGACAACGCTTTTCGCAATCATGGACTCTAAATTGAAGTTTTCGACAGCAAACCATCCGTAAACTAATGGGCAAACTGAGCGCATCAATGCTTTGTTGGAGGATTATCTTCGCCACTTTGTGTCTATCACGCAGCGAAATTGGCTCTATCTCCTTGATACAGCCCAATTGTGCTACAATCTGCACAAGAGCAGTGCAACGCAACTTAGCCCATCCGAAGCAGTGATGGGGTGGCAACCCCTTACCCCCACGGAACTGGCTAAACAGAGGTCCACACAGGAATGTCCTGCTGCTTTCCGCTTTTCCCAGGATCATCAAATGATGCATCGAAAGGCAAAAGAGAGCCTGGTGAAGGCTGCATCATAGATGAAGAAGTTTGTTGATTCAAAGCGTCAGCCGCTGGAGTTCAAGGGTGGGGATAGGGTGTTGTTGAAGCTCACTCCTCAATTGAAGGTTCACCCAACCTTCCATGTGAGCTACTTGAAGCCATATCATGAAGATGCCAGCAAAGCCCACGTGACGGAGACAAGAGCACCACCAACGTTCGGGAAAGAGTTCCAGAAGGAAGTACAGGACATCTTGGCTTATCGAATGTGGGGAAGAAACTTGAACAAGCGAACCGATTTCCTAGTCCAACGGAAGAGGGAATCGAGAGAGGATGTGACTTGGGAAAGGCAGAAAACATTGTGGCAATTTAGGGATAAGGTTCAAGAATATCTACTCTTTGCCAGGGATGGAAAAGTGTAGGATCGGGTGGCTAACTCAAACCAATCAAAGGTGTGAGTCTAAGAATTGGTTTGACTCAATCAGCCTTCTTAACTGAGAGGCACTCTGTGAGGTAGAGGCACTCAATCGAATTAACTAAACTAATGATGCGGAAGACTTTTGCGGTAATTGTAGCGAAACGATGGAAAGAGAGAAGGACTCTGTGGAACTCAGCAAGATACACAAATAAGCTATTTCATTTCCTGGTCAAACAAAACAACTTACAGATGCCCACTAAGTAGAAAGGATCTACTTAGCGGTTTTCACTCACTTACCCAACACACTCTCTAATCAGAACAATGGTAAGTGTAATGAAACTAGGAACTTCCTAGGTAGAGTCTATCTTAAGGTGCTAACTAACTTGGTACGTATTCTCTCTCCTTTTTGATTTACAATGCGATTCTCTTTCTCTCTCTAAGCTCTGAAATAATCCTCGATGAAAGCACACCAAAAACTGACTATTACACATTTTATTTATACTCTAAGCACAACAGCAGGTCGAAGGAGTTAGTTCCGAGAATACCGGAACTAACTTAGTGGGCAACTCCCAACGGCTCTGAAGTGGTCTTCTTGCTTGGGCCGCGATCTTCGGATGTTGAGGAAGACCTTCATGACTGTTGTGGCACTTAAGGTGTTCCGAGTTGACTCCTGATTTTCCGCAACCACACGAGAGAGTCTGTGAGGTCTTCTTTGTTGCGTCGGACTCTATCGAAGAGGCTCACTCTTTGTGTCTGTCAAGTGATGATTGACTCTGTCGCAGTGAAAGGCTATCTCTGCAACACCTCGATGTCCCAACAATTCCCCCTTGTTGCTGATGATAGCAAACCTTCATGAATCCCGATGGAGTCAATCCTGAAAATAAAAACACAAGGACTAGGGGAACCGACCCTGTCAAAGTTCCCCCTTAATAGCAGCAGTAGCAACTAAATTCAAGGACTCTATTTAGGTTCCCCCTTGATCGGAGAGGGACTCCAGGCAAGCAGACGATAAATAAGCAGTGTAATAGGCAGGATAGTATATAAGGTAGTCAAAAAACACTAGATCACATGGTCCAGCAGCACAATCCAAAAAGCAGTTTAAACAAGCAACAGAATAACCCGTACACCAGACGGGATTCACCGCTTCCCCCTTTTGCTTTCATTAGAGGGGAAGCCCACAGTAGCACAGAGTCAGGCAAAGTATGCACACAAAAAACCATTAAAAAGTGTTTAGAACTTAAAAACGACCTAAGTTCTAACACTACACAACCACGTCATTCTAAGGGTTTGGGTTAGGGTGGATTGGATGTCAAGGAGGTGGTCCTGCAAGGCCGCCACTGTCGTCTCTATTCCGGCGAGTCGGTCCATCATCCGCGTCTGGCCCTGAATCAGCTCGGCTGCATGCGCGATGAGGCGCTCTACTTTCTCCAGGAGGGGTAGTAATGAAGCTTGAGGTACTGCCTCTTGAGAAGTAGATGTCCCCGCCGTCGTTGGAGTAGATGGTGGGGGCAGCAGCTTTGATTTGTCGATTGAGGTCAGCCGATTCAGATACCGCAGGTTGATGGTGTCTGCTTCCTCGATGGACTCTGGCGTCGAAGTTGCCAAGGGTACTTGAAAGAATTGGAATATGCGAGGCAACCAGAACACGTACCCCAAGGAGTGTTTCGGGGTGTCGACTGACTGGGCGAGGTGATGGAGAATTATGTGTGCCAGATTGATAGAGTGACGATTGATGATGCAGTACATAATTGTTAGGTCCAAGCAGTTGACCATAAGGTTTCCTTCTTTTCGTGGGACAATATTTTTGATGACCAGAATGTGGAGGAGTTGGTGTAAGATGGAGAGATCACCACGGGGTATGGGGGAGCCAATCTTTTTCTTGGAGGAGAAAAAGTGATAGATTTTGTTTTGTGGTACCCCGGGGATCTCAGGAAGGATTCCTTTTTCATAGAATGACAGGCCAGTGGAAGGGACGCCAAGAATTTCGGACAATTTTGCAAGATCAAAAAAGATTGGGGTGGAATTAACAACAGACTGTGCAGCACCGTTACGGATGACAAGGTTTTGGAAGAAGTCGACAAACTCTATGGGATACCACTCTGTAATCTCGCAGAAGAGGTGTTTCCACCCCTCAATTTCTAGCATAGTGACTAACTCCCCTAAGTTGGAAGACAGAGCCCAAGAAAAGTCGAGGAACTTACCCCTGACGATATTACGTTCCGAGGCAGGGTCACCGAGCATGTACCGTTGAGTGAATGGGTCTACCTTCACACTCCGTCGGTGCGGTTTTGGTGGTTTTTGATCTTTGGCGGAGGTAGTACCAGTAGAGGCATCGTGACTGGCTGTGGGCAGTTCTTGGACGGGAGACGATTCACCGGAACCGGAGCAGACATGTTGGGCCTTGACAGAGGAACAGAGGATTCTTTTTGCTATGGGTCGGGTTGAGGTTTGGCCTTTTCGCTTGCGGGTTTTGGGTGGAGGTTGTTGTGGTGGTGTTACGGATTTAGCGGGTGATGCTGGTGGGGTTGGTGTAGGAGATTTGGTCGGTGGTTTGCTGGCATGGGCTTGTGGCTGATCAGGTGGATGGTTTTCGGCGGGAGGGTTGTCAGCTTGTGGGGTTGGGGATGGTGGTAGGGTTTGGATTGGGGTAACTTCCTCAATGTCGGTGTCAAGAATCTCTGTTCTTGCAGTAGATGGCGGTGTTTGATGGGTGGATGGGTCGCGGGTGTCAGGTGGTGGTGTGGAGTGTGTGGGCGACGAAGTAGCGGTGGTTTTAGTGGGAGATGTAGTGGTGGTGGTGGTGAGTGTAGGTGGATTAGGGTTTGCCATCGCTTGTAGATACGCCTGAAGGCGAATGGGATCGGCGAAAATATCGGCTGGGATGTTGATTCCAGAGAAGTTGATGCCGGCCATTTGGAAGTTGAAGGAAGCTCGGGTGTAAAGAGAGTTGAAGTGAGAGAGAAGGAGTGGACGGGTGATAGATATAAGGCTGGAAGTTGCAGATTTCGTGTGTCAGGTGCGATAAATGTGGCGACGTCATGGTAGGGTGAGATGAAGGGCGACGATTTAGGCGGGTTAGGTGCGGATGGATGACGTGGATAGTAGCGCTAGAGTAGTAGGCGTGCTAAGTAATAAAACACATTTCACTGATTCAAGTGCAAACAAAGACAGACTCTATGAGACATGAGGGAGTACCTGCTGAAGATTGCGGTAGGGGCAAGGAGATGCGACCGTCTAGGTAGACGGAGTCAATCCGATTGCTGATCGTAGTGCTTCGAATCTCGCTGTAGACAATGGTTTAGTAAAAATATCTGCAAGTTGATCTTCTGTGGGCACAAAGTCAAGTTGGATAAGCTTTTTCTCGACATAGTCTTTCAAGAAGTGAAAATGTATCTCGATGTGTTTGGTTCTTGAGTGTTGGACTGGGTTTTCGGATATTTTGATTGTGCTTTTGTTGTCACAAAAGATTGGGATTTGTTCTTGGGTGACATGATAGTCTTGAAGTTGTTGTTTCATCCAAAGGAGTTGGGAGCAACATGCTGCAGCAGAGACATACTCTGCCTCCGCTGTAGACAATGCTACGGAGTTTTGTTTTTTGGAGGACCATGAAACAAGGCAAAAACCCAAGAACTGTGCATTACCTGAAGTACTCTTTCGATCTTGGAGAGAACCAGCCCAATCACAGTCACTATATCCAGATAAAGTAAAAGTAGGAGATCGTGGATACCATAGATAGAGTGTACTTGTACCTTTAAGATAGCGAAAGATACGCTTGACTGCTTTGAGGTGAGACTGTTTTGGTGCTGCTTGGAAGCGAGCACAAAGACAGACTGCGTGAAGAATGTCTGGGCGACTGGCAGTCAGGTACAAGAGACCCTATCATTCCTCTATATTCGTGGCATTGACGCCGACTCCGTCATCATCAGGATGCAGTTTGGCAGATGTACAGCTTGGTGTGGACATACTCTTGGCATTTTTTAGTTGTACTTATCAAGGAGTTCCTTGATGTACTTTTGTTGATGAATCTTGATCCCGTCCTTTCTGAAATTTGTAATCCTAAGAAGAACTTGAGCTCACCTAACTCATTCATGGAAAACTCTTGCTTCATAAGGTTAGCAAAATGGTCGCAGAGGGTGTTACTTGTAGAACCATAAATGATATCATCAACATAGATCTGTACTAAAGTAAGTCATGTGATGAGTGTAGAATGAAGAGCGTTTTATCTACATTACCTCGAGAGAAACCATTTTGCAATAGATATGTAGACAGTCTTTCATACCAGGCGCGTGGAGCCTGTTTCAGTCCGTAAAGGGCCTTACACAGTTTGTAAACGTAGTCGGGATGGACGGAGTCTGTGAACCCTGGAGGTTGTTCGACGTAGACTTCTCTATCAATGTAGCCGTGAAGGAAGGCTGTCTTAACATCCATTTGATATAATTGGAAACCTTTGTAAGCAGCAAACGCAATGAACATGCGAATTGCTTCAAGACGAGCTACTGGAGCGAAGGTTTCATCATAATCAATCCCTTCTTCTTGATTGTAGCCCTGAACGACTAATCGAGCTTTATTCCTGAAAACTTGGCCTGCAGTATCAAGTTTATTACGAAAGACCCAACGAGTACCAATGGCTTGTTGATGCGTGGGGCGAGGAACTAACTCCCAGACAGCATGTCGCTGGAGGGAATTGAGTTCCTCCTGCATAGCAGTAACCCAATCACTATCAAGGAGTGCTTCTTTGACATTTCTTGGTTCAGTACTAGACAGAAACGCACCAAAGGCACAGAGATTTTGCATAGCTTGTAGGCGTGTTTGAACACCGGTGTTTGGGTCTGTAATGATGTTTTCAGGAGGGTGAGCAGATTTTTGCTGGAACTGGCGACGTGAAGCAGGAGGGGGTGTCTTTGTCAGAGGAGTCAAAATTCAAGTTTTGTGGTAAGGGTGTCTCTGGGTTATTGTCTGAGTCAGTAGATTCTGATGAATTGTTTTTGTTTGCTGGGGAATCATGAGGAGTGATGGAGTGGGACTCAGGGAGTCTTCCTATTGGTACAGTGATGAAGTGTGGATCGGTGAGAAAATCATCGGGGGCAAAGTCAAGTTGATCAGAAGATGAGCCAACGTTGTGGGACTCATCGAACTTGACATGTGGGCTTTCTTCTAAACATTGAGTTCTCAGATTGATAACACGATAAGCTTTGCTTTTAGAAGAATAGCCAAGAAAAATACCTTCATCACTTTTAGGAGAGAACTTACCCAAGTTGTCCTTACCATTATTGTGAATAAAGCACTTACATCCGAAACGCCTGAGGTGTATAAGACTTGGTTTACGTTGACGGAGTAGTTCATAGGGTGTCTTGTGAAGGAATGGATGAATCAACGCACGATTTAACACATAGCAAGCTGTGTTAACGGCTTCTGCCCAATAAGATGGAGTGAGTTGACTGTCAATGAGCATGGTGCGAGCCATTTCTACCAAGGTTCTATTCTTGCGTTCAACTACTCCGTTTTGTTCTGGAGTACGTGCTGATGATATTTGGTGATCCACTCCGTTGTCCCTGCAAAACTCATCAAACGACTTGTTGCAGAATTCAGTACCCTGGTCCGTTCTCAGGGTTTTTAGAGTAAATGAAAATTTATTAACAAGCATTTTATGGAGTTTGGCAAACTCCGTAAAAGTTTCATCTTTGGTATATAAGAAAATGACCCAGGTCCACCTGGAATAGTCATCAACTATGACCAGGATGTACCTCTTACCGCTTCTGCTTTGTGTACGCATGGGGCCAACAAGATCCATGTGTAGTAGTTCTAGTGGAGAGCTAGTAGAGAGAGTAGGCTTACTTTTGAAGGAGGACCGGGTGTGTTTACCTTTTACACATGCTTCACAGACAGAGTCTGTGTCAAAGGTGGTGTCTGGTAAACCGATCACCAAGTCCTTGCTTTTGAGTTTGTTCAACAGCCTATGATTTGCGTGGCCAAGTCTGGAGTGCCACAGCAGTGAGTTTTTGGAATGCACATTGAGACAGACTTGGTCGTCTGGGTTAATGGAGTTTAAGCACATTTTGTAGAGATTGCCTTCTCTACGTCCCACAGCTTTTAGTGAACCTGTACGCTCATCATAAACCTTACAATCCGAAGAAGAGAAAAGTACCAAATTGAATCTATCACAAATTTGAGAGATGCTTAATAAACTATGCTGGAGTCCAGTGACCAGATGGACTCCATCAATTTTAAATTTTGAGGGGTTACCTACGGATCCAACTCCCACGATTTCACCCTGGTTGTTGTTTCCAAAAGTAACCTTACCTCCTTGGTAGGATGAAAGCGAATTGAATTGATTTGGATCTCCAGTCATGTGACGAGAGCATCCACTGTCCAAGTACCAGCTGTCTCCATTCGCCTTCACCTACAAAAGAACAGATCATTTGTTAGATTTGGGAACCCAGATGTACTTGGGTTCCCTTTTCGAGCCAGACTGTTTCAATTTTTCTCGTGCTTCAAGTATCATTTTAACACGTTTGACATTAAAAGAGAGATCTCTATTCAGTTTATCACATGCACTGTCTCGATGTCCAAGACTCCCGCAGTAGCCACAAATTTGGTTGGTGGAAGATTGACGTATTTCTGTTGTCCTTTCCACCAGGAGTCGAATTTTTCTTTTTCTTGATATCGCTTGGCTCTGTTGTCGGATTTGGACATATTCTTTGGAATGTCGAACTTACCTTTGTGCCACTTGGGCGTGGATTGAGTGGATCGAACTCCGGATTGTAGATTTACAATCTGGTGAGAGAGTTGTTCTACCTTGGAACGAAGAGTATCTCGATCTTGGCTAATTTCTTTGATTTTGGAGTTGGCCCACTCAGGTAATTCGGAGGAGGTGACTTGTTTGATAAACTTGACTGGCTTAAGGGAAAGAGCGTGCTCCTTTTCTTTCAGTCTTTGAGTGAGATTTTTGATAGTGGTGTTTAGGGATATGTTTTTGGATTCAGAGGCATTAAGATCATTTTGAAGAGAACAACACTTGTCAGTAAAAAGGGTGAGGTCTTGTTTGAGGGAGTCGATCAGGGTGAGAGACTCTTTCTGGTCACCCTGTTTAAACTGAGTGCATTCTAAGGTATCATGAAGTTCCTTTTGAAGGGAATCAACATGACGCCTTGATTCTTGTAGATCTAACCTGAGAGAACAAGAGATGGTTTTGTGTTCCTCAGCCTCATCTCTTAGTGCATACATAAGACTTTTTGAGATTTCGAGTTCCTCAGATAGCTCGGTTATCTTGCTGGTAAGACTTGCTTTGAGGAGTTGTTCTCGGAGACAATTTTAGCAATTAAAGTCATAAATCCCATGGGAAATACGGTAAAGGTCTGTTTCAAGGTGAGAACGAGTTACCTCATTATCAGGAATCATGGACTCCGTCGTGTCATGTGCCATTAGACATACCAATCCGCTGGACTCTATGTCTGGATCGTCGGAGTCTGAATCGCCCCATCCAACAGCTGCCATCAGCGATCTCCCTTGAGATTTTCCATACTGGTTCTTGAGTAAAGGACAGTCCTTCTTGAAGTGACCGGGTTTATTGCAGTTGAAACAAGTGACAGAATTGAAAACTTGTTTAGAGGTGTTCGAGAACGACCGACTCTGTCGATTAGGTTGGTTACGCATGAATTTTCGGAAGTTCTTGACTATGAAGACAAAGTCCTCCATAGTCTCAGCCTCACTTTCCTCAACAATAATGTCCACCAGTTCAGCCTTAGCTTGTCTGATTTGAGTATCAGCAACATAGGCTCCTTCTTGAGTTAACTGAGTCGAATTAACCTGCAAGGCTTGGTCATTCAAAGGGTAGTCTTACTAGAAGAGGAGAAGAAGTATTACCACACTTCTTTCGAACATTCTTCTTATATTTATCTACGGATTGTAGATAGGAACCTAGGTCTTGACAACTCCATTTGGATAAGTCCTTGCATGCTTTGGTAGAGATTACCGTTTCTGCCCACTTCTCTCAGACTGTCCAGCAATTTGCAAGACACTCTCTCTATCTGGTAGGATGCTAACTTCCTGCATAGTAGTGGTTAGTAAATAGAAACGATCAAGCACTTCTTCCAGAGACTCACCGGGTTTTGCAGAAAATTTTCATAGTCCATTCGAAGTTCTTGAGCTTTGCATTTCTTTAGTTCAGTGACTCCTTCGTGAGTTGCTTGAAGGAGTGTCCAGATCTCATTAGCGGACTTACAGTGATTTACTCTCCTTTGTTCTGGGATGGACAAGCAAGTGTATATTGCGCGTGATGCTTGACGATTCAGCTCGTACCTCTTGCGATCTGCAGCAGTCCATGTGGATCGGTCTGGATTGACTAAGATCTCCTCCAGTGACTATTTCCCAAAGCTCGGAGTTGACAGACTCAATGTGTTGCTCGATCTCGTTTTTCCAGTGGTCGTAGTTGGTGGAGGTGAGTCTGGGATGCTCGAAGTGCATTTTGTTGTTTTGATTGGCGAAGAGGTCTGCCATTGCTTCGTTGATTGATGTTAGCCTAAGCAAGGCTCTGATACCACGTGTAGGATCGGGTGGCTAACTCAAACCAATCAAAGGTGTGAGTCTAAGGATTGGTTTGACTCAATCAGCCTTCTTAACTGAGAGGCACTCTGTGAGGTAGAGGCACTCAATCGAATTAACTAAACTAATGATGCGGAAGACTTTTGCGGTAATTGTAGCGAAACATGGAAAGAGAAGGACTCTGTGGAACTCAGCAAGATACACAAATAAGCTATTTCATTTCCTGGTCAAACAAAACTTACAGATGCCCACTAAGTAGAAAGGATCTACTTAGCGGTTTTCACTCACTTACCCAACACACTCTCTAATCAGAACAATGGTAAGTGTAATGAAACTAGGAACTTCCTAGGTAGAGTCTATCTTAAGGTGCTAACTAACTTGGTACGTATTCTCTCTCCTTTTTGACTTACAATGCGATTCTCTTTCTCTCTCTAAGCTCTGAAATAATCCTCATGAAAGCACACAGAAAACTGACTATTACATTTTATTTATACTCTAAGCACAACAGCAGGTCGAAGGAGTTAGTTCCGAGAATACCGGAACTAACTTAGTGGGTAACTCCCAACGGCTCTGAAGTGGTCTTCTTGCTTGGGCCGCGATCTTCGGATGTTGAGGAAGACCTTCATGACCGTTGTGGCACTTAAGGTGTTCCGAGTTGACTCCTGATTTTCCGCAACCGCACGAGAGAGTTTGTGAGGTCTTCTTTGTTGCGTCGGACTCTATCGAAGAGGCTCACTCTTTGTGTCTGTCAAGTGATGATTGACTCTGTCGCGGTGAAAGGCTATCTCTGCAACACCTCGATGTCCCAACAAAAAGGCTTAAGCGGGGGGATGGTTTGTCACGCCTATTTTCTTGTAGACCCTTGTAATGTGCTTAGGGCTTGGAATGCTGTCCATGTAATGAGTCATCAAAGTGTGTCAATGTACTTGTACCTTGTAATCACGTTGGATGATCAATAAAATAAGTATTCATGCCTTTCCAAAGTGTCCCAAGAGATTTATGTTCGCTTACTTGGTGTCTTGTGCGTGTTGTGTGGTCATTCTAGACAATGAGTGTGGGACTCGTGGGGCAAGCAACGAAGTTGGCCTGATGCCTCACGAGTGCACATGGGTGTCCAAGTGAGTGCCTGGTTGCGGGCACTAGGCAGACCTCGACTAATCTCCGTAGGCACGAATTGCGTTGCCGAGGGCACACGAGCATTCGTGTCCACCCAGAGGCATGCAGGCACTATGTTAGGCGCCCAAACCTTGTCTGGACTGCCTTGTGCCCTATGTTGCCGGGTGATGGTGCCTGGGGACTGCTGCAGGCACCTAGTGCCCATCTGGACACTGTCCGCAGGCACCCTACTGCAGCCGATGTGAAGTTGCCTCAAAACGTGTGGCACCTTGATAACTTTTCTAGGCACCTAAGAAGGCCACATGTTACCCTTGATTAATAAGAAATGTTGGCAAAGTTTCATGGCAATTGGAGCTTGCATCTGATTTTAGTGAATTTTTGAAGTGTCCCATGACTATGCCGGGTTTTGGCTGCAAAGGGGCATGTCTGGGTCCAGTATGGCCAGAAAGGTACATTAACCTCCTTTGGGGCTGGTTAGTTTCTGCCTGACCTGTCCCCAGGCAGCCTTACACGGCTGGGTCCCGGCTGGGCACTTAAGTGCCCAAGAGCCTCAATGGCTAAAATTTACCCACGAATGGGGATGTCGGGATGCTTGGAATCCTTAGCGGTGTTGGGCCCATGCAGCCCACACCGGAAGCTAGGTGAACTAGTCGTGAGTCACCCCGGGCTTCCTGGAGAGCACCCGGCTAGACACGTGAGTGCCTAGAACATGTCTATTAACATGTCCCACTATCTATAGCTAGGTTAGTGGGCTCCAACGGCTTCGGGGCCTTGCCCCCTCTGCTGGTGTCCCTAATATTGAGTTAGGCCAGCATGTGCTTGTCGTATGACTGGTTCCGCACTTTTGCAAGTGCGAGAGTGTGAGGGGTGACACACTAAGTCGGGACTTGTGTTCGGCATGGCCAAGATGGTCCAGGTGGTGGTGAGTGCACTACGTGGCCTACGCTAGCGAGTCCTTACTAAAGGTTCCTTGGCACTGGGGTTGCTCCACTAGGGAAGGTGTTCATTCAGTGGAGCGCCCCGCATATCCATGCCTTTGAGCAAAGGGGTGTGAGGACGTGGGAACTCACTGTGGGGCAGTTCAAGACCACTCTTTGTCATGCTTGTGGCACAAGGGTTGGTTCGGTTAGGCTGGTCGGGCCTTGGCCCGACGCCAATCATGAGTGCTGCTTGTTTGGTTGCCTACATGTCCATTAATGCTTGATGTGTGTGCTATGTGTGCTGTGCATACCGCTGGACTTGGCTTCCAAGCGAAAAAATTTATTTTGGAAAAATACTCATGTACATTACAAATGATAGAAGTATGGTCTTAGTATTTAATTGTGGAGGTTAACACAAATAAAAGAATTAAGTGTCTCACATGAAATGATAAAGAACAACAATTATATTACGGATGTCATAATTCATATAAACCTATATGAATATGAGAAGCATGAAGTATTATACAACATGATGTAGTAATCATATAGAGATTGATGAAATATCATATAAAGTGGGGGATTTAATTATACCACATTAAATATATTGACAATGTCAAATTGAAAAGAATTGAACAAACAAATGAGCTATATAATTCAAAGATCATAATAGAAATTATATAGACTTGTTGACTTGGGCACATTGACCAAGTCAACCCAAATTGACCAAGTCAATTTATTGACCAAGAGGTTTAAGTTGACCAACTCACGACCTAAAGGAGAGTTTAGAGTTAAATAGACTATAAGAGGAGTTATAACGTGTAATAACAACTCTACTGTCATGTATATGAGGGTATATATATATATATATCTAAGAGGAATGAACTATGATTAAACAAGATGTTATAAGGGTTAAACATCACGAATAGTAAACCAATACCACATGCTATGTATAACATAAATAAAGTATGGGTTTAATGAGTCCTGAATACATTGAAAAAACCACAAGTAACTGTAACACCCCTACCGCTAATACCATCATTACCGTCCAATCTCCTCATACTCCCGTACCCACGCAGCGGATACATACTTACACAACGGAGGGTGATACAATAACGTTAGCCACCCACGTGACTAACAAGGCTTACTACTACATACAGCATCAGTCTGATGGACCGGAATATCCGAGTACTACACAAATACAATACACACTCCAATTACCAACCAAGTACTACAATACTCCAATCAATACAGTACTCCTTAATTACAATACAACATACCGAGTTTACTAAGATCCAAATACAAATACAATAATTCCTTCAAGTTTGAACATACTCACTAAGAGTCTACATCTACCCATTCCTCACAACTACAAACTTTCAATATTTATGGTGTACCCTTGGTACACTTCTACATCCAGGCTACGAGCCTAGTACAATTCACTACTAACTACATTTCACTCCTAGTTATCCAAACTTGACTATCGGTCTCTCACTGTGTTCATGTCCGCTTCGGGTACCTGCACACTAAAAACGTTGCCCCTAGGGGCTCAGCTTTCGCTGCATATGACTTCCGCATACCCCGCGTACTAGCGAGGGTACGCCGACCACTTGGTCGAATACATGCAATTCATTTTACAAGTACATACATACATACATGCTTCATTCATAATGCTAAGATGCTACACAAGTAATACATACATACATACAAAGTAGTCCATACAAGCCAACTGATACTTACTTACCTTACCTGTAATACGCATACACAATACATACTCAATACATACACAATCCATACACCATACATACACAATACCCAGTACTTGTTAGCTCCATTTGTCCACCCAGGTTAATCGGGTGGAGATTATTCTTTTACTCGGGGTCAATGACTTACACCAGCCAAGACCATTACTCATACAATACTTTACATACTTACTACTTACTCAAGTCAAGACGTCGGGACCTCCGGCCCGGGGACTACTCTGTCCCACCACCGGGATTTACTTGGTTCACTAATCCATGATGCTACCCATTTAAGGGGTTTGGGCCATGGACAAGTTTAAGAACCAGGAATCGGATTCAACCTCTTGTGTCTCCTCATCCTCACGCGTGGCCGAAGCTATATTGGACTTCTACTCATTCCAATTTACTCAATACTTACGTTAGTAGTTAGGTAGTTAGGAATCAGTAGAAGTCATTCACATCCAAGCCACACAATAATTCAATACTCTCATACACATACATACAAGGTATAATACATTACACAAATACACTACAAGGTATATACACACTTCATCATCATCCATTCATTTCATGAATTATACAAACTAAATGTTCAAGACAAATATATCAAGAACAATTTAAACAAGCACAAGTAAGTGCAATATAGTCCGATTCATGCATTTATCTTATTTAGGTGATCAAATAAGCACACAAATCGGGGTAACCAGGTTAGGATACAGAGCATGATGAAATCATGCCTTTCACTGTTGACTTAGACTCACCGACTCCTCTTCGGTGTTCAACTATTCGAATCCTATCACATACATACAGTTGGGTGGTTAATTATCCATAATTAACCTTACTTATTGTTTCTATAAGGTTTCCCAGTTTATACTTACTAACTCTTTGTTACCCAAATGCTTTTACTTATGTCACTTACTTAAAATTACTTTCTAAGCTTGTTCATGGCCTTAATGACCATTAAACATCATTAATCATGTCTTAATTATCTTATACCATCATTACCCATCATTACCCTACCTTGGAATGGCTAAAAAATAATTTCTGTGAAGAAAATGGGGTGGTCCGGGTTTGTGTCTAGGTTTACAAACCCGGACCAATTGTCTTGGTCAGTCTCGGTGTAACACCCCATCCAACAACAAACACACTTAACAACAAACTGCAGCGGAAAACAAACTTCAACACATTACTTAACTTCTTGGTGTTACACGCCGTTAACCACCCACGTGGCTAACAAGGCTAATACATATACATTGTACCGGTCTGATGGGCTAAATTCCCGAGCGACTACACATTACTATCCCTTTCCATTAACAACAACAACAACATACACCTTTCAACTGTACCGAGTATTCACAAACTGATGCCGATAACAATCTCGGTCTTACTACACCTATTGTACATGTACAACTTAAAAGATTATCCATGTACAACGACTACCCCATCCTACTCTCGAACGGCTTCCTGCTCTTTGTACCTGAAATAGGAAAAGAAGAGAAAGGGTGGCCACCAAGGGGCTCAGCACCTTTGCTGGTATGGTAATCTCGCAGCCCACATGCTACCGGGCCACGCACAACTAATTGTCGTCTTAGCATGCGATTGATTATATTTAAATCATGCATGCAACTGTAAACACACAACACATAACATTTCGCCTCAATGGGCTCAACAAACGGATAATACATCCTTACTTGCTAAGTCACTCATGGTATTCATTATTCCTAGAGTGTTCCTCCTCTAATGGAGCTACTTCCTTAATAGACGACAACTACCCATTAATCGGGTTATCCTTAAACGCCTCTTATCACAAACTGGGATTCATATCCATGATCCACATACTCCACATTTTACAACATATAACATGCATCCCATAACAACACATAACAACACTTTCACGTTTCAACGTGCACATAATAACATCGCAATAGAAATTGCATTACAACAACATCACATAACATAACGGGAATGGTTCTCTTAGGAACCGACCCAAACATTGTTAATACACTGGTGACCTAGAGAATGTTGCCAGTCTCATGATAAGCTCGTTACATAACTCGTTACCGTCTCGTTAAATGAACGGATAACTTAACACAAGGTGTCTCGGATATAGTGATCCAAGCACACCGAACAAACATAACATAGTATGCCCCTGTGGCCCGACGTGAGTCAGTAATAGCCTTGGTTAAGCTAAAGGGAAGGTTGGAAAACAAATTGGAAAACAACCATAACATACGGAGAGGATCGAACCTGATATGACAACGACCCCCATACTCACACGCGTGGCCGGAACAGACCGGACTCCTCACTTCCCCCGTTAGCACTTGTCAGAAGTTCGTCATTGAACTTAGTCAAACAATCACATCATTGGGTTAAGTCTTGTTAGACACACGTAAGGGACAAGGAGGGTCATACATTCACACACAAACTTTACACACGAACATCACATAACTAACTCACGCATAGTCGTGGTTAGAACGTTCCTTAGGTCGGAAACGTTGTCACCAGATACCGTACTCTTACGTTTTACCTAATAGTGGTTAACTAGCCCTTCAAGCGCATTCGAGGTTACCGGTATCGGCACGTAAACATACAACAACAATAACGACTGTAAACTCGTTTCATGATTTATCTTATAACGTGGCAAACACACAGAAAATCACATTGGCATACAAGCCGGTGTAATCCGGTAGGACACAGGTTGCAAGAAAACCATACCTGTCACCGGAGTCCACTTTATCATGTCCACTTATGTTCCTCGAGCAATTCTCGAACAACTGATAACATTACATATACTTTTATTAACATCGGGGTAACATGATTGTTTAAAGTCTAAAGCTCATAGTTAACCCTGTTAACTAGTTAAATAACTTCACATTTTTAACTTGTTTTACTTTCACATTTTTCTCAAACTTTCCACCTACTTAATTGTCCTTATCACTCACTTAACATGTCCTTAACATTCTTATAACATCATTACTTAGTAATCACCATTTTTAGGCAACTTTTCCCACCTTAAAACAAAGTTTTTGGTCCATACAGTGGCCTGTCCGAACTTGTGTCCGAACCTCCAAGTTCGGACACGAGCCGTGACTTTGAACTGAAAACAGACACACGTCCGAACTTGTGTCCGGACTTCGGAAGTTCGGACGTGAGTCGAGAATCTCTTAATGCGGAAATCCATGCGTCCGAACATGTGTCCGGACTTCCCAAGTTCGGACACAGTTCGAGTGTGCAAAATTCTTACCCAACAGAGCTTGTCCGAACTTCCATGTCCGGACGGAAGTTCGGACAAGGCAAAATGCTCAATTTCCAAGCCTTTAAACACTTAGCCAAATTCCTCCAAAGCCTCCAACACTTATAGTATCTACTCCCTAGGTTCCTAAGTGATGTTTCATACCTGTTCTAACCATTATACCAAGACATATCTTCCACACAAACATCATCATCCAAACATCCTTTCTTACAAATCACAACTCCTTATGTCATTCTTATAATTCCTTTTTCCAAGCTTACACTTTCTCTTCAATTTACCAAAGTTTGCCTAAGTCTCAACTTAAGTCCAAAATGACTTTGGTATATACTAAAACCCCAAAATAATGCCTAAATCCATATTACACTCTAGAACACTTCCTAGTTAACCAAAATTCCTTTAAAACACTTTGAACTTCTTATACATTTTCCTAAATTTTGACATGGGTTCTCTTAGCACATCATCATTCCAAAACTCATGGTTTTCACCACTAAACATTCAAGAACACCTAAATCCATCAAAAACACCACCACACACAAGTCTTCACCAAATTTACACTACATCACAATATAGTGCACCATTAAAATTGCTTGGCACTTAGGCCCTTAAATAGCATGGCTCTTAGGCCCTTAAATTGCATAAACCATAAACACTGAATTTCCCACATAAATAATGCCTTTGACCTGCAAATACACCCAACACTACATATGCCCTTAATAAACTCCTTGAGAGCATTTCACTAGGTCATTCACCTTTGGCTCCTTAGATCATTTTAACAAGCAATATAAGCTCATTTCTCCTAAGGCATTAAACAACATTAGATTAGCATATTTACCTCTTTTCCACTCAAACTTCTTTCTTGTTTCCTTATAAAACCGGTAAGTTATTTGATTCCTTGTCAACTACTAAACAATATACAAACATTGAAATGAGTATACAAGCTTTAAGCTTCATCTCATTGTAAACCCTAGGTTTACATTGTTTCAAAAACATTAATGTAGTTGTTTTACCTTGATCTTTGAAGAGAGTTTGAATATCTATGAAGAGAGGACTCCACCTAGTCCATGAAAGGTTGGAATGAAGCTAGAACAAAGTCACACAAAGAGCACCATTAATGTGCAATTTCGGTCAAGGAAAAAACATGGAAGAAACTTGATTTTTCTTTGAGATTCCTTACCTAGGAGCAAAGGGGATCAATAATATGTAGAAATACAAGCTCAAGCTCCTTCAATGGTGGAACTCCATGGCACCGAAATGGGGCTCTTGGAATTTTAAGAAGATAGAAATGAAGAGCTTGATGAGAGGAAGAGATTGGTGGTGTTTGTTTTTATTTTTAAGTGAGCTTGGATTTACAAGAGGTCAAAGCTAGAGTTTAATGGTGGTTGTGAGTATTACCGTGAGAGAACAGCAAGAAGGGAGGTAGAAGAAGACTTGGAACCATGTGAAATGAGAAGGAAATGAGAGAATGAGATAAACTTGCTTTTTAGAAGATATTTGTGCTTATAAAGCAAATAGTACATTAAGTAGTCATCTTTATTTACTTTTCATATTAACAAGAGAGTGGTGAGTCACCACACTTAGAAAACCGGCCCCCTTTATTACATAAGGGTATTTTAGTCTTTATTTGTCAATTTAATTACTTATGATAACATATGTTACAAACTAGCTTATTAAATCAGTATTCACAAAAACAAGGCACATAGAAGTGAAATTTTTGATTTCCTATTGATATAGCCACCCAAATGTGATACTATATAGTACACATATATATTTAAGAGTAATTATGGACATTTAGCCACTCAAAACTCATTTACAAGACAATTTTTCAAAAATGTGCTTTAAGACTCTTTAAAGCACTTTTTGTGTCTTAACTTGTTTTCAAGCTTGGTTTTCTTTGGTAATCGATTTAATATGTTCATTAACATATTTATAAGATATAGTTATGACCATTAGGTCTTATACAAATTTATCCCAAGCTTAGAGCACTTTTTAGCCCATATTGACCTTAAGGTATTTATTTATGTTTTGTTTGGTTTCATTGTCTACCAAGGTTTCCTAAGGACTTAATTAGCCTTATAAAATCATAATTAAACATTATTATGTCTTGGTAGGCTCCTTGGGTCCAACCAAGCTCACTCCAAGCTTAGAGCATGTTTTTGCTCAAACCGTGTCTTAGTGTTTTATTGTGTTTTTACTATGGTTTAAATTGTTCACTGATGTTTCTAAGGCACTTTTTTGCCTTTACATACCATAGTTTAATATTTAAACAATATATCAGGGTTTGGGGTATTTCAATCTACCCCCCTTAAAAGAACTTCGTCCTCGAAGTTTACACTTCCCACACATCTTGGATTAGAATACGGGGATTACTTATAGAAATAAAACTTCCATAACCAAACACACTTTACATCACAACCTCGGACTTAATGGTCCGGGTAACACATTCACATCCATACCTAACATAACATATTCACATGATAACCTCGGACTCAATGGTCCGGGTATCTTAACAACATTTACATACATAACAACCCTTAGACTCTCTGGTCTTGGGTAACATAACAACATTTAGACACATAGGTCTCGATAACATAACAGTCTTTAGACACATAGGTCTATGTAACACAACACATTTAGACTCATAGGTCTTGATAGCATACACTTTAGGAAATCAAAGTCAAAATAACATTTATTACACATACCACACAACATGTCATAGCATGTATAGCAATCAAAATATCTTTGATATACACTGTGATCCCGCAGAACCCGGTCGCGATGGACACCTTCCGTCCTCGTGCCTTTGGGAGATCAAAACAATCACTTAAATTTGAAATTTTTCCTTGTGAGGTTAAGTAAGAAAACTTTAATTATGTAAAGTATCTATCGACGTTTTATAAATACCTATTAGAAATCCTTTTTGAAAACACACACAACTCCAATTCCAACTTATGGTCTTTGCTTCTTTTCTTAGCGTGGTTATTTGTGACCACTTACAAGGAGCTTCAAGAATCATCCAACCCTGATGTGATCAGCATCAGTGTTGAACTATCCTTCCACCCCAATTTGTGTTCGGCTTCCCTTGATCGCATGCAAATCAAGTTCCACCTCCCACTTCATTTCCAAGCATCAATTAAATCACTCATTTCCAATTTTCTATCTTTTAAATCATTCTAGTCATGATCATAACATCTCCAAGGGATAGAACTTCGTCTATCAGTTATTCCATTCACTTTAATGTTGTTACCTAGGGAATCTTATTCTCACTAGGTTCTATGTCGGTTTCATACCCTTTCATGAATCACTATATAGTATATATATACACATATATTTTATCAAAATACAACACACAATTTCACATTTATACACTGTCGGGGTTTTTTCCCCGGGAGTTTCTCTACTCCCCACACTTGTACTATCACACACAACTATTAAAATCACACACTTATCACAATGGTATTCGCATCTTCTGTGCGCAGTTACCACAATAAACCTGAATGAATGTGTATGTTTACGTAACACACACACCAATCATCAAAACAATAACTTTGTGCTATGCACAGTATAAGTCACATACACTATGTACACTTGTACGGTAATACACACTAAGTGGTTTTGCGCTCTACCCCCCTTAAAAGGGATTACGCCCACGTAATCAATCACTAAACATTGGCTTAAAATGTTCTGCCGTCGTGAAGTGTTTTAACTTCCACGCGGTCTATTACACAATGGATTCTGATTAGAGGATCTTAACCATATTGGCGGTTTAGTTCCTAAACCAAGAATTCTCATTGGAGTTTGTTTAAACTCTTAGTTGGTTTCGATTCTGGCCTGTGAGGCTTCTAGGCATTAATAATTAGCCGTTCACTCATGTTCACCATGCACATTCAACACTTGAATCACTGGCTCACTAGTTTCTGCTGTGAAACTCTAATAACTGTAGAGCTTAATTGCCCCATTTGTTATTCTTACTGTATTTTACATCCCAAATTGTCACCTTCATCTTGGTAACAATGGTTTCTCAACCAACGCGTGGTACCTCTTACCGTTAGCGAATTCGGTGAGTTATAAACTTTCTATCCACTTCCATAACAATTTACTGTGTATACAACTATGCATTTCACAACGATTGACTTGTTCCCTTCCGACTTACTGTCGGTTGAGATTGAGCTACTACCTAGTGTGTAGTGCTCTCTCAGCTATTTACAACATTTGGGGTATATTCCATACCGATATTTGGCAGTTAGTGCTACTGTAGTCACTTACTGTTAATCATGTCTCCACATTTGGTTTTGTACAAGTACTCCTTTATTGGTGCGGTCTTGCATTTCCTATGCATCGGCCATTATAACATTATTGCTCCACAATTAACATTTCCCCAATTCCTAGCTATCCCACTCGATCATTACTGTGTAAGTGCAATACCAAAACACTCAGTCATACAGAGTGCAGAGGCGTAAACTCTTGACAGTAAATCCCTTATGCGATTCGCCATGGAATTCACACTAAGTTCCTCATCTCACGGTACCTATCACTGGCTTATTGCCCAGTCTGTTTAACATCGCTTACCTTGCATCTCCACTGAGTTTAACTCATAACTGGTCTTATCTGCCACATCATTATTCAACAACACTTATACAACGGTCCTTACTGAGCACCGTGCTATTGTATAACACTAACTTACATGGTATTTACTGTCACATTAAACTTCCACACATATACTTATATTATTCACATTATGGTTCGTCATTCATTGGATGACTACCGAATGCTCCTTGAGCGTTGCTCACTTGAGTCTCAAACCGACGTTACTTAGCTCGGTTGCTTCACTTTATACACACATACTAACTAACTGCTCTCAAATAATAATAATATTGTCCACAACATATTTCTTGAGCTTGGTACACATAACTACCGCTCCAGCAGTTTCACAATATCTAGAGGTATCCCCACTCTTTAAGCAGTAGTTCGTTCTCCGCTCTATTTACTTGTACCATATAAACTTCTACAATTAACTCAAATTTACATAACACACTTATTGTGGGCTTATAAGCCTTATTTGCCTTGAGCTGTGCTCATTGTACAACATTACATAGTTTGGATATCGTATTGAGCTCCATGACAAGGTCGTTGCATTCCGTTTCCTTTCATGGGATGCCCCTTAGGATTGTCAGTCCGTCTCCTGACAACTTATGTCTAAACTGGGTGTTAGTTTCAACCCTCGTGTTTCTGTCACGTCATTTCGTGCAACAATTATTGATGCGAACACCCTTTAAGGAATGCTCCTGGGTGTTACTAAGTTATGCCTTTACATTTAGTTCACACTTATTGGTACATTCAGTTAGCCACGCCTTTTTCGTTCTTAACTGGTTATTATCTTCTTCTGTGAAGATCAACATTTCCTGGTAGTGTAGGTACTCATTCTGGGAGTTTTATCCCGTTCATTGCACATTAATGTGTCCACATTAGGCATCTGCTTGCCATGTACAGGCTGGGTCACCGTTCCAGCTAACATGTTTATCCTTGAGGATCCTTAAGATGTATAAGATATCTTTACATTACAGTTAGTGCACTTCGCACCTCCTGACTCTTAAACATTTCCTTGAAATGAATTCACTAATTCCTTTAGTCTCGTTAACTTAATTGAGTTCCTTAACTTCAACCATTCATGGTAATCCTTAGTTCTTGTTTGACTTATACTGCTGACCGTAGTACGGATTCGACTACTTCCCGTGTTTCGGACTCTACTCGTATACATATGTGGGGTACCATACTGATACATTACTACTTACCCAACTAACCCATATGCAGGTCTGTCAGGCCCACAAGCTCCTATCGGAGTGCGGTCGTCCCACAATTCAGTTGGTACACTCGTAGTGTCCGTCACACGCCTAGGTGAAGTATTCTGTTGTCAACTCCCTTATATTGTCCCTTGACAATATGTGTCCCGTGCTTCCCGAACTTAATCGAAGGAAAGTTTATCCACTGTTGTATCCTTGTCAACTGTCCTTGGTTTTACTGGTTTGGTGTAAAAGAAGGTTAGAAAGAAGTGTTGGTTTGAAAGAAAATTTGGTTTTGAAAAGGAAAGAGTTGAATAAATCTGAGTTTGAAAGAAAATTTTCATGGTTTCACAACATCTTCTTACCTTAACCAAGTCTAGCTTCTTGCTGACTGGTGTACTCACAATTACAGAGGTTAGGCTAACAGGCCCTTCCCCTATTATGACGATCACATTTAACTTTATGGTACTTTACCAAGTACTTTGTAGTGGTTATAAATTTCCCGAACATCCCTGTTATAGCAGCACTTGCTATGGCAAGTGCGCCATGCTAACTGGCTATCGGTTTAACACATACCGGTTGTGGTATTGTTTTTACCCGCACTGTCATCAGTGGCCTCGTTGGCCCTCACTGATCTTACTGTCTTGATAATAACTCCTCTAGGTGACTTCTCACTGTCTTCACATGACGATCATCAACTAGGGTGTTTCCCATCCTGGGAGACCCCTTTTCTTTTGTATTGTTTCGTCTTCGTAGCCCGTTCCACGTATTTGTCGTGGTTACTGAGACTTGTCTCTTGTTTGGGCACTACGTTGTAGTTCCTTTGCCGGTTGGTATACCATTGGCGTATCACTTAACAACTGTGGTTCCGTAGACACTTGTCTCGGGTTCCATTAATCCACTTCTTGCCTGTTGCACGGTTGGTGCGTTGTAAGCTGGTTATCCTCGACTGCTCAGCAGGTCGACCCAGGTTTCCGGAAATTCTATTCTTCTATACACAAGATTCTTCATTCTTCGCTATTAAATGCGGTTAACATTGTTCTGATGGGAACCGTCTCCGGGATTCCTAGTTTTCGGGATCTACCGTATGACAGGTTCTCCGTACCTTAAAAGGTATTTAATAACAGCCAGATCGGGTATTCCCGAGTAAGAGTGAACTTCCATCTCTCTGGCGTTTTTCCCCGAGTTATAAAACAGGGATTTTGGAGGGCGGGAAGGATATTGTAGGTTTCCAGTACACACTGGTAATTCCTAACTAGCGTATCTCTGACGCTATCACTCAACCCTTAACCCAAAGTACTAAAATCCTAACTCGGTACTTCCTAAGCTCGGTAATTCAGTCATCAGAGTGATACTTCGCTCTGATACCACTTTTTGTAACACCCCATCCAACAACAAACACACTTAACAACAAACTGCAGCGGAAAACAAACTTCAACACATTACTTAACTTCTTGGTGTTACACGCCGTTAACCACCCACGTGGCTAACAAGGCTAATACATATACATTGTACCGGTCTGATGGGCTAAATTCCCGAGCGACTACACATTACTATCCCTTTCCATTAACAACAACAACAACATACACCTTTCAACTGTACCGAGTATTCACAAACTGATGCCGATAACAATCTCGGTCTTGCTACACCTACTGTACCTGTACAACTTAAAAGATTATCCATGTACAACGACTACCCCGTCCTACTCTCGAACGGCTTCCTGCTCTTTGTACCTGAAATAGGAAAAGAAGAGAAAGGGTGGCCCCCAAGGGGCTCAGCACCTTTGCTGGTATGGTAATCTCGCAGCCCACATGCTACCGGGCCACACACAACTAATTGTCGTCTTAGCATGCGATTGATTATATTTAAATCATGCATGCAACTGTAAACACACAACACATAACATTTCACCTCAATGGGCTCAACAAACGGATAATACATCCTTACTTGCTAAGTCACTCATGGTATTCATTATCCCTAGAGTGTTCCTCCTCTAATGGAGCTACTTCCTTAATAGACGACAACTACCCATTAATCGGGTTATCCTTAAACGCCTCTTATCACAAACTGGGATTCATATCCATGATCCACATACTCCACATTTTACAACATATAACATGCATCCCATAACAACACATAACAACACTTTCACGTTTCAACGTGCACATAATAACATCATAATAGAAATTGCATTACAACAACATCACATAACATAACGAGAATGGTTCTCTTAGGAACCGACCCAAACATTGTTAATACACTGGTGAGCCTAGAGAATGTTGCCAGTCTCATGATAAGCTCGTTACATAACTCGTTACCGTCTCGTTAAATGAACGGATAACTTAACACAAGGTGTCTCGGATATAGTGATCCAAGCACACCGAACAAACATAACATAGTATGCCCCTGTGGCCCGACGTGAGTCAGTAATAGCCTTGGTTAAGCTAAAGGGAAGGTTGGAAACCAAATTGGAAAACAACCATAACATACGGAGAGGATCGAACCTGATATGACAACGACCCCCATACTCACACGCGTGGCCGGAACAGACCGGACTCCTCACTTCCCCCGTTAGCACTTGTCAGAAGTTCGTCATTGAACTTAGTTAAACAATCACATCATTGGGTTAAGTCTTGTTAGACACACACAAGGGACAAGGAGGGTCATACATTCACACACAAACTTTACACACGAACATCACATAACTAACTCACGCATAGTCGTGGTTAGAACGTTCCTTAGGTCGGAAACGTTGTCACCAGATACCGTACTCTTACGTTTTACCTAATAGTGGTTAACTAGCCCTTCAAGCGCATTCGAGGTTACCGGTATCGGCACGTAAACATACAACAACAATAACGACTGTAAACTCGTTTCATGATTTATCTTATAACGTGGCAAACACACAGAAAATCACATTGGCATACAAGCCGGTGTAATCCAGTAGGACACAGGTTGCAAGAAAACCATACCTGTCACCGGAGTCCACTTTATCATGTCCACTTATGTTCCTCGAGCAATTCTCGTACAACTGATAACATTACATATACTTTTATTAACATCGGGGTAACATGATTGTTTAAAGTCTAAAGCTCATAGTTAACCCTGTTAACTAGTTAAATAACTTCACATTTTTAACTTGTTTTACTTTCACATTTTCTCCAACTTTCCACCTACTTAATTGTCCTTATCACTCACTTAACATGTCCTTAACATTCTTATAACATCATTACTTAGTAATCACCATTTTTAGGCAACTTTTCCCACCTTAAAACAAAGTTTTTGGTCCATACAGTGGCCTGTCCGAACTTGTGTCCGAACCTCCAAGTTCGGACGCAAGCCGTGACTTTGAACTGAAAACAGACACACGTCCGAACTTGTGTCCGGACTTCGGAAGTTCGGACGTGAGTCGAGAATCTCTTAATGCGGAAATCCATGCGTCCGAACATGTGTCAAGACTTCCCAAGTTCGGACACAGTTCGAGTGTGCAAAATTCTTACCCAACAGAGCCTGTCCGAACTTCCATGTCCGGACGGAAGTTCGGACAAGGCAAAATGCTCAATTTCCAAGCCTTTAAACACTTAGCCAAATTCCTCCAAAGCCTCCAACACTTATAGTATCTACTCCCTAGGTTCCTCAGTGATGTTTCATGCCTGTTCTAACCATTATACCAAGACATATCTTCAACATAAACATCATCATCCAAACATCCTTTCTTACAAATCAAAACTCCTTATGTCATTCTTATAATTCCTTTTTCCAAGCTTACACTTTCTCCTCAATTTACCAAAGTTTGCCTAAGTCTCAACTTAAGTCCAAAATGACTTTGGTATATACTAAAACCCCAAAATAATGCCTAAATCCATATTACACTCTAGAACACTTCCTAGTTCACCAAAATTCCTTTAAAACACTTTGAACTTCTTATACATTTTCCTAAATTTTGACATGGGTTCTCTTAGCACATCATCATTCCAAAACTCATGGTTTTCACCACTAAACATTCAAGAACACCTAAATCCATCAAAAACACCACCACACACAAGTCTTCACCAAATTTACACTACATCACAATATAGTGCACCATTAAAATTGCTTGGCACTTAGGCCCTTAAATAGCATGGCTCTTAGGCCCTTAAATTGCATAAACCATAAACACTGAATTTCCCACATAAATAATGCCTTTGACCTGCAAATACACCCAACAATACATATGCCCTTAATAAACTCCTTGAGAGCATTTCACTAGGTCATTCACCTTTGGCTCCTTAGATCATTTTAACAAGCAATATAAGCTCATTTCTCCTAAGGCATTAAACAACATTAGATTAACATATTTACCTCTTTTCCACTCAAACTTCTTTCTTGTTTCCTTATAAAACCGGTAAGGTATTTGATTCCTTGTCAACTACTAAACAATATACAAACATTGAAATGAGTATACAAGCTTTAAGCTTCATCTCATTGTAAACCCTAGGTTTACATTGTTTCAAAAACATTAATGTAGTTGTTTTACCTTGATCTTTGAAGAGAGTTTGAATATCTATGAAGAGAGGACTCCACCTAGTCCATGAAAGGTTGGAATGAAGCTAGAACAAAGTCAAACAAAGTGCACCATTAATGTGCAATTTCGGTCAAGGCAAAAACATGGAAGAAACTTGATTTTTCTTTGAGATTCCTTACCTAGGAGCAAAGGGGATCAATAATATGTAGAAATACAAGCTCAAGCTCCTTCAATGGTGGAGCTCCATGGCACCGAAATGGGGCTCTTGGAATTTGAAGAAGATAGAAATGAAGAGCTTGATGAGAGGAAGAGATTGGTGGTGTTTGTTTTTGATTTGGTTAAGTGAGCTTGGATTTACAAGAGGTCAAAGCTAGAGTTTAATGGTGGTGGTGAGTATTACCGTGAGAGAACAGCAAGAAGGGAGGTAGAAGAAGACTTGGAACCGTGTGAAATGAGAAGGAAATGAGAGAATGAGATAAACTTGCTTTTAGAAGATATTTGTGCTTATAAAGCAAATAGTACATTAAGTAGTCATCTTTATTTACTTTTCATATTAACAAGAGAGTGGTGAGTCACCACACTTAGAAAACCGGCCCCCTTTATTACATAAGGGTATTTTAGTCTTTCTTTGTCAATTTAATTACTTATGATAACATATGTTACAAACTAGCTTATTAAATCACTATTCACAAAAACAAGGCACATAGAAGTGAAATTTTTGATTTCCTATTGATATAGCCACCCAAATGTGATACTATATAGTACACATATATATTTAAGAGTAATGATGGACATTTAGCCACTCAAAACTCATTTACAAGACAATTTTTCAAAAATGTGCTTTAAGACTCTTTAAAGCACTTTTTGTGTCTTAACTTGTTTTCAAGCTTGGTTTTCTTTCGTAATCGATTTAATATGTTCATTAACATATTTATAAGATATAGGTATGACCATTAGGTCTTATACAAATTTATCCCAAGCTTAGAGCACTTTTTAGCCCATATTGACCTTAAGGTATTTATTTATGTTTTGTTTGGTTTCATTGTCTACCAAGGTTTCCTAAGGACTTAATTAGCCTTATAAAATCATAATTAAACATTATTATGTCTTGGTAGGCTCCTTGGGTCCTAACCAAGCTCACTCCAAGCTTAGAGCATGTTTTTGCTCAAACCGTGTCTTAGTGTTTTATTGTGTTTTTACTATGGTTTAAATTGTTCACTGATGTTTCTAAGGCACTTTTTAGCCTTTACATACCATAGTTTAATATTTAAACAATATATAGGGTTTGGGGTATTTCACTCGGGTAACATTTCAGGGTGGTCCGGGTTTAGGTTCTGGTTTGCAAACCTGGACCATTCATTTATAGTTCTCTCGGGTGTGATTTAGAGGTGGTCCGGGTTTAGGTCCTGGTTTAAAAACCCGGACCACCACTTATGTGTTACGTTCTGTATTGTTTTTAGCCTGGTCTGGGTTTCTGCACTGGTTTACAAACCCGGACCAGTTGCAGTTTTTACATATATGTTAGTTTTTTATTATGTTTCAACTCCAAACTTCTACCAATCTCTTCCCTAATATTCCGACATATAATCTAGGGTGTTTTGACCCTAATTAGGCAATCAAAACTAACCTAATCCATCTCTATCCAAATCTGTTACATAATACACTCCACTGTCAATTTTCCTCCACTGTTACAGTTTTCCTTTTTCAACAAATGCTACAGATTTCTCCTTTCTTCTACCCACTAATCCTATGGCTCTTTCATTGCCTCTTTTCTATTACACTCAACCCAAGTCTTACTCAGTACAACACTCATTTTACTAAGTCTTGCACACTAATTTTTCCAAGTTCCTCCAATGCATTTCAACACTCTTTGCTACAGATTTTATACCCTTAAATTCACCTACTACAACTACTACTCCTTGGTTACTAATCCTCCTTACTCAATCCAATATACACCTTGGTTTTCCCGTTCACCAAGTCATCCATAAATGCACATTTCGTACCAAAATTTTGCCATAGTTCACCTACAATTCTAACTTCTCCGCACACATACTTTCTCACCAAATTCATTCCTATTTAGCCACACCCATATAAGGGTTCTACCAGCACTCAAATCAATACCAATTCATCCTTACTTCCTCAAACCACAATATCAATACACATACACAATTATTTGGCTCCAAGGCCTACAATCCAAATACTTGCTCATAAATACTCAAACTTCCATAACTACAATACTAATACAAAGTTTTGGGTTCTTTAAATTGGTTTACCCATTCCCATTGTTCTAATGCATTAAAACTTAGCATCAAGAAGGAGCTCTTACCTTAAGCTCTTATAGTTCCTTCTTTTCTTTCCAATTCTCCTTCTTCTCTCTTTCTTGCACAATTCGGTCACATGGGGAATGGAGTTGCCAAACTCCATTCCCATCACCCAATAAACACAAAAACAAGTGTAATTAAAATACTAACCCTTAGATTAATGCTAATTCATGGAAATGCTCAAAACACAAATTCTAGGGTTTACCTTTGGAGTCTTTTAAGAGGGTATTAGCCCTTGGGTCAAGAAGGTGATTCCACCACCATTGCAAGGTTGGAATTATGCTCAAATGAGAGAGAGAAAATAGAGTATTACAAAGGGCAAAATCGGTTACAAAGGAGAATGGTGGAAACAAGAGTTTTTCATGTAGATTTTTACCTTAATGGAGAGAGGAGACTCCAAACTACCCATTGATGCTATTTTCTTCACCAATGGGATATACCCACGAAAATGAACTTCATCATTTTGGAATTTTAAAAAGAGGGAAAGATAGATCTTGATGAGAGGAGCAAGAATATATGATTTGTTTTTTATTTGGAGTTGTAATGTGGCTTGGGCAAGCTTGGAAGGAAGAGAAGCCATGGATGGGGCTTCAAAATCGCTTCAGTACAGAGAAGGAAGAAAGAGGAATCGGAGGGGAGAAGAGAGAGCAGTACGTGAGGGGGAAAGGAGAATGAGAGGAGAGAGTGTATGGAAAGGTATTTGTTTACTTTTTCACTTTTTGATTTTTGATTTCTTTATTAGTTAGCTAGTGTGTGTGTGTGAGGGAGTTAATTATCTCCTAAAAACCGGCCCACACATTAATACCAGTTGGAGCATTTTTCGTCTTTTACAGAAAACGCTCGTTAATTTACCCGGTTTTGGTACTATTCACTAACCGGGCCCATTTTCCGGAATTTTCTCGTTTCTTTAATTTTATTGGTTATTAAGCTTCCATTAATGCTTAATTATAGTTATTTAATGAACTATAATTTTTACGGGTTCGTTTGACCACTCAAAGTCACGTTTTCGGGTTTTCTCGAAAAACGTGCGTTAAAGCTCTATTAGCGCTTTAATACATTATTTGGATCCGTTTTCTTCGGGAGTTGTTCCCTTATATTATTTAGGCATTATTAAGCCATAATAATCCATATAATACTCTAACCGAGGTCTCATACCTCCTATGGTTATTTAACGCTTATTTAGCGTTTTCCGCTTTTTAAGCGTTTCTTCATTTCTTTTGGATTTATTTTTCCTTACCAAAACTACTTAGGCGTTATTAGTCCCTTAAACACATATTAGAATTATTTTAATTGCTATATTTAAGTTCGGGGTATTTCAATCTACCCCCCTTAAGAACTTTGTCCTCAAAGTTGTTCGAGGTTATAGGATTACTATACTTACTCATTTATACTTGTCTAATACTAAAGCCATACATTTCTCCTCCTTACAATTCCCAAATTCGTTACTCAAGGTTTCAACATTCCATACCATACAAATGTACCCTTATTACTCCAATCCGCATTACATCCAACCCTCTGGTTCCACATTACATAGTTTATACATACATACAGTACAAAGCTATCCCCAAAGCAATGCAATACACAATACAATCCCGCAGGCACTCCGGTCATCTAGACACAAGACTCCTCTATGTCCCGCTGCCCTTGGAATAATACAATATGATATACTACTATCTTCTCCGGTATAAGCTTCTAACAAATCCTCATCCTCCCATCTAAGGGAAATTCTTTCACAACTACTAATTAGAAATTTTCTAAAACACACAACTCCAAATTCCAATTTGTATTCATTACTTCTATCCTATGTGTGATTCTTGTGACCACTTGAGGAGAGCTTCAAGAATCATTCGACCCTGATGTGATCAGCATCAGTGTTGAACTATCTTTCCACCCCAATTTGTGTTTGGTTTCCCTTGATCTGATCAGGATCAAGTTCAACTTCCCACATCAGTTTCAAACAACCAAATAATTTGATTATGTCCATTTTCTATCTTTTACTCTTCTAGTCATAATTACAAATTCACACACCTCCAAAGGATGGAATTTAGTTCATCAATCATCCTCACTCTACTTCCCAAATACTTTACTCTAAGATTCAATACCTAAGTGCTCATTCCATCAACCTTCGCTACTTTCATCCATTACTCTCCATCATCTCAACTATTCTAGCTAGGGAATACAATACCTATAAAATTCAATCGTCTTCAATTTGCTTACAATAACTTACCTAGGAATACACTACTTATGGACTTCATTCATCAACTACTCTCAATCGTTTCATACTATTTCTTTAAGGAATACAATACTTGTGGAACTCCGTCCACTACTCATTACTCTTCTTTACCAATAATCTTACACTGGGGTTACAAGATGGGTATATTCGCCCTGTGGTATTTGCATGTCTAATGCCTAATTACCACAATTTCACTATGAATGGATATGTATGTTTATTTAACATAGGTACCCATCATCAAATAAATTCTCATTTGTGCTATGCACATTATAGTTTATGTGTCTTGTTCATGAAACTTACATTGAGCGGTTTTCGCTCTACCCTCCTTAAAAGGGATTACGCCCACGTAATCTACCATATGTTATTATTGAACATTGGTTTACTAAGTTCGGGCATTCTGAAGCATTTGAGCTTCTCTACGGTCTATTTTATACTGTACTCTGGTCAAAGGGTCTTAACCATACTAATGGTTTAGTCCTTGCACCATGAATTCTTATATGAGTTTATTTAACTCATAATTAATTCGGTTCTATCCTATTAGGCTCCAAGGCATAGATAGCCATTCTCTCATACTTACTAGGTGTATTCAATTTCTTAGCAAGGGCCCACTAGCTTCTGCTGCGCGACCCTGATAACCTTAGTGCTTAATTCACTCTTTGGCTATTCTAGATGTGCTACTCATCGCCTTCTATCCCTATATTGTGGGAATAAGGTTTATTACACATGTGTGGTATTCTTTTACCGTGCTTGAACTCACTGAGTTTTAAATTTATAACCAGCTGTCTGGCAATCTATTATACATACTATTCGTACTTTCACGATTATTCGCTAAGTTCTTCTGACTTATTGTCGGGTGAGGTAAAGTCACCACTTAGTTGTAGTGCTTTCTCTATTGTCAATAGCTTCTGAATTATACCAGTTTCTCTGGTTCAGTACAAGTGTTCTTTACTTGTATGACCTTGCATTTTCTATGCGTCGATCCTAGTGACTTTCTTAAGTCTTCTTTCACCTTTTATTCCAATGGAATTCACATCTTGTGATTGTTAGTGTGTTTTACACTCTTCGTGCTTCTTTAGCCTTAGGCCGCACGGTCTGTTGCTAAGCTTGCTTAACTGGCTTATGCCATGTTTGTTGGTGAAAAGAAGGGTTTATTACGATTTACATTTTCCATATTCCTAGCTATCCCATTAGATCATTACTGCGTAAGTGCAATACCAAAACACTCAGTCATACAGAGTGCAGAGGCGTAAACGCTAGGCAGTAAGTCACTTATGTGATAGGAATGAATATTTCTGTCTGTCTTCTCATACTTATACTCCGTGTCGTTGTCTAACTACTTTCTTATAGCGGTCTCTCATTGCGCACCACATTCTTACTCATTATACAACACCGTTTTACGGTTTCCGTTACTATGGTAGCTTATCTTTACTCATTGCCATTGTCGTTGGCACCATTTCCTTATGGTGTGAATACACCAAGGATTTCCTATGTTCGTATGTATGACGGTTGTCATAGCATACTGCAATGTTATTATCTTCCCAATGTGGAGATGTTCTATTTCCAATTAGGTTTCATGTGTAGGTTGGCTTACCTCACATTATTTCATAATTTATGATGCAATTTACCAAGTGTCTTGGTTGACCAAGGATGAAGTGGTTTATCGGGTTACAAGCTCTCTTGAGCGTTGGTCATTCGTGGTGTGCAATGTGTGTTCACATTGATTGTCTTTGACAACAACTGTCTCCCTAGTGCTGAGCACTAGTTTTAGGCTCTAGCTGTGCAGTTTTACCTTTGTATGTACATCACCGGGACATCCCATGAAACTTCAAGGGTCTTCTGGTCCTGTCCTCAATTGAGGTGTATTCTATCACTGTTGAATGAAAGTTCTTGTTGAGGGTTGTCTCCACTCATAGGTCTCATGACAAGGTTAACTATGTTAGTATTTATACCATGGTTCACCACATGCTTGGGTGCATCAGGAGTATACTTACTCCTTTAAGTCGTAATGGTTTGGAAATCTCTTTTCCTTGTTCAATCGCCTCTTGGCAATACCTACATGCACAAGCTTTGTTGTTATGGTAGATGGAAGCCTTTTCTAAGGGTTCGCATCATCACCACATTGGTGGTTTTCGGTTAACGAGGGGTACCTTTCCTCGAGTTTCCCGTAGTGTCCAAGCGTGGACTAGGCCATTGTTGGCATTATCACGATTCATATGCCTCTGTGTTACCATTTCTACAGAAGGCATGAAGATCAATCAAAACTCCGTCAACTGTATACTAGACTGATGCTCTAGTGAACAGTGACATTGAGGTAGCCATTACTCCAAGCCACTTATGGTGTTGAGCTCAAATCAGGTGGTTCAGTTGTCGATTTATTTGTCGTATGAAGCAGCATCTCTTGCGAGTCTTGTTATTAAATGGTGTGGGTTTTTGCAACCGTTTAAGTTTACATAACGTAGTTGGTTTATGGCTTCTGAGCCTTATTGCTGCAAGCTATGCTCTTCACAAGCTGTTTACATGTTTCCACTCCTTGTATACTCCATAGGTAGGAGGTACTACCGGGCTCCATGGTAAGTTGTGACATCACGCTTCCATCCATAGGAGGCCCTTTAGGCAATCTGGTGCTAATCAGTGCCTTTTAGTAATTTAGGGTATTTCCTATTAAGTGAAATCCCTTCGGTGTCCTAGCCGAGTATTCGTTCTAGTTCCCGTGCTCTTATCATGACGCCTTGTTCGACTGTTGTCAACTCAGAAACCCTTCTAGGATTTCTCCTGGGTGTTGTTGGTTATGCTGTTACATCCGGCTAGTGTTTATGATATGTCGTGTCCATTATACCGCCTTGTGGTATTGTATTTGAGCTATCCTCTTTAGGGTTATAACGTCTCCCGTTCTTGGGTAGACTGTTTATATTTTCCCCTAGTGCTTAAGACTAGGTTTAATACCCTCTTCAATGATGAATTATACTTTGTGGTAATCTCATAGTTGCTCTTGCGAACTCCGTCCCGTCTGTCGAGCATTGTTGTGTTCACATTAGGCCTTTGCCTTACTGTGTTCAAGCTGGGTATCCTTTCCAGCTGTCAGGTAATTGCTTGAATTATTTGAGACATATCCAATGTCTATGCTTGCTAATCTGTGCGCTTTGCACTTCCTAATCCTCATTCATTATCTTCAGATGGATTCTTTGAGTTCTTTATACTTATTCCTTAGCTGAGTTTCTTCTCCTTGATCGTCTGAGGTGTCCAGCTGTTCTGCTTGAACTTACTCATGGTCCGTAGAATGGAGTTGACTACTTCCCGTGTTTCGTGCACTACATGTATACATACGTGGGGTACCTTATTGATACGTTACCACTTACCTGACTATTTGTCAGGCCCGCGAGCTCCTTTGGAGTGCGGTCGTCCCACATCCCATATTTAGGTACACTCGTAGTGCTCGTCACACGCCTAGGTGAAGTATTCTATTGTCAACTCCTCTTGTATCATTCTATGATACTCACCGTAATTCTGTTGGTTTGGTTTAAAGATCCAAGGTTTAAAAGAAAGGTTGTGGTTTTGAAAGAAAATGTTTGGGTTTTAGAAATAACGGTTCGGTGTTAAAAGAGGTTCTTCATGGCGTGGCCATGTCTGAGTTCTTGACCAAGTCCAGCTTCTTGCTGACTGGTATGTCCTTTGTACAATGGTCAGGCCGTCAGGCCTTTCCAAGGTTCCATTCTTCCAGTTTTTAGGATGTGTGATCCTGTAGTTGTTCCATTACGGCCACAGTACATTACTATGTACTTGTGATGTGTTAGGGTTCTTCTACATGTTTCTGTTCTTACTGCACTTGCCGTGGCAAGTGCGTGGTACTGGTGGTTTTTGGGTAAACCTATACCGGTCACGGTATGGTTTCCACTTGTATTTGGGTAGTCTTGTCGACTCTCCCCTTGATCTTATTGATCTATGTTTTGGATACTTGATCTTTTAAGTAGTTCCACTGTGATCTTGACGTGACTGTCATTGATTGAGGTACTTCTCCAATCCTTGGAGATCCTTATTTATTTGTCTTGTATCTTTCCTTGTTGCTCGTTCGCACACGTTTACCGTGGTTACTGATCCTTAGCTTGTTTAGGCACTACTTCTGTAGTCTTGTCGGATTGCATCCCGTGAATGTTCTCGTAGTTGTGTAAGCATGTTGGCCAGGTATTGTAACCTTTTTGGCGTTGTAGATTTTGGAGTTACTCACTCCCGACTATGTCCTTAGTCAGCTAGCATACCGTTGGTGGTATTATCTAGCTATTACTGACCCGTAGACTCGTGTCTCAGGTTTTGTTTCTGTTCCTTCTTCCGCTTCGTTGCACGCTCAATGCTTCTTTTCCTGCTGCTGGTTGACTAGTCAGGTTCTGCGACTGCTAAGCATGTCGCCCCATGTTGTTGCATGTTGTAGTCTCCTTATGGTTGGAGTTCTCATTCTACCGCCATTAAGTGCGGGTATCGTTGTTCAACCGGGATTCATTTCCGGGACTTCCAATTCTTGGAATCTACCATATGTCGGTTCTTGTTTACCGGGTGATTGTTTCACAACTGCCAGATCGGGTTTTCCCGAGTATGAGAAGACTTTCCTTCTCTCTGGCGTTCTTTCCCAAGTTATACAGTGGGTTTGCGGAGGGAGGGTCTGGAATTGTTGGTATCCGGTACACACCGGGAGTTCCTAACTAGCATATCTCTAATGCTAACACTCAGCCCTTAGCCCTAAGCTTCTAATTCCAAACTCGGTATTCCTAAACTCGGTATTTCCAGTCATCAGAGCGATACTTCGCTCTGATACCACTTTTTGTAACACCCCTACCGCTAATACCGTCATTACCGTCCAATCTCCTCATACTCCCGTACTCACGCAGCGGATACATACTTACACAACGAAGGGTGATACAATGCCGTTAGCCACCCACGTGACTAACAAGGCTTACTACTACATACAGCATCGGTTTGATGGACCGGAATATCCGAGTACTACACAAATACAATACACACTCCAATTACCAACCAAGTACTATAATACTCCAATCAATACAGTACTCCGTAATTACAATACAACATACCGAGTTTACTAAGATCCAAATACAAATACAATAATTCCTTCAAGTTTGTACATACTCACTAAGAGTCTACATCTACCCATTCCTCACAACTACATACTTTCAATATTTATGGTGTACCCTTGGTACACTTCTACATCCAGGCTACGAGCCTTGTACAATTCACTACTAACTACATTTCACACCTAGCTATCCAAACTTGATTGTCGGTCTCTCACTGTGTTCATGTCCGCTTCGGGTACCTGCACACTAAAAACGTTGCCCCTAGGGGCTCAGCTTTCGCTGCATATGACTTCCGTATACCCCGCGTACTAGCGAGGGTACGCCGACCACTTGGTCGAATACATGCAATTCATTTTACAAGTACATACATACATACATGCTTCATTCATAATGCTACGATGCTACACAAGTAATACATACATACATTCCAATACATACAAAGTAGTCCATACGAGCCAACTGATACTTACTTACCTTTCCTGTAATACGCATACACAATACATACTCAATACATACACAATCCATACACCATACATGCACAATACCCAGTACTTGTTAGCTCCATTTGTCCACCCGGGTTAATCGGGTGGAGATTATTCTTTTACTCGGGGTCAATGACTTACACCAGCCAAGACCATTACTCATACAATACATTACATACTTACTACTTACTCAAGTCAAGTCATCGGGACCTCCGGCCCGGGGACTACTCTGTCCCACCACCGGGATTTACTTGGTTCACTAATCCATGATGCTACCCATTTAAGAAGTTTGGACCGTGGACAAGTTTAAGAACCAGGAATCGGATCCAACCTCTTGTGTCTCCTCATCGGCTCATCCTCACGCGTGGCCGAAGCTATATCGGACTTCTACTCATTCCAATTTACTCAATACTTACGTTAGGAGTTAGGTAGTTAGGAATTAGTAGAAGTCATTCACATCCAAGCCACACAATAATTCAATACTCCCATACACATACATACAAGGTATAATACATTACACAAATACACTACAAGGTATATACACACTTCATCATCATCCATTCATTTCATGAATTATACAAACTAAATGTTCAAGACAAATATGTCAAGAACAATTTAAACAAGCACAAGTGCAATATAGTCCGATTCATGCATTTATCTTATTTAGGTGATCAAATAAGCGCACAAATCGGGGTAACCAGGTTAGGATACAAAGCATGAAGAAATCATACCTTTCACCGTTGACTTAGACTCACTGACTCCTCTTCGGTGTTCAACTATTCGAATCCTTTCACATACATACAGTTGGGTGGTTAATTATCCATAATTAACCTTACTTATTGTTTCTCTAAGGTTTCCCAGTATATACTTACAAACTCTTTGTTACCCAACTACTTTTACTTATGTCACTTACTTAAAATTACTTCCTAAGCATGTTCATGGCCTTAATGACCATTAAACATCATTAATCATGTCTCAATTATCTTATACCATCATTACCCATCATTACCCTACCTTGGAATGGCTTAAAAATAATTTCTGTGAAGAAAATGGGGTGGTCCGGGTTTGTGTCCGGGTTTACAAACCCGGACCAATTGTCTTGGTCAGTCTCGGGTAACATTTCAGGGTGGTCCGGGTTTAGGTTCTGGTTTGCAAACCCGGACCATTCATTTGCAATTCTCTCGGGTGTGATTTAGAGGTGGTCCGGGTTTAGGTCCTGGTTTACAAACCCGGACCACCACTTATGTATACACACAAATTAAGTATACAAAGTCCACAGTAAACAGGTACAAAACTGACGAAAGTCAAGGAGAAACCACTAAACCACTTGGTTTAAATTGGAATGAGCAACATGCTATTTCATGAACAAAGTTTCTAAAGGTTTTAAATATATTAAGGACACATTTAAACTATCCAAAACAAATTACATAATCAATGTGAACCCGGAAGCACATAAAATGGTGTTTTAAGGCATTTTTGGCTATGTAACATACCTAACACATGGTATAAGTCCTTACGAACGAGATTAATACATCTAATATTACATAAATATAAGGAATAAAAAAAATCAGACAAAATCGTGACTAAGGCTGCCTACTTCATGATGAGTCATTAAAGGTGTTAAAATTTAATTTTGCTTACTTTACACCTACCATGACTTTCCTTGATTGCCTTATCACCTTGTCCCCTAAATAATTCATTAATCAGACTCTTACTTGTCATTATGAGAGCTCCCGGATTCGTAGCTCCTCCTCTCTTTGATGAAACATCACAAAAACTTCAATGTTCTTGGATTAGAACCTTAAAGAATATCTTGTCTTGCACAGATCATAACTTTCTCATCTTAAGTCCAAATAACAAGCTTGATAGCTCGTTGGAATCCTCTCTCGAAGATCTTTACAACCATAGCTCATGAGCCCCCAGATTCTCAGGAAACACTACGAAGAAGTGCCTTTGATTCTAGAGGTAAAACATTGCCTTCTTGGAAACTCTTCCTTCTTTGATTTTCATCAAGGCCGGGTGCCTAGGGTTACTAACCCTTCTTATTCTTCATCTTATTCTATAAATTTGGAGCCAATTTCTCTAGCAAATTGCTGTCAAAATTTCTAAGGAAATCAAGCTTAAATATTAAGCTAATGGTTAATATACAAGGTAAATCCTACAACTACCTATTTCAAGGTTCTAATTGTTGATCTATATATGATCTAACCTATTGTTTACCTTGTTTATTATTGCCGAATTTATTAGGTGTTAGATTTAATTTTTGACACCTTAAATGTTATTATCTTATAAATCTAAAGTTAGATTTATAACCCTTAATATATAAGCTTCAATATAAGCTATCATAATATGCAAGAAAAATTCATATACTATAATTTATATGGTGTCCGAAAATTAGGAGGTTATATATGAGTTAGAAAAATTATCAAACTAAGTTAAATTGAAGGAATTAGTATAATTAAGAGTAATATGTAAAATTTGAGAAGATTTGGTTACATAATATCAAGGCCGAAAATATATATGAGTTAATATGAATTTTTGAGAGTTTAAGTGATGAGAAAATAATTGTAGAATTAAGTTTACAATTTATAAAGAGTTTATAAGTGTTATAAGGAATTTATAAGGTTTTTGGTATATTTAAGGTTAATAAAGGATGGTATATATATACTATAACATTAGATAATTAAATCTTGTGGTTTAGAGATGTTTAAAATGATTTTTAATGTTCGAAAATCTGTAGGAAAATTAGTTACGAAAATTAGAAATTAATTGGAGTTAAATTGGTTAATAAATGAGTTAGGATAAAAGAAAAGACCACAAGGGTAAAATGGTAATTTCCCTGGTCAAACGTGGTCAAACTTGGTCAATGACAGTTTGTGAAATGTTTGGAGGAGCTAGAATAAATTTTTAGCAAAAGATTAGATATTAAAAGGATAAAGGAATAAAAAGTTAAGTTAAATTAACTTTAGGGGTAATATTGTAAATAATGGAAAGTTAGGGGGTTTGACCATAAAAGACTGGTCAAACTTGGGTATATTTTGGTAATTAACCAAAAGTATAAAAGATTTAATTAAGAAAGACTTTAGAAGAAATTAGAAATAAAAATAACAAGTTCAGAACTTATTTTGAGTAAAATAGAGATTAAGAGAAAACTATGGGTAAGTAATGTAAATAACACATTTTTATGTGTTTAGAAGGTTAAAGAAATCAAATAAAGAATTTAGAAACAAGTTGTAAAAGAAACATAGTTAAGACGGGGTTAAACGAGACCCGTATACAACTTAAGGTATACGAGGGGTATACCCGTAATTTAAAAAGTATAGGAGAAATCAATACTTAGAGTATTTTTAATGAAAATACAAGTTATATAAAGAAATAAATACGTATTGATACGGAGTATCATACGGACGTATACGTAAATTTTGGTATACATGGAAAATACCCGTATACGTGAATAGTACTTGCATACATGAATAGTAAATACGTATACATGAACAGTAAAATACGAGGCGTATACGTGAATAGTGAAATACGAGGCCGTATAAATGAATAGTGAAATACATATGAATAGTGAAAAATACTAAAACCTAATACAAGGTCCGTATAAGTCTAAAGTTGCTAACTGTGCAACTAAATAACTGCTAACGACGTTAGTATGTTAGTGAATTAGAATTGAGTTTAAAAATGCTCCTAAAGGAACAAACCCATTTAACGGTATACTATTATACCCGGGTTAACCTAGGAAGAGGTTTAAGTTGAAAAGAGAACCCAATTAGTTCTAAGACACAGGATACTAATACTAGTTCTGGTTACAGATCTAGATAGTCGGAGGCGTTCGGCGGATTAGACGAACGTGGGATTAAGAGCTAGCCAATCTCCGGTGTACGGTATGGGATTCTTGTAGCTTGTTTGCTAACGGGGTCTACCTCGGTTTGTGTGCTATGTGTTATTGTGATACGACCAAACAAGATTAAGCATGAAACCGATTTACTGTATTGTTATTGTGTGTCCATTGCACACTAACACGACTTGATTAGAGCTTGTTCATTAACTATGTTTAGTAACAATTGTATAAGGTTATAAATACTCCCGTTGTTAGTTGGTTAATACCGAGGAGGTTTAACTAACAAATTGTCATGAGACTTCAACTAACTGGAACTTGGGGAGAGGAATCCGGGACTGACTCCGGTCATGCATGTTTAGGTTAGGAGGTCGGCTCTGTATCAGATCGTCTTCCGCATATGGCTCGTCTACGACTTGTCGCCTAGGGTCAAACAGACCCGACCATCTCGAGTGAACAGTTCGAGTGGGAGGCAAATTCAGGAGGCGCGGGAGGGTCAAGCCTACACCCCTCATAACTTAAGAATTAATGTTTATTAACCCAATGGAGCTATAACTCATTGGCTAGGGTTACCTTGACCCGACAAAAATAAACAATTCAGTTAGAGAACAACCAGTTCTATTAAGAGAACGGTTGACTTATAGGTATGGTCAAACACGAGAACTAAACAATTCTCAGGCCTCAGGAGTTAGCAATCTAACTTACTCATTAATGGGCGTCCATTACGACGTTCGATTTATTTGAATTGTGAATGTTTCACATAAATGTGTTGTTTGTTATCGTACTTCTTATTATTATTTGTATGAATAAACAATTGCATGTATACGACAAAGTAGTCGTGTGTAACCCTGCTAGCTTGTGGGCTGCACGTTTTCTATACCAGCAATATGCTGAGCCCCTTGGGGCCTGTGATTTAAACTTTGCAGGTAGGTGCCAGACGAGGACTCAACCTGAGAGTAGGAGCGGGTAGAGTACTTCGGGTTGCTTTTACATTTGTTACACGAGTTGTGCATGTACACTCGTTTAGTAATTGATGAGATGTTAGTATGATGTATTAGGATATGAGATACTCGGTATAAGTTGTGGTTTATGAGTTGTATTGTATAGATGCTCGAGTAATTATCCGGTTAGTCAGACCGTGACTTGTAAGAGAATAGGCCTAGTTAGTCACGTGGGTGACTAACGGCGGTAACACCAATTTAGTAGAACTTTTACGCTGTGTTGTTAATGAATGAGATGGACTTAGGGCGAAGATAATTGTATTTGGAGTTGGGATGTTACAAAAGTGGTATCAGAGCATAGTTACGCTCTGATGACTGGAAATTACCGAGCTTAGGAATTACCGAGTTAGGAACTTTAGACTTTGGGATAAGGGTTGAGTGTTAGTGCGAGAGGTGCGTTAGTTAGGATTCCCCGATGTGTATCGGATATCTATAATACCTGACCCACCCTCTGCGCCCCTGGTTCTAAGATAGAAATGAACGCCAGAGAGATGACAAGCTTTCTCTTACTCGGGAAAACCCGATCTGGCAATTACTTAGTATTATGCAATACGAGAAGCACCTCGTTATGCAATAGTCTTTCAAGACTTGAAGGTCCTAATTGGAGCACAACGTTGAAACAGGTGCTACCAACGGAATCCTACCAATGAGAGGATAATAATTACCGGCAACTTGGGTCGACATGCTACGCAGTCGATATAACCCCGCCATACCAGTAAGAAGGAAAGCACTACGAGTGCAATGAGGACAAGAGAAGCGACAGAAACACCGGACAACAGTCCAAGGAAGCAATAATAGCGGGATAATACCGCGCAAGAGCATAGGGACTACCTAAAAGTCATTTATGAAGCGGGTAACTCCGAACCTACAAAAAAAGGGGTTGCAAAGACCTAACTGCAATAGCCCAGACGACTACGAATGCACATGCAAGTCATACTCCAAGATAGGACTACGACGTAGTGCCCAAGGAGAGTCAATACTCGATAACCTCGACATAGTTGTGGAAATGAGAGTGAGAACCATGGCGAAAGCAAAGGAAAAAGGGTTCCCTCAGAAAGAGGAATACCCTGATAAGTAATTATACAATCAAAAGCAGTTAGGAAGCTGCCTAGATAATCAATTAACCAAAGCCAAAAAGGGCAAAGAAGGAGTCCCATGGACTACCACCTACATGGAGTTTAGGAGAGTGTACCATTACCTACGTACACAGTACCTATAGCCCATCTTGCATGGCGCACTTGCCTTGGCAAGTGCCGCAATGAAGCTTACAGGAAGCCGTGAAGACCAAATGGTAAAACCACAGATATAATACATATTAACACCGGATTACAATTCATAACTGAAGAGCGAAATATTGGGAGGGCCTGACGGCCTGACCATGACAACTAAATCAATACACCAGTCAGCAGGGAGCTGGACTTGGTCAGGAAACTAAATGACGTGATCATCAACAACAGACAACCGACACTACAGGTAAGAACATCAACCCAAAACCAAGCCTAACCTTGAATGGAAGAACCGTAAAGATTACTCAACAATGTGAGAAGACCAGATGTAAGTAATAACCTACAAGGAAGGTATTACGACATACAATGAAGATGGATGACATAACAACTTTCAATAAAAACGGGATGAACTCCCAGAATAATACCATTAACAGCACTCTTCATTGAAGATGTTGATAAACCCCGGAAATAGAATCACAGAAAGCAAATTTAAGCAATGACCTACCTAGGATCAACAATAAAAAAACAGAACCTCAAAGGACTACACCATAGAGTTGGTATTTGGCAGAAAAGGACCCATAAAACGATGGTTAGTATTGCTTGCCGAGCTCATTAACACCCAAGTATGATTAGTCATTAACGGGTGGCGTAGTCAACGAAGTTGAACAAAGTATTGACATGGCAGCACATGATAGCCAGGGTAAATATCCGACTTAGACACCTGAAGGCAGAGGCCTAATGAAAACTAATCCTTAATTGCTAAAAGACGCAAGTCTATGAGAGCGAAGTATTGTCACAGACACTGATTAACATCGGATTACCTAAGCGAACTTCCACAGCAGGAAGCGAGATACACAACTTATTGTTAAACCCAATAGTACATCCAATGATGTGACCCAACATTGACAGAGTTCAGAGAACAAGAGAATTACGTGGATAACCTACAGATGATTAAGAATACAACAGTGAACCGAACACCGGCTATCACTTGAGACTAATCAAGCATTAAGGGCCTACGAGCCAAGGATGTTAAAAATCAGAGCTCGAGGGCAGGAAAGCATAAAAAGGCTTATCTAGGCCATGAATGAACTACAACTCGTACATACGAGTGGTTATGAAACCTATACTAAATTGAGGAAGAATTGCCAGGAAAGGGCACCAATGAGAATGTTGAGATAGTGCTATTGACAGGGGTGGAGAACGAACCATTCCTTTTAGGGTGGGGATACCTCTCCTTGTTGTGAGGCCATGAGTGGGAATAAACCCCTCAAAAAGGGCTTTCACTTCTTAGAGATTGAATACTCTCTATTGGAGAATGGGAACCGTAGACCTTGAAATTACCTTAGAACATTCCAGTTACACTAAATAATATGGAAGGCTGCAGAGACAGACCTCATATCCAACACCCAGGATTTAAGAATCAGCAATCGTCAGAGATAAACATTGTGAGTGCGCAGTATGGCACGTCAAGTGACCAACGCTCAAAAGAGCTTGTGATTCAACGGATGACTTCTTCAGTAACCGGTTAAATTACATGGTAAATAACATCATAACGGATGAAAGAATGTGAGAGAAATTAGCTTACTTACGAACCTGAGATTGAAGCAGAACGCCTTCATATTAAGAGATAACCATTTTACAACACGATACGGCAACCGCCAAACACCGAAATTAGAGAACCCAGTGTGTTTACACCATGAAAGGGATTGAAAATAAGACAAGACGTTGAAGTCAACAATTGAAGAATTGTCATCAATGGGCAATATGAGAAAGCTAAAGCTACTTCGATAGTGGAGGCCATGAGAATAATACCTATCAGGTAGATTAAGTTAGTGCACAGCAAAGCAACCACTATATATAAGCCATCAAATATTGACACGAAAGCAATCAGATTTATGAATTAAAAACCGATGTAAGTAAGGTGATGAAATGGGAGATAGACTGTGCAGTAACGCCGTAGCCTGGACCATGTGATGAAAGGTTTCACAGGAAGCACACTGTCCATTCCGTAAGAGCTGGAAGTACATTCCTAGTAGATCGACATGAGAATAAGATAAGAGGCTCTAAGGAAAGAGACCTCAAATTACTAAGGGATCGAGTCCGTACCAAATACAGAAGGTAATGTAGTTATGAACCCAGTAGATGGATATTCCTTGATTAAGTTCAAGAAGAACGACATGTGCGTTATTATGGAATGATGAAAGAGGAGATCGACAATAGAATACTTCACAAATTAGCTATAACAAGCGTGTGACGACACTACGAGTATACTTAAACGAGATGTGGGACGACCGCACTCCAAAGGAGCTTGTGGGCCTGATGGACTTATTTATAAGTTAGTCGGGTAAGTAGCAATGTATCAGTAAGGTACCCCATATATGTAAACGAGTAGTGTAAGAAACACGAGAAGTAGTCGACTCGTACGACAGTCAGCGATGCAAACTCACACCAGAACAGCAATTTACACGGACAATTGAAAAGGAAGAACACAGTTAAACAATGAGATTAAAAGAGTCAGAACTCATTCCAGGAGGAAACAATTAAGAGTTATGAAGTGCGAGGAGCACTGATTAGTAAGTATGACAGTTTATATGTCTCAAGATTTTGAGGAAACTGTGAAGAGCAATAAGCACTGAACAGTAGTCCAGATACAGAAATCTCAGACTGAGGGTCAGTTAGTAGGAAAAATTCAGACGCTGAAAGGCGTAATAAGAGCATGAACACCAGATCTCCAGAGAACTGGATAGACAAGCTATAACTCATAGAGACCGTGTATAGATAAAGATACCACGTTATTCCTAAGTTATAAGGATACAAAGGAGATGTAAAACATATTGAAGAGGATAGAAAGGGCAAACTAAGCCCCAAGATTATCAGAGTCGCGCAGCAGAAGCTAGTGGACCGTATCTTAAAGCTTTGATATACCTAACAAAAGAGAAAAGGAAGATGTGTCTCACATCTTCCAGTCGAATAAAATATACTTATCTACCAAATACTTTGGAGCCTTAGAGGCTACACTCAAACCCAGTTATAAGATTGGTATAAACACCAATAAGAATCCTTGATACAGAGACTAAGCCATTACTATGGTGAAGACCCTCCGACCCAATCATAATGTGAGATAGACTACATGGAAGCTAGAATGCTCCATGACACCTAAACATCTTGAACCTATGTTCAAGGATGATATAATGTTGATTACGTGGGCGTAATCCATTTTAAGGGGGGTAGAGCGTACAATCGCTTAGCCTATATTTCACGTATTGAGTACGTAACCTACAGTGTGCATAGCACAATACAATTAGTTGTGATGTTTGATACGTATGTTATATAAACACATGTATTCATTCTTATGAGGTTGTGGTTATTACGCACAATTAGATGCGAATACCAGATGTACCTCGTTAACTTCGGTGCGAGAATTCAGGAAAAGAGGAGTAGAAACTCCAGAGGAATTAAAATCCCTACGATATGTATTGATATGAGACCAAATATGGTAATGTTATGAGGTATGAATCGGTATGAGACTGATATAGAACCTAGTAGGAATTAAATTCTCTAAGAAATTGCTGAGAGGTGAATTAAGAATGACTGATGGACTGAGTTCCATAATTTGGAGATGTATAGATTTATGATTATGACTAGAAGGACTAAAAGATATAAAATGCTACATGAATAATTATTTGGTTGTTTGAAGTTGACGTGGGAGGTAGAACTTGATCTTGGCCAGATCAAGGAAAACTGAACACAAATTGGGGTGAAAGGATAGTTCAACACTGATGCTGATCACATCAGGGTCGGATGATTCCTGAAACTCCCTACAAGTGGTCACAATTAACCACGTTAAGAGTAGATGCAGTAGCATAAGTGGGATTGGAGTTGACATGTATTTTCTTTACTAATACTCGCTCATGATCTCGAGGACATGAAAACCTTTGTCTTCGGACCGGTTACATGAGGAGTATACAGCAAAGAATATACAAAGAATATTTTGATTACTAAAACATACAAAAGATATGTTGTGTGGTAAGTGTGGTAAATGTATATATATGGAAGACCTTATGAGTCAGAATGCCTATACAGATATTGAGTGATCTATATGACCTTTTAGTGTGAAGTTACCTGTGTATTCTAAGAGATGTAGATACATAGGAACTTTGGGGACAAAGTTCTTTTAAGGGGGGTAGATTGAAATACCCCAAACCTTAATATATTAATGAACTATCTAATTAGGATATACTGAGGCTGGAAAGTGCCTTAGAAACATTAGAAGAAGTGTTAAACAACAATTTACACCAAAACATGCTTTAGGAACAATTAGAGCAAAAGGTGTTTTAAAGAGCCCAAATAAATTAGGGAACTACCAATAAGTTCCCAAGAGATTTCAAATGTGAAATACCTCTAAGATTAGTAATACGCATTAAGCGGAATTAGCGTTTAAACCGAAAACGTACCTTAGAGCACAAAAATGTGCTTTAAAGAAAGAAAATGTGCTTTAAGCATGTATACATGGAACGAAAAGGCTAATGAGCCTAAATACCATAAAGAAATAAGGGAACAACAATTAAATGGTCATAGGAGCCATTACGTATACACACAAATTAAGTATACAAAGTCCACAGTAAACAGGTACTAAACTGACGAAAGTCAAGGAGAAACCACTAAACGACTTGGTTTAAATTGGAATGAGCAACATGCTATTTCATGAACAAAGTTTCTAAAGGTTGTAAATATTAAGGACACATTTAAACTAGCCAAAACAAATTGCATAATCAATGTGAACCCGAAAGCACATAAATGGTGTTTTAAGGCATTTTTGGCTATGTAACATACCTAACACATGGTATAAGTCCTTATGAACGAGATTAATACATCTAATATTATATAAATATAAGGAAGAAAAAAATCAGACAAAATCGTGACTAAGGCTGCCTACTTCATGACGAGTCATTAAAGGTGTTAAAATTCAATTTTGCTTACTTTACACCCACCATGACTTTCCTTGATTGCCTTATCACCTTGTCCCCTGAATAATTCAATAATCAGACTCTTACCTGTCATTATGAGAGCTCCCAAATTCGTAGCTACTCCTCTCTTTTAAGAAACATCACAAAAACTTCAATGTTCTTGGATTAGAACCTTAAAGAACATCTTGTCTTGCACAGATCATAACTTTCTCATCTTAAGTCTAAATAACAAGCTTGATAGCTCGTTGGAATCCTCTCTTGAAGATCTTTACAACCATAGCTGATGAGCCCCCAGATTCTCAGGAAACACTACGAAGAAGTGCCTTTGATTCTCGAGGTAAAACATTGCCTTCTTGGAAACTCTTCCTTCTTTGATTTTCATCAAGGCCGAGTGCCTAGGGTTACTAACCCTTCTTATTCTTCATCTTATTCTATAATTTTGGAGCCAATTTCTCTAGCAAATTGCTGTCAAAATTTCTAAGGAAATCAAGCTTAAATATTAAGCTAATGGTTAATATACAAGGTAAATCCAACAACTACCTATTTCAAGGTTCTAATTATTGATCTATATATGATCTAACCTATTGTTTACCTTGTTTATTATTGCCGAATTTATTAGGTGTTAGATTTAATTTTTGACACCTTAAATGTTATTATCTTATAAATCTAAAGTTAGATTTATAACCCTTAAAATATAAGCTTCAATATAAGCTATCATAATATGCAAGAAAAATTCATATACTATAATTTATATGGTGGCCGAAAATTAGGAGGTTATATATGGTGGCGAAAATTATCTAACTAAGTTAAATTGAAGGGATTAGTATAATTAAGAGTAATATGTAAAATTTGAGAAGTTTTGGTTACATAATATCAAGGCCGAAAATATATATGAGTTAATATGAATTTTTGAGAGTTTAAGTGATGAGAAAATAATTGTAGAATTAAGTTTACAATTTATAAAGAGTATATAAGTGTTATAAGGAATTTATAAGGTTTTTGGTATATTTAAGGTTAATAAAGGATGGTATATATATACTATAACATTAGATAATTAAATCTGGTGGTTTAGAGATGTTTAAAATGATTTTTGATGTTTAAAAATCTGTAGGAAAATTAGTTACGAAAATTAGAAATTAATTGGAGTTAAATTGGTTAATAAATGAGTTAGGATAAAAGAAAAGACCACAAGGGTAAAATGGTAATTTCCCTGGTCAAACGTGGTCAAACGTGGTCAAACTTGGTCAATGGCAGTTTGTGAAATGTTTAGAGGAGCTAGAATAAAACTTTTAGCAAAAGATTAGATATTAAAAGGATAAAGGAATAAAAAGTTAAGTTAAATTAACTTTAGGGGTAATATTGTAAATAATGGAAAGTTAGGGGGTTTGACCATAAAAGACTGGTCAAACTTGGGTATATTTTGGTAATTAACCAAAAGTATAAAAGAATTTAATTAAGAAAGACTTTGGAAGAAATTAGAAATAAAAATAACAAGTTTAGAACTTATTATGAGTAAAATAGAGATTAAGAGAAAACTATGGGTAAGTAATGTAAATAACACATTTTTATGTGTTTAGAAGGTTAAGGAAATTAAATAAAGAATTTAGAAACAAGTTGTAAAAGAAACATAGTTAAGACGGGGTTAAACGAGACCCGTATATAACTTAAGGTATACGAGGGGTATACCCGTAATTTAAAAAGTATAGGAGAAATCAATACTTAAAATATTTTTAATGAAAATACAAGTTATATTGGAAAAAGAAATAAATACGTATTGATACGGAGTATCATACGGACGTATACGTAAATTTTGGTATACATGGAAAATACCCGTATACGTGAATAGTACCCGTATACATGAATAGTAAATACGTATACATGAATAGTAAATACGTATACATTAATAGTAAATACGTATACATGAATAGTAAATACGTATACGTGAACAGTAAAATACGAGACGTATACGTGAACAATAAAATACGAGGCGTATATGTGAATAGTGAAATACGAGGCCGTATAAATGAATAGTGAAAAATACTAAAACCTAATACAAGGTCCGTATAAGTCTAAAGTTGCTAATTGTGCAACTAAATAAATGCTAACGACGTTAGTATGTTAATGTATTAGAATTGAGTTTAAAAATGCTCATAAAGGAACAAACCCGTTTGACGGTATACTATTATACCCGGGTTAACCTAGGAAGAGGTTTAAGTTGAAAAGAGATCCCAATTAGTTCTAAGACACAGTATACTAATACTAGTTCTGGTTACAGATCTAGATAGTCGGAGGCGTTCGGCGGATTAGGCGAACGTGGGATTAAGAGCTAGCCAATCTCCGGTGTACGGTATGGGATTCTTTTAGCTTGTTTTCTAACGGGGTCTACCTCGGTTTGTGTGCTATATGTTATTGTGATACGACCAAACAAGATTAAGCATGAAACCAATTTACTGTATTGTTATTGTGCGTCCATTGCACACTAACACGACTTGATTTAGAGCTTGTTCATTAACTATGTTTAGTAACAATTGTATAAGGTTATAAATACTCCCCGTTGTTAGTTGGTTAATACCGAGAGAGGTTTAACTAACAAATTGTCATTGAGACTTCAACTAACTAGAACTTGGGGGGAGAGGAATCCGGGACTGACTCCGGTCATGCATGTTTAGGTTAGGAGGTCAGCGTCTGTATCAGATCCGTCTTCCAGCATATGGCTCATCTACGACTTGTCGCCTAGGGTCGACAAACAGACCCGACCATCTCGAGTGAACAGTTCGAGATGGGAGGCCAATTCAGGAGGCGCGGGAGGGTTAAGCCTACACCCCTCATAACTTAAGAATTAATGTTTATTGACTGATGAGTGTGAAACATGAATGGTTTTAGTGATCTTTAATGCCTAATTTTTATACGTACATCGATAATATTCCACACTTATCTTCCGTTTTCCTTTGGTTTGTTGTTTGGTAAGGCTTGATACCTTTTTCTATGACTAAATGCAGAGAAAAGCCAAGGAAACAATAGATTAACTCACAAGGGAGATGATGCAACAAACGGGGGTCGAATTGGAGTCCGAACGGTGAATTTAGAAGATTTTGAAGGAATGTCCGAGCTTGTGTCCGAACTTCCAAGTTCGGACGCAAGTCGAGAGTTCGTGTGCTGCGCCTGATGGAATGTCCGAACTTCAGTCCGAACATCGAAGTTCGGACATGGTTAAGAAAAGCCGGAGGTCTGATGTACGGAGCATGTCTGAACTTGTGTCCGAACTTCCAAGTTCGGACACAAGTCGAGACTTCTGGGATTGGAGCGCTCAAAGCATTGTGTCCGAACATTGAAGGTCGGACCAATGTTCTGACGGGACGAAAAATTCAGCATAAACTCGGCGTTTTGAAGGGGAAAAGGGAGAGGAAAAGTCTATTTAACTGACCTAATCAGAGGAGAAAGGTATTCATTCATCATCGATCATTACAACACACACTCGCACGCTGATAAACGAGGTTCTCTCCATTCATCCACACCAATTGCATCAGTTCACCTTCATTCACATTCATCAAGCTTATCACCATCGTTCTGGAGGAGCATCGTCAGAAGGGAGTGAGGCCATCATCTTCAACCTTCACCTGCATTCATCGATCTGGATAGTCGTTCAACAGAAGGGTTTTTCTTCCTTTAGATGATTTCTATGTTGATTGTATTTATCTGTTTCTTTGCAATGTCTGGCTAGTAGGGATTTAACTCTGGGGTAGGGTTTGTTCAAGATGGATTCAATGTAGTTAAAGATTCTGCAATTTGATTATGAGGTTGTAATGGATTGTTTCCAGGTTAATGATTATCAATATCCTTCTCTATTAATTTCGCGAGTTATAGAGTTGTTTTGCGAAACCTATTAGGATCAGACAAGGTGATTAATAGGGAGTTTGAATTAACCTGGGGATTTGGGGAAGGATTAGTCGGATAGATAATCTTTCCTACAAACGCTAACAATTCTTTGTGCTTATTCCGCCTATATGTGTTTTGCCAACTGCTAGATTAGAGTTGACACGTTCTGATAGGTGAGCTCTTCAATGAACTAGGATTTAGCATTGAAGAGATAGAAAGAATTGGCCTTTCCGTTTCTCATAATTAAATTGTAGGAGTTACTAGATTCAACCAGAAAAGAACAACCCGAACCCGGAGTTCCACTCATATTATCAAACTCATCATTCATTTTTACCGATTGCTTATTTCAACTCTGATTTGCATTTATTCGATTCAGTTTCAAAAACAATTCACAACCCCCCTGAATTTCCAGTTTTCTTAGGATTTAGGATAGGACTTAGGCTTATTTATTCAAGTCCCGCGGTTCGATACTTGGTTGCTTAACTTTCTATACTGTAGTGACCGGGATTTTTGCAACCCGACAGACTTATTGATTTATTATTTTCTAGATTAATTCGTTTAGTTTTAGTAGATCATTTTCCCTGTTTGCAAAATGGCGCCGTTGCCGGGGACTTGACTTTGTCAAGTCCTTTGCCTTGGTTGTCAATTGTTTTTTAATTTATTTGATTTGTTTTGTGTAACTGTGCAGGTGTTTGGTGAATGCACGGTACTCGATCTCGAGGTCCACCAAGATTCAACTTAGACCTAGAGATCAACCGTACAGCTCGAAGAGCGAGAAGAGCACTCACCTTCGCCATGGCTGCTAACGGACCAGCCAATGCCAATGCTGAGCAGGCCACTTTGGGAAGAATAAATCGGCCGCCAGCTGCTCCTAGAAGAGGACCTGTGACTCTACCGAACCTCACAGCAGAATTAACAGCAGAATGGCAAAAGTTGAAACCAAGCCATCAGACAAACGCTGTCAGGAATCATCCAGCAGGGACCTTCTCAGGCGCAGACCCGGCTGATGCACTCGACCATGTCCATCGATTCTTAGTCCATCTGGATTCGTTGGGGATGTCTCAGGGGCTTGAGGAGTACGCTCGGCTGTGCTTATTTCAGCACAGTCTATCAGGGGAAGCCTCGAAGTGGTTCCACCGTCTACCACCAGGTATCATCACTACCTGGGAGCTGTTGACGGAGAGGTTTTACGAGAAGTATATCCCTATCTCCCGGACCAGACAGATGATCGCTGACCTGACCGCTTTCAGACAGTCCGGCGGTGAGACAATCTGTGAAGCTTGGGATAGATTCAAGGAGCTGCTCCACCAGTGCCCGCATCACGGTCAGAACATGACATCCTTGGCCCAGGGGTTCTTCTAAGGGCTGAGAGATGAGCACAGAGCCGAGGTCAGAGCCGCACTGGGTGGAAACCTGCTGGCTAAAAGCAGAGAGAAATTTATGTCAGCCATGGAGTCCTACTGCGAGGAGCTCCGCCAGTGGAGAAGGAAGGGTCTTCACAGTTGGGCAGACCTCCTCTCGGACTCCAGATCCTATGATGGAGCAGATTGCTGCTGAGCAGGCCCATTTAAGTACCACAGTGGGCAATATGGCGAAGATGCTCGAGCGGCTCACTATGGGACAGACATCTGTGCAAGCCGTCAAGCAGGTGTCTACTGGTCCAAATGAGGTATGCTGTTCTCAGTGTGGAGACAGCCATGATTATGAAGACTGCCTGATGGTTGCTGAGATGAGGCAGACTGAGGAGGCAAATGTAATTGGCCAGTACAACAGGCAGCCTTGGATGCAGAACCAGCATCCAAACCTGAGGTACGGTTACTTAAATAACGCCCTCAACTCACAACAGATGCAACCTCAGAGGGCAAGTCAGGGAGCACCACCCGGTTTTGTTAGGCCCCCATACAATCAGTTTAGGCCACAGCAGTCTCCAGCTCAGCCATCATCACTGAGCTCGAATAATGCTAATTTAAAGGAGATGATGGATAAACTGATGGCCTCTCAAGAGCAACAAACAGTGATAAATCAGAATCTGGCAGCTGGCCAGCAAAAGCTTGAGAACGCTATGGTGGAGATGCAAGGAACTATGAGTCAGTTGACTCAGTTCCTCCTACAGCAGAGACCGTCTGGCTCACTGCCTTCCCAAACAGACCCCAATTCTAAAGCTCAGTTGAAGGCAGTGACAGTCTCAGAAACTGTGGTAGTTGAGGACTGCTCAGATTCTGAAGAGGTGGCAGCCGTTACCTTAAGAAGTGGGAAGCAGTTAATAAATAGAAATCAAGTGGCTGAGGACCAAGCTGACGAGGAGACCGGTCGCCCTTCTTCTAGCACTGGTGCACCGTCAGGGCCCCAGCCCCTCCTGAGGTAGTTGTTGAGGAGACCCAGGCTCCTATTTCTTCCCCTTCTCATATTTTGACTGCTAAAAACTCCAAGGGTAAGGTGGTTCCGAAGGAACTTCCTTTTCCTAATAGATTAAAAGAGAAAGAACTTGATGATCAATTTGGGAAATTTTTTAGTGTATTTTCGAAGCTTACAATTAATATCCCTTGATTGATGCTATCAAGCAAATGCCTAACTATGCTCGCTTTGTGAAGGATTTGATTTCTAACAAGCGAAGGTTCAAAGAAAAGGAGATTGTTCAGCTGACAGAGACGTGCTCTGCAGCCATCCAGCAGAAGCTCCCTCCAAAGTGTGGAGATCCAGGGCAGCCCATTATCCCTTGCACCATTGGAGACATGGACTGTGGGTATGGACTTTGCGACCTTGGAGCAAGCATCAATTTAATGCCGTACTCAATGTTTAGAAAGCTTCATGCTGGTGAGCTTGTCCCAATCAACTTTAATTTACAATTGGCTGATCGTTCCTCAATCAAACCTCGTGGTATGGTTGAGAACGTTGTGGTAGGTGTTGGTAACTTCTTCTTCCCTGCTGATTTTGTTATTCTTGATATGGATGAGGATGTTGAAGTGCCATTAATTTTGGGTAGACCATTCCTGCGAACTGCTAAAACTGTCATTGATGTTGACAAAGGAAAAATCACCCTTAAATTTAATAATGAGGAGCTTAGTTTTGATATCACCAAAATGATGAGAACAAATGCTTCCTCCCATGCTGTGCTTTCTATTGATGTCGACTATACTGATGAGTATGATGCATTTGTCGCTGAAAGTACTGATGGCTCTCCCTTCCTTTTTGAGAATGCTGATCTGTTAGAGCAGGTGTTATGCCACTCGATTGAGGATGACAAGGAGAGCACTGAGGTAGCTACTGTTGTCCAGCAGCTTAACCAGGGACGAACATATTTTCGCCCTCACGCTCCTCCTGTGGAGCCACTGGACAGGCCTACTCAGAGGCTCATTCCTTCAGTAGAGAAACCCCCCACTCTTGAATTAAAAACTCTCCCTTCAAACCTTAAATATGCTTTCTTGGCAGAGGGTAGCGCCCTGCCGGTTATTATTTCTTCTTCTTTGTCTGTTTCGCAGGAAAGCAGACTTCTGGAGGTTTTAAGGAAGCACAAGGGAGCATTGGGGTGGTCAGTGACAGACATTAAAGGGATTAGTCCAGGGTTCTGCACTCACCGAATCTACATGGAAGACAGTATCAAACCAGTGAGGCAACCTCAGAGGAGATTAAACCCCAACCTGAAGGAAGTAGTGAAAGCGGAGGTATTAAAGCTCTTGGATGCGGGCATCATCTACCCCATCTCTGACAGCCGCTGGGTTTCTCCTGTGCAAGTCATTCCCAAGAAAGGAGGAATTATGGCGGTGCCCAATGATAAGGGAGAACTGGTGCCTCAAAGACAGATGATAAGCGAGAAATACATCTACTTTTAGGGTTTAATTCTTCCTATTTTCATAGCAATTCTTGTCATATTTCTCACTTATCATATGCTTTTCTTTATATTTATGTTTAGATGAGAGCTGATATATTTTATATGTCAAATGCAGAAAAAATGTCTGAATTTACAATTCTTCATCTCATAAAGATTACAACGGAAAAATGGTGACATATATATATATATGTATATATATACTTATAAAGTGGCTGCAAATCACTCACGTGACATCAAAGTCGTACCACTTATCATCACCATTCACGAACTAATGATGACCACATGATTAATAAAAGGGAGAGAAATTGAAATTACTTTATTCACGTGCAGTACATTAACGTTGAATAAAATGTATCAATCCCACTGACTTATTCATGTAGTATATTAATATTGATAGAATATTTGAAGGCGGCTGGACAGCATGGAAATCGCCGACCTGGATTAAAAAGAAAGAAATAAAGTGGAGGGCTGGAGCATTAATTCGGGAGAGTAGTCACGTGAATGGAGGGCTGGAGCATTAATTATTGACAGGGCTGCAACACATGCTCAAAGTTTTTCACACTGGACCGACTACAGAGGCGCAGGACAAGGACTAGGCGGTAGAAGCTGCAACCGCCTGATAAGGCGCAGACTCATGTGAGGCGTCCGCCTCCTTTCGCGCGGACAAGAGTGGAGAGTCCGCCTGTTTTCGAGCGGACAACACAGAGGCGCGAGCAGACGAGACCAATTCAGTGTTTTCTTCTCCGTTCTTCCTTCTTCCTTCGCGGCGCCGCACTCGAACTGCTCCCTCATTAATTACAGACGCCGCCTAATTTACTCACGCGTGACGCTCTCTGACTGCAAATCTCCACGATCTGCTCACCAACTGCACCGCCTGCTCCGTTGTCTGCTTCTTATCTCCTTTCCTATAAATAAACTACGTTCTCTTCATTATTAAGCATCCCTTCTTTAATCCAAAGTCCATCACCTAGTTCACGAACAGCTCACCTCACTCGCTCACCACGTACAAACCACATCCATTTCTCTTCTCCCCGTTTTCTCCATTTTTATTTGTTTTTCCACCACACCACATCACTGCCATTAATTAGTATTATTATTACGGACGACGTGGATACAGAGGCGGAGCTAGGATTCAGAGTCAACTTGCTAGCTGGAGTTTTCTCTACCCTTTCTCTTATTTTGTTAAAATGTTGTTTATATATAGTCATGTTTAATTAATAAACTTAAGCCCTCCCAGGTTTGGGATGCGAGCCTATTTATATAATTATGTTATGTTAAGCTTTCCACTATGATTTTATCTAAAGTAGTAGTTTAATTCCAGTTCTTGATCTGCTTTAATTCTCTGATCAATTATTAAAGCAATATTTGTAGTTTTCTAATCAACATGCGAGAGCTGAGATAGATAACAAGACGTGGGAAGATAAACCTGATTAACAGCTAGAAGCCTGATCCGGCCTATAGGTTAATTAGTCTCAAATAGAAGCTGTTCTTTATGCGATTGGTTGTGTCCGGATTAGAGCATTAGTCTGCTGCTAGTTCTAGCAACTGGTTAGGGTTCGTTAGATTTAGTCGTCAACGAATTATTTATAGTTTCTGAGTTTATTACTTAAGTGGTGAAGTTTATATAATATAATTGATAAAATAGGTGAGCAGAACAACCCGGGATGTTTTCTTAAAAGACAAAAAGAAAAAGAATTATAATTTCTATTTTTTTTATTATTTTGTTTTTGTTCAGGTTAGGTTTTCGATTATTTCTTCTCCTTAAAAACGATAAAAATCTATTTACTAGAAGTTTCAGTAAATTTAATCCACTGTCAGTTATCCACAGCGAGGTCCCCAAGAGTACGACAACTCCACGAATCCACTATCCCGCAAAACGATTAGGTACACTGCCTATGTGGTAGAAGTAGTCACATATTCTACCAACAACAGACCACTGGCTGGAGGATGTGCATAGACTACAGGCGTTTGAACGAGGCCACAAGGAAGGACCATTTCCCATTGCCGTTCATCGATCAGATGTTGGAGCGGCTTGCTGGGCAGGAGTACTACTGTTTCCTTGATGGATACAGCGGTTACTTCCAGGTTCCCATCGCGCCAGAGGATCAAAAGAAGACCACCTTCACCTGCCCTTATGGCACGTTTGCCTATAGGAGGATGCCATTTGGTCTCTGCAACGCACCAGCCACCTTCCAGCCGTGCATGATGGCCATTTTCAACGAATTTATTGAGAAGAGTATAGAAGTCTTCATGGACGACTTCTCGGTGTATGGCCAGAACTTTGGTGTGTCTGGATCAGCTGGATCAGATACTAAGCAGATGTGAGGAGACCCACCTGGTTTTAAATTGGGAGAAGTGCCATTTTATGGTACATGAGGGTATAGTGCTTGGGCACAGGGTCTCCAAAGATGGCATTCAGGTGGACAAGGCAAAAGTGGAAGTCATTGAGGGGTTACCTCCTCCCACTTCAGTCAGAGGAGTTAGATCTTTTCTGGGTCACGCAGGATTCTATCGAAGGTTCATCCAGGACTTTTCAAAAATTGCGAAGCCCTTTCTGATCTCCTGCAGAAAGATGTAAAGTTTTTTTTCAGAAGAATGCTTGAAGGCTTTTCAAACCATCAAGAATAAACTCATCTCTGCCCCCATTGTGGTTCCCCCTGACTGGACCCTTCCTTTTGAGGTAATGACTGATGCTAGTGACTTCGCTGTTGGTGCTGCACTATGTCAAAGGAAGGATAAGATTTTGAGGGTCATCACATATGCGAGTAAGACTCTGACGGAGCCTCAAAAGAACTACACCACCACTGAAAAGGAGCTACTCGCTGTGGTGTTCGCTCTTGACAAGTTCAGGCCTTATTGCTGGGGAGTAAGGTAATTGCTCACACCGACCACTCGGCCTTGAAATACTTGTTCCAAAAGAATGATTCCAAGCCCAGACTATTGAGATGGATCCTGCTTCTCCAAGAGTTCGACTTGGAAGTTGTTGATAAGCAAGGGAAACAGAATGGGGTAGCAGATCATTTATCGAGGCTGGAGACTCCAGATGACGGGGTCCCCATAAATGAGTTTTTTCCCGACGAAACGGTCTTTGTAATTGGGAAATTCAATGATCCATGGTACGCTGACTTGGCTAACTATCTTGCCTCTGGATTGGTTCCCCATGATCTAAGCTACAACCAGAGGAAGAAGAGTTTCTGTCTGAGACCCGTCATTACGTTTGGGAGGACCCCTATCTCTTCAGAGTTTGTGCTGATGGTCTAATCAGAAGATGTCTCCTGATGAAGAGGTAAACAGTGTAATAGAGTTTTGCCATTCCCGAGAGGTAGGTGGTCACCACGGTCCTACTAGGACAGCTGCTAAAGTGTTAGAGTGTGGTTTTTACTGGCCCACTCTACACAAAGATGTCCACCGCTTCTGTGCTCACTGTGATAACTGCCAGAGGATGGGGAACACTTCAAGAAGGCATGAGATGCCGCAGAAGGGAATCCTTGAAGTGGAATTTGATGTCTGGGGTATTGACTTCACCGGCCCATTTCCTTTTCTCACGGAAACCACTACATCCTTGTTGCTGTAGATTATGTTTCCAAATGGGTCGAAGCAATCCCCTGCCCTTCTGCTGATGCTAGAACCGTGGTAAAATTCTTGAAGAAGAACATCTTTACCAGATTTGGTGTGCCAAGAGCTATCATCAGTGACGGAGGTTCTCATTTCTGCAACAAAGCTTTTGATACTCTGATGACTAAGTACGGGGTGACTCATAAGGTTGCTTTGCCTTATCACCCCCAAACTAATGGGCAAGCAGAAGTGAGTAACCGGGAGCTCAAATGGATTCTTCAGAAGACAGTCAACTCCTCTAGGAAGGATTGGTCTGTCAAGCTTGATGATGCTCTATGGGCCTATAGAACCGCATTTAAGACTCCCATTGGGATGTCCCCCTTTAAGCTGGTATACGGGAAGGCTTGTCATCTCCCAGTTGAGCTAGAGCACAGAGCCTATTGGGCTTTAAAGGCTCTTAATTTTGATTTGTGTGATGCTGGAGAGAAGAGACGATTTCAGCTTTCTGAGTTGGAGGAACTGAGGGACCAGGCGTACGAAAGCTCAAGAATCTATAAAGAGCGCACCAAAAAGATCCACGACCGGATGATACAAAAGAGAGACTTCAAAGTGGGGGATCTAGTGCTACTCTTTAACTCTAGACTGCGTCTCTTTCCTGGGAAGCTAAAATCACACTGGGCAGGCCCCTTCAGAGTTGTAGGAGTTACATCCTATGGAGCATACGAGCTGGAAAATAAGGCTGGTGAAACCTTTAAGGTAAATGGTGCTCGATTAAAAGGTTATCTTGGTACTGATCATAACCTTTTTCCCTTGCAGGCAATATTCTTTTTGGATAGTGAATCCGATCCTACAGCGAAGATGAATTCTCAAGAGACGAGTTCGAACGTGAAAAAGAAATTCTCTTGGCGAATGCGAAAAGAATTGAGAAGGCTGAAGGAATTCGCTACCGGCTGTTGTAGAGCTGCTCATCACACCTCTTCTGATTGATCAAGCAGGAATTGTCTAGCTAAAGACATTAAAGAAGAGCAGCTGACTGGGAGGCAACCCAGTGTTTTCGGTACTTTTATTCTGTGTTTTTATGTTGTTTATAGTTTTGTTTTAGGATAATGTTGTTGTTGTAGTGGTTGGAGCTCAAAAAGAAACAGAGTGGTGCATTTTTGGGTATGTCCGAACTTCGGTCCGAACATGTAAGTTCGGACCCAGTTCGAGAGTAAGAGACCTGCGCAACAATATGTCCGAACTTCGGTCCGAAGATCGAAGTTCGGACTCAGTTCGAGAGTCTGAGGGCTGTGCAAACGCTATGTCCGAACTTCGGTCCGGACATCGAAGTTCGGACTCAACACGAGAGTCTGGCGAAGCGGAAATACGACATGTCCGAACTTCGGTCCGAGCTTCGAAGTTCGGACACAACACGAAGCGCAGCCCAGGTATGTGCGTCCGAGCTTCTGTCCGAACATTGAAGTTCGGACAGCTCGAAATTTTCTGAATTAAAGAGGGGCGGACATAAACCTCAAAACTCCATCTTCCTCCTCGCGACAGCCGCACCAGCCCCCAACTCTCCCTCTTCTCCAATCTTCCATAACTCCCTCAAAACTCCACCAAATCTTCCATTCTTAGTATCAATCTGTTCGTCTTTCAATTCTCTACCACTCTAGGCCTAAAAATCGATCAGAAACCCCCACAATACTTCCGATTTTGAGCCGGTTCGATTCGAAACCCTACCTGTCGCATTGGGTCGATTTTGAGTTTAATCTTGCAGATTTTGCTGTTTTATCTCCTTCTACACATTCATTCAACTCCAGCAAGGTAATCTCTCTACTTTTCTACCTATTTTAATGTGTTTTTGACAAGATTTGGAACTTGAGGTATGCAAAATCGAGACTGTGCTGGTTATTATTGAGATTTCTGAGCTTCATTTGCGTATATGGGGTTTATTATCTGATTTGCTGTAAGTTGCTGGATGGAGATGTGTCAACTGCACAACTGTGATTTCAATATACATATTTGAGTGTGTGATTTTATCTGGCATGGCTGAACTGAAAAAAAAAAAAGTGATTGAGATTAAGCTGAAATTGTTGGAACATTGTACCTTTTTGTCGGTTAAGTCTCTGCTGGTCACTAATTGTTGAGGATTATCATTGCAAATTGAAAGATTGATTGACCATTGTTGTGAGAATGTTGAATTTTTAAGGGGAGACTCTGTCGAATTTTGGGTAATTATGTGCACACTTAGAACTATTTTCATTGTCTTCCTTTATTTGACATTGCTTACCCTTGAATGAGCAGATGTTGAGCAGATTTACCGGCCGTGGTAAGAGGGCTGCGGGAGCTGGCACCAGTTCAAGACGTCGGGGTCAAGAAGCAGAATTTAGAAACGAAGCAGCCCAAGAGTGGTTTGCCAAAGGCATGGACATAATTGCTGAGCGCTGTGTGGTGCGGGAGCTGGAGCAGCAGCTAGGACTACGGGCTTATTTGGACCCATTGGGCTGGGGTAAGATTCTAGATATGGGAGGCCAGTACTCTGAACAAGCCGTGCGCATGTTTTATGCCAATGCAATCTACCAAGACGGCCAAATCAAATCCATAGTAGACGGGGATAGAGTGACGGTCTCCACAATGGAGATTGCTCAGTATTTGGACATTCCCTATCCTGCCCCCGACCGTCCTGAGCACCTCAACCCCAACGACTTCAAGACAGCTGCCATCCAACACTATACCCCCCTCATGGTTCAGGGACCACGACGACGCAGAGGGGATGACCCATCCAAGCAGGTCGTCCCTGCTGATTCGCTTCAGAGCCCTCAGGAGAGAGTCCTGCTCGCACTACTGGCTGCGAACATTGTACCACGTCAGAGCTCGGACCTGAACCATACAGACTTCCTACTTCTTCAGACAGTACTGAATCCGGCGTTCGCTGAGGCTGCACAGCTCACTTACTTGCCATGGGTGATCTTCTTGCATATGCAGTACATCATGGAGCACAAGGACAAGCACAAGCTGGGCTTCCCGGTCATGATCTGCAACTTACTCAGGAGGCAGAGGGTTACCGTTCCTACTGTGGGGCTGCATGCTGCGCGGGCTCCTATTGATGCGGGCGCCCTGAAGAAGATGTGGTTTGAGTTCAGCGAGGGCCAGTGGAGGAAGAAGGCTGCCGCGCGACCACAGAAGCGCCAGCGAGAGGCGGGTGAGGGACCATCAGAGCCCGCCCCTGCTGCTTCACCTGACGAGCAGGAGGCATATCTTGCACTGCCGGCCCCTGGGAGCGAGTACGTCACTCGCTATGAGTTTGCTCAGCTGGAGTCTCGTTTCGAGGATATGGATCGTCGCTATCAGGCGGAGATCGAGACTCTACAGCAGCAGGCCCGCCGCTCTCAGGACGACTATGAGGCTCTGCTTGCTCAGTTTCAGCAGTGGCAGGCGTTCTACCCGCCCCCACAGTGATCATGTCGTTGGTTGATGCTACCTTGTTTAGAAGCCTATTCTGGACTTCTTTTTCGATTTACTTTCAGTTGTGTTAGACTTCTTTCTTTTTAGTTCGATTGGGTTGTATTTTAATTTATTTTGATTTTAGTTTGTTCTCATCTTTAACTCTGATACTGATGTCTCTAATGCGATGCTCTAGCATACTTTTCTGTGTTGTTTGCTGAAGTGTGCAAGTATACTTTCGTGCTGACTCCATGCCGGACACTAGCTTGGAAGCAAGTGTGAGGAAACCTTCTCCCCTACCAGGACACTAAGTGTGAGGAAGAACCTCTTCCTCAAACCATCACAAAAGAAATCAGGGGAGTGTTTCAGTTTCTTTTCCTTTTTGGTTAATGTTCGGCCCGTGCTTTAACGTGTATACCTATGTCCCTGTTCATTTCCACCTTGTGAGTGTGACACATTTAGCCAGATCTCCTTCTTGTGATAAATTTCTGAACAATGCGGACATTGCTCCTCATTAAGTGTGAGGAAGGGGGAGATCTTTCTGAATGTGTCAGTCATTTATTCCCGCACTAATTTTTGTTTGGTTTTGGGCTATGTGGGGGTAATTCCCTTAGAGTGCTTCTTAGTGTTGAATGCTTGGGTGGATCTTTAGTTGTGGAGTTGAGTCCGGTACTGACCTTTAGCGTTGGTTTGCTCAAAGCTTGTGCTCTCATATCATATTTTCAAATGGCTGAATTCTGTTAAATGTCTGTGAACAAGTGGGTTGTGGAGTTAGAACTGGTTTAGCTTGGAACCTTGGGGATAATGAGAATGTTTGGAATGGAGGATAAAGGCAAGGTACTCCTCTGATCTAAGTTATTTTTCTGAACCAAAAAAAAAAAGGCCTCTTCCATCCGGTTATTAAGTCCTAGGGGTGTTTCATCACCCATTTACCTAAGGTCGTCTGATCTGGGATAAAAGACCCAATACCGTTACAAGGATGGAGAGAAAAGTCTGGGGGATGAATTATTTGTGCGAAAAAAATTGATATGTACGCAAAAGAAAAAAAAGAGGAAGTTCTTTAAAGTCTTATGTTTATGGCAATTCCTTAAATTAGATCATGAGTACGTGGTGTTGAAAGGTTCTGCGGAATATGGCAGAACTTCACACCCCTTGTCATCCACGGGTTTGAGAAGAGAAAAGGTTGGAAGGTTCTGAGTTACTCTATGTTTTGACTTCATGATTTGGCTTCTTCATATTCTTTTGTTTTTAAAAGTGTGCTTCGTTGTTTAAGAGACATGCAGTTAAGAGCAGATCGATTCCTGGGTGATTATTGTGTCTTAAACTCCTTATTTTGTGCAATCCCAAGGTTTGGCCCTGAGGCATTCTGAGACATTTTACTCCTGCTTTGCTTGAGGACAAGCAAAGGTTAAGTGTGAGGAGGTTTGATGAGTGTGAAACATGAATGGTTTTAGTGATCTTTAATGCCTAATTTTTATACGTACATCGATAATATTCCACACTTATCTTCCGTTTTCCTTTGGTTTGTTGTTTGGTAAGGCTTGATACCTTTTTCTATGACTAAATGCAGAGAAAAGCCAAGGAAACAGTAGATTAACTCACAAGGGAGATGATGCAACAAACGGGGGTCGAATTGGAGTCCGAACGGTGAATTTAGAAGATTTTGAAGGAATGTCCGAGCTTGTGTCCGAACTTCCAAGTTCGGACGCAAGTCGAGAGTTCGTGTGCTGCGCCTGATGGAATGTCCGAACTTCAGTCCGAACATCGAAGTTCGGACATGGTTAAGAAAAGCCGGAGGTCTGATGTACGGAGCATGTCCGAACTTGTGTCCGAACATCCAAGTTCGGACACAAGTCGAACTTCTGATTGAGCGCTCAAACATGTGTCCGAACATTGAAGTCCGGACCAATGTTCGGACGGGACGAAAAATTCAGCATAAACTCGGCGTTTTGAAGGGGAAAAGGGAGAGGAAAAGTCTATTTAACTGACCTAATCAGAGGAGAAAGGTATTCATTCATCATCGATCATTACAACACACACTCTCACGCTGATAAACGAGGTTCTCTCCATTCATCCACACCAATTGCATCAGTTCACCTTCATTCACATTCATCAAGCTTATCACCATCGTTCTGGAGGAGCATCGTCAGAAGGGAGTGAGGCCATCATCTTCAACCTTACACCTGCATTCATCGATCTGGATAGTCGTTCAACAGAAGGGTTTTTTCTTCCTTTAGATGATTTCTATGTTGATTGTATTTATCTGTTTCTTTGCAATGTCTGGCTAGTAGGGATTTAACTCTGGGGTAGGGTTTGTTCAAGATGGATTCAATGTAGTTAAAGATTCTGCAATTTGATTATGAGGTTGTAATGGATTGTTTCCAGGTTAATGATTATCAATATCCTTCTCTATTAATTTCGCGAGTTATAGAGTTGTTTTGCGAAACCTATTAGGATCAGACAAGGTGATTAATAGGGAGTTCGAATTAACCTGGGGATTTGGGGAAGGATTAGTCGGATAGATAATCTTTCCTACAAACGCTAACAATTCTTTGTGCTTATTCCGCCTATATGTGTTTTGCCAACTGCTAGATTAGAGTTGACACGTTCTGATAGGTGAGCTCTTCAATGAACTAGGATTTAGCATTGAAGAGATAGAAAGAATTGGCCTTTCCGTTTCTCATAATTAAATTGTAGGAGTTACTAGATTCAACCAAAAAGAACAACCCGAACCCGGAGTTCCACTCATATTATCAAACTCATCATTCATTTTTACCGATTGCTTATTTCAACTCTGATTTGCATTTATTCGATTCAGTTTCAAAAACAATTCACAACCCCCCTGAATTTCCAGTTTTCTTAGGATTTAGGATAGGACTTAGGCTTATTTATTCAAGTCCCGCGGTTCGATACTTGGTTGCTTAACTTTCTATACTGTAGTGACCGGGATTTTTGCAACCCGACAGACTTATTGATTTATTATTTTCTAGATTAATTCGTTTAGTTTTAGTAGATCATTTTCCCTGTTTGCATTGACCCAATGGAGCTAGTAACTCATTGGCTAGGGTTACCTTTACTCGAGAAAAATAAACAATTCAGTTAGAGAACAACCAGTTCTATTAAGAGAACGGTTGACACTTATAAGGTATGGTCAAACACGAGAACTAAACAATTCTCAGGCCTCAGGAGTTAGCAATCTAACTTACTCATTAATGGCGTCCATTACGACGTTCGATTTATTTGAGTTGTGAATGTTTCACATAAATGTGTTGTTTGTTATCGTACTTCTTATTATTATTTGTATGAATAAACAATTGCATGTATACGACAAAGTAGTCGTGTGTAACCCCGCTAGCTTGTGGGTTGCACGTTTTCTATACCAGCAATATGTTGAGCCCCTTGGGGCCTGTGATTTAAACTTTGCAGGTAGGTGCCAGACGAGGACTCAACCTGAGAGTAGGAGCGGGTAGAGTACTTCGGGTTGCTTTTACATTTGTTACACGAGTTGTGCATGTACACTCGTTTAGTAATTGATGAGATGCTAGTATGATGTATTAGGATATGAGATACTCGGTATAAGTTGTGGTTTATGAATTGTATTGTATAGATGCTCGAGTAATTATCCGGTTAGTCAGACCGTGACTTGTAAGAGAATAGGCCTAGTTAGTCACGTGGGTGACTAACGGCGGTAACACCAATTTAGTAGAACTTTTACGCTGCGTTGTTAATGAATGAGATGGACTTAGGGCGACAATCATTGTATTTGGAGTTGGGGTGTTACAGCTTCAGTACAGAGGAGGAAGAAGAGAGGAATCGGAGGGGAGAAGAGAAAGCAGTACGTGAGGGGGAAAGGAGAATGAGAGGAGAGAGAGTGTAGAAAAGTATTTGTTTAGTTTTTCACTTTTTGCTTTTTGATTTCTTTATTAGTTAGCTATGTGTGTGTGTGTGTGTGTGTGTGTGTGTGTGTGTGTGTGTGTGTGTGTGTGTGTGTGTGTGTGTGTGTGTGTGTGTGTGTGTGTGTGTGTGTGTGTGTGTTTGTGTGTGTGTGTGTGTGTGTTGTGTGTGTGTGTGTGTGTGTGTGTGTGTGTGTGGTGTGTGTGTGAGGGAGTTAATTAGCTCCTAAAAACCGGCCCACACATTAATACTAGTTGGAGCGTTTTTCGTCTTTTACAGAAAACGCTCGTTAATTTACCCGGTTTTGGTACTATTCACTAACCGGGCCCGTTTTCTGGAATTTTCTCGTTTCTTTAATTTTATTGGTTATTAAGCTTCCATTAATGCTTAATTATAGTTATTTAATGTACTATAATTTTTATGGGTTTGTTTGACCACTCAAAGTCACATTTTCGGGTTTTCTCGAAAAACGTGCGTTAAAGCTCTATTAGCGTTTTAATACATTATTTGGATCCGTTTTCTTCGGGAGTTGTTCCCTTATATTATTTAGGAATTATTAAGCCTTAAGAATCCATATAATACTCTAACCGAGGTCTCATACCTCCTATGGTTATTTAACGCTTATTTAGCGTTTTCCGCTTTTTAAGTGTTTCTTCATTTCTTTTGGATTTATTTTTCCTTACCAAAACTACTTAGGCGTTATTAGTCCCTTAAACACATATTAGAATTATTTTAATTGTTATATTTAAGTTCGGGGTATTTCAGTAACTACAACAACCGATTAAGGGATTAATCATGGGGTTAATACCGAGGGGATTAGTAGTTATTAGAATACCGAGTCAGACGAATTACATAAATTAATATCTAGTGATATGTTACAGAGATACGCACTAGGAACTATAAGCTGTACGAGAGTAGAGGATAAGCGTGATACGTCACATTAGCATTGTTCAACGGTGAACGGTACGTTATTGTATGGTCCGGGTGTCCTGAGGGCTTCCTCGGGTTCGCATATTTGTGTGAATGCATGATAAGATGGATATGTGTGATATATGATATGCATGTGAATTTATTTTCCTGTTATTCCGTGGTTTTTACTGTGTGCGATGACTTTCGAACTAAGGCAATTTTAATATATAAACTCGACGGGTATGGATCATGGAAAGAAACAAATCATATGTGAATGATTAATGACATAGATCATATTATCCTTAATTAACTTAAGTAAAATGACTTAGGCTGAGAATCGGTAAAACCATCCTCATGAATAGATGTACTCGAACATGGAAGTAACCTTGGCGACGTCTAGGCGAACGTTAAAGACCTTAAAGGCAATCACATGGAGAACATTACTCTTTATAACCTAAGAATAGATCTTTGGTAAATGTTACAAACCTAATTATATGGTACGAAGAATTGAAGACGAGGAAAATCCAGTAGTCACGGACTACATGGTTGCGCATTGGTGATCAGCGGAGAGAGGACGACCGAATCGGGTCCACTCGACATGGAAATTACAACGAGCCAGATATGATCGTTGGTCGGAGGGCACTACCGTTGGTGCATGGCTATGGCCGCTTGGCACGCCTTCACAAAGGCAATGAGGAAATCCAAGACTTTGCGGACCCCTGGTCAGAGGGCACTGCTGTTGGGGCACAAGAGCTACTGCTTCAGAAGATGAAGTGTGTAAGTGGGTTGTCCTAACATGAAGCTGTGAGCCTCGATTTTAAACCCTATCCTATGTGGATTAAGTTGATTAGGATCTAATCGGGTTTTAGGTCCACTTATAACCTAAGATTAATAACTATGTCATATAACAATAATTATTAAAACCTGAGCTAGCTCATTGGAACCTATTATGAGTCGCCACCTAATTTTGACCTAGATTAAATTAGGAAAGGAGAGTTCGGGTTCGGGGGCTTGATATTCGACTTAATTAGGGTTCAATTACTTTCATTACCCTTCCTAGGTCGTTTTCCCTCTACTTGGTTTATTTACGGCTTATTACGAGTCGTTTTAACCTAAGTGCGCGAGCTTCTGTTTTTTTTGTGTTTTTTAGCATTTTTTGACAGAAAACTAAAGTGGAAATTAAAATTACCTAAACTTGGGTTTCGGAGGAAGAATTAGGTCAAATTTTGTTTCCGTCCGTGGCCACAGACCTAATGTCCGAGACCACGGACCCTAGTTAACCTATGTGAAAATAAAAGTCGAATTAAACAGAAAACAGAAAATTGTAAAGTCCGGGGCCACGGACAGGCCGTCCGTGGGCCCGGACATTATTAGAAAACCTAAATTTTTAAAATTTAAAAATCTCGCCGCCGTCCGTGGGCGTCCGGGCTTACGGACAAGGAGTCCGGGACCCCGGACATGACGTCCGTGGGTGCGGACCGCCCTCGGACGGCGGCGTTAAGGCTGTTCCCGAAGGTATTTTTGACTCAAATTTTATGGGTGTGTAGCCTGAAAGATGTACAAGACGTTAGTGATTTAATGTTTTCAATTTGAGTTCGAATTAAGCACGAAACTTAGTAAACAAGTTATTAGACAGAAGCTTAAACAAACAGCGATACAGAAGCGTACGAAGGTTAGTTTGAGCCCAAAATTTGACAGAGAGTTAATAAGGTCGTGGGGAATTAGAAAAGTAGAGTTGCAACCTGTTTTACCTTCGAATTCAAGGTGATTCTTCACACCGGGATTCGTCAAGTGCTTCGTTGATGGCAGACCCGAAAGGATTTCGAACCAAGCTTCTGGTTGTTGGTTGTTCTTGCTGTTCTTCACGTTTCGGTGGTGTTTTTGTGGGGTTTTGATGACTATTGATGCTTTGGGGGTTGGAAAACGTGTTTGGATGGTGATTTCGGGGGATTTTCGGTATGATTTGGGTGACCGGGTGTTGGAAAACGTGAGAGAGAGTGAGGAGGCTGTGTTTTCTGATTCTCTAGGGTTCTTGAGCATATGAGGTTCTTCTTTGATCATGGGATAAGGCTCATTATATAGGCTTCCTTAAAGATAGAAAAATCCGGTAAAAACCGAGATTTACCGACGTTTTAGCTCAAGGGCTTCCAAAAGGAATTTGATTATGAAATTTTACACGTGGGTAAAGGATGATATTTCTGATTTTCTAAAGTGGAATCGAATTTTTCGGATATTGGAATATTTTTAAATTCAATTTCTCGTCAGTTTCAGTCAGAAATTACTAGAAAATTATTGGAAACTCGAAAAATCGAAATTCCAACGCCATTATGCCCAAAATGTCATCCTCTATCATGGGTTAAAATTTCAAAGAATTTTGAACTGATTTAACCCTTATTTGGAGGAGAGAGAAAGCCTATAGGGGGCTTAGGAGCCTTGAAAAATTACGAAAGTGCCCCTGGAGATGACTAAACTGCCCCTGGTACTCTGAAATGTTCCGATCGAACTGGGAACCCTTGCCGCTTGACCAAACTAGCCTATTAGTTGAGACTCTCTCTTCCGGGGGGTTGAAATTTTGGGTATAACAGATTGCCCCCCGTCAACTAGACTTTGTAATGGAAACGGGAAGGCTAGTTGATGCTTGAGTGATACCCCCAAAATTTTGGATCTTAAAAGACCCCACATGCAATTGAAGTCCGACAAGTTGTGTCGAGCTGACCTAAGGCGCTGACTACCTATGAGTAAAGTGGAAGGGATGTCAAGCGATTCTAAGGCGTTGACTACCTATGAGGATGATACGATGTCAAGCTATTCTAAGGCGTTGACTACCTATGACGAATGAGATGATGTCAAGCGATTCTAAGGCGTTGACTACCTATAATGAAAGTGATGATGTCAAGCGATTCTAAGGCGTTGACTACCTATGACGAATGAGATGATGTCAAGCGATTCTAAGGCGTTGACTACCTATAATGAATGTGATGAATGCAATGTGTTTGATAAGAGTGGGTAAGTTAAAGGGTAACGCTAGGTCTTACTACGAGCCTAAGGGAATGCAACTAGGTCTTACGACGAGCCTAAAGGATGGTTCTAGGTCTTATGACGAGCCTAAGGGAATGCAACTAGGTCTTACGACGAGCCTAAAGGAAGGATCTAGGTCTTATGACGAGCCTAAAGATGGTTCTAGGTCTTATGACGAGCCTAAAGGGATGCAACTAGGTCTTACGACGAGCCTAAAGGAAGGATCTAGGTCTTATGACGAGCCTAAAGGATGGTTCTACGTCTTATAACGGGCCTAAGGGAATGCAACTAGGTCTTACGACGAGCCTAAAGGAAGGATCTAGGTCTTATGACGAGCCTAAAGATGGTTCTAGGTCTTATGACGAGCCTAAGGGAATGCAACTAGGTCTTACGACGAGCCTAAAGGAAGGATCTAGGTCTTATGACGAGCCTAAAGGATGGTTCTAGGTCTTATGACGGGCCAAAGGGTTAGGTTCTTCTACTCGGGTGAGTTCTGCTACTCTGGTGAGTTCTTCTACTCTGATGAGAATCTGTATCTCTGAAGAATCTGTATCTTCGGGGCGAGAATCTGTATCTCTGAAGAATCTGTATCTTCGGGTGAGAATCTGTATCTCTGAAGAATCTGTATCTTCGGGTGAGAATCTGTATCTCTGAAGAATCTGTATCTTCTGGTGAGAATCTGTATCTCTGAAGAATCTGTATCTTCTGGTGAGAATCTGTATCTCTGAAGAATCTGTATCTTTGGGTGAGAATCTGTATCTCTGAAGAATCTGTATCTTCTGGTGAGAATCTGTATCTCTGAAGAATCTGTATCTTTGGGTTATGAAATGATAATGGTCTCATGTAAAAGATTGTGATGAAAACTGATCGCTGGAGTGCCAAACATGGCATTGATGAGGGTTGAAAATCGTCCAATGCAAGGCATTGCTAGAATGTGCGCCAAACGTGGCAGTGTTTAAAGAAAACAGTTCAAGACAAGAAATTGCTGACAGAGGTGCCAAACGTGGCAGTGTTTGAAGAAAATTGTTCAAGACAAGAAATTGTTGGAAGATGTGCCAAACATGGCAATGATGAGAATTGAAAATTGTTTAAAGCAAGAAATTGTTGGAAAAAGTGCCAAACATGGCAATTCTTGGGGAAAACCCTACTGAAAAAGGAAAGTGAAAGAATCACTTCCTGACTAAGAATTTCATATCTGCATTTTGTTTCTTAGAAGATGAATATGCCACCGGTGGAGTGTGTTTTCTTTTTTGTGGTGCTAAAGGCTTTTTCAGTTGTGATAGGGCTTATGACGTGCCATAGAATTTAATGTGGAGGTGAAGGCTTTATGTGGGCCTGAAGTGTTTGATGTGGAGGTAGGGGCTTAGGACGGGCCCGAGAATGTTTGTATGTGGAGGTAGGGGCTTATGTGTGCCTTTGGTAGGATGGTGGTGCTCATGCTTTGGGTTTCAATTGGTGTTGTCATGGCAATTGTTGGAACCAACAATTGCCCCCAGTATTTTTCCTTAGGACAATCTGAGCTAGAGTTCATGGCAATCGATCATTCCGATCGATTGCCCCTAGTATTTTCTTTGATCAAACGTGCGAACGAGTCTCGTCCTCACAGGGTCAAGGCTTATGTTCTGATTTGGTGCTTCCTAACCTACACTCGACGTGTTTGGTGTTTACACTCGTTTCTCACTTACGGTCACAACTTGTAGACCATTGAATTTGATATCTGATGAATTTACGCATTCGATCTGCTACTTTCACGTGATTGGATACACAACTACCAAGTCGGAAGTCTTTGAGGCTTATAACGTGGCCATGGGGTGTGATGAAAGACAACGGGATCATGGAGGGATATTTGAGGTATGTGGAGCTCAAATGGGTGACCAAAGCTGCAACTTGCGTCTTCTCTCGGATTCATCTTCCTTGTCTTGAAGTCGTCTGGCTGCTTCATGTTGACGTTGTTTTCGAGCTTCTGGACCTGGACTTTTGAAGTTGTCCTTTGCACCATTTCTCCTTTCGTCATTTGGATTTTCTCGAGGCACTTCGGGTTTGCCTTTTGTTTTGTCCTTTCTTGGCTTTGCCTTCGGGGTTCTTGTGTTTCCCGGTTTTGGGCTTCGAGAGTTGTTTTGATGTGAGCTCTTTTGATCCTGTGTCACTCTGGGACCATTTGCGGATCGCTTTGTCATGCTGATAGCGGCGTTGCTTCTTTGGACTGATGAGAATGTTATCTGAGAGTCGAGCTCCTCGCCTCCTTTGGTCACCGGGTCGGACATTCATCATTGGCTGGGTTATTTTGTGGAGTTCATAATATCGAAAAGGGATATATGAAAGGCTCAGCAGGGGTGCCTAGGGTGTAACGTCAGGGTTCACAAGCTTTTGGCTATGTGGTGCTGTACCTAGGTGCTTCGTCATTCCTGATAATTGTGTATCCGTTCTTTGTTACTTTTCACAGGTCTAAGAGTAAATTTACAAATTATCTCCTTCGGTCAGAGTTATGCCGTCTTCCTCACCTTTGAATGTGGTCTCGCCGGAGTCGTGTAAAAATGACACGCTCGTTCACTCATGGTTTTCCCGCTCAAGACACTCTCGTGAATTTCACTCAGAGACTAGTTCACACGTTTAAACAAAAGATTCGAAGACAATGATTCTAAACTCAGATTGCCCCCAGTATTGATTTGGGGTTCGTGACAACAGTTTGATAGATGTGGGCCTTGAACCTCATTGTGGGTTGTTTGGATATTATGTGGTGAGTTGTGTGGTTTGGTAAGGCATGCTCAAAATTCAGAAACAAAATACAAGTCTTTGTGTTCCATTGTCGGGAAATAATTAATTCATGAACCATTCAAAAGAAACTTGTGTGAAACAAAACCTTTTTTTTTTGTGTTATCATTTAGACTTGAAAAAGTCATTCATTTGTGAACATGAGGAAGAAGATGATTCAACAAAATCGATGCTTCTTATTAGTGGTTTGAAAACGATCATTCTTTGAAAAATATGAGAGGTGCATTTGAAATATGAATGTTATGGCAGGTTATGCAGTAGAATGCATGGGAACCTTAAAATTTCTGTTGAATCCGAATCCTACTGAACCATCTGAAGTCGGCATGCTGAAGACTCGAGCTCTTGACCGCCGGGATGTTGCTAAGATGACTGTGATCGACTTCTTCTTGGACTCTTAGTAGGCTCCACGAAGTACTTGAACTAGGAATGCCTATGGGTTATGTAGGAGGAACTAGGGCCTGAATCTCTTCCAAACTGAGAGTGAAGTGCATGGGCTAGAGTGATCCCTAGGTTAGAGCGGATGTGTGGGCCTGAATACCCTTAACGTGGAAGTGGAGCAAACGGGCCGAAGGAAGCCACATGGATTATGAATGGGCCTCTAGGCCAAGAGAGAAACCTTGAAGCCTAAGATTCGTTTGATGACCCTGTTGGGCCTTGAGGCCAGAAACTAGAATGAATGGGTTGCACAAACTATCTGGGATTCGAATGTTTTATGTTATGGGCCGAAATTCTGGATTGAGAGCAAAGTTCGTGGGCCAAAACTATGAATTGGTCTGTGGGCCCAGATGAAGTGAGTTATGAATGCGGTACTCAGAATGTTTTGAGAATTTGACACCTGGGCCAGAATGTGTTTGGGCTAGAAATAGGGCGCATGGGCCGAAATGATTTTTAAACCATGTCCTAGATGTGAATTGGAATTTGGGCCGAGTAGTTCTGATTGGGCCTAGAAGATGATACCTATATCTAGGACTTTGGGCCAAAGCCCAAGTGGAAAGTCTTCCTGGACTAGAATAAACCTTGAAACGGAAAGGCCTGATGGATTTTCATGAACTGCTTGAGGTGGATTTGTTTTTCATGGGCCTAGAACTAAATGGATAATTCGAATTGGGCCAGAAGAGAAATCACCTAAGTCTAAGCTTTTGGGCCGAAGCCCGAATGACTCACATATTAAACCAAACAGGACCTCTGGGCCGCAAACAAATAGAGCCGCCAATTCGGGCTGGGCTAGGTTAATGTAGGAGAAGTTCCTATCAATCTGTAGGCTGGGTAATGGGCCGATCATACAAGCAAACAAGGCCCACACAAATTCAACATGTCCTCACTAGACGTTTAAATCCAAACGGGTATGGATCGATCCGGAGAGGTGCTTGGGGCATGGGCCCAGGTCACCTCAAAGGAATAGGGCTTGCACGCTATTCTCTTTGGGCTTCCCCACTTTTTTCACATCACCTGAAGGTGTGCGTCTACGGTCGGGTCTTTGATTGACCAAACAATGGGCTAGGTAAGGACACTGCCAGGAAAACGCTTGGGGCTAAAGCCCAGGTATTAAGGGGATGTGGTTAGACGACATCCTCCTTTTTTTTCCCCCGCTTATTCACATCACCTAAAAGGTGTGAGTCCCTGGCAGGGGACCCTCAAACGGGTCCCGGGATGAAATCAGTTTAGGTGGACCCTCGCTCTCATATGATGCAGGGGTGCAAAAATTTAAAGTGCGCACGAAAGTAAACAACAAAGTAACAAAGCCATAAATAAACAATTTTTCAAGTTAAGCCCTCTTTCTTAAAATTAAACAAGTCAAAATTAATAATTTATCCCCAGCAGAGTCGCCGGTCTGTGAGCCTCGATTTTAAACCCTATCCTATGTGGATTAAGTTGATTAGGATCTAATCGGGTTTTAGGTCCACTTATAACCTAAGATTAATAACTATGTCATATAACAATAATTATTAAAACCTGAGCTAGCTCACTGGAACCTATTATGAGTCGCCACCTAATTTTGACCTAGATTAAATTAGGAAAGGAGAGTTCGGGTTCGGGGGCTTGATATTCGCCTTAATTAGGGTTCAATTACTTTCATTACCCTTCCTAGGTCGTTTTCCCTCTACTTGGTTTATTTACGGCTTATTACGAGTTGTTTTAACCTAAGTGCGCGAGCTTCTGTTTTTTTTGTGTTTTTTAGCATTTTTTGACAGAAAACTAAAGTGGAAATTAAAATTACCTAAACTTGGGTTTCGGAGGCAGAATTAGGTCAAATTTTGTTTCCGTCCGTGGCCACGGACCTAATGTCCGAGACCACGGACCCTAGTTAACCTATGTGAAAATAAAAGTCGAATTAAACAGAAAACAGAAAATTGTAAAGTCCGGGGCCACGGACAGGCCGTCCGTGGGCCCGGACATTATTAGAAAAACCTAAATTTTAAAATTTAAAAATCTCGCCGCCGTCCGTGGGCGTCCGGGCTTACGGACAAGGAGTCCGGGACCCCGGACATGACGTCCGTGGGTGCGGACCGCCCTCGGACGGCGGCGTTAAGGCTGTTCCCGAAGGTGTTTTTGACTCAAATTTTATGGGTGTGTAGCCTGAAAGATGTACAAGACGTTAGTGATTTAAAGTTTTCAATTTGAGTTCGAATTAAGCACGAAACTTAGTAAACAAGTTATTGGACAGAAGCTTAAACAAACAGCGATACAGAAGCGTACGAAGGTTAGTTTGAGCCCAAAATTTGACAGAGAGTTAATAAGGTCGTGGGGAATTAGAAAAGTAGAGTTGCAACCTGTTTTACCTTCGAATTCAAGGTGATTCTTCACACCGGGATTCGTCGAGTGCTTCGTTGATGGCAGACCCGAAAGGATTTCGAACCAAGCTTCTGGTTGTTGGTTGTTCTTGCTGTTCTTCACGTTTCGGTGGTGTTTTGTGGGGTTTTGATGACTATTGATGCTTTGGGGGTTGGAAAACGTGTTAAGATGGTGATTTCGGGGGATTTTCGGTATGATTTGGGTGACCGGGTGTTGGAAAACGTGAGAGAGAGTGAGGAGGCTGTGTTTTCTGATTCTCTAGGGTTCTTGAGCATATGAGGTTCTTCTTTGATCATGGGATAAGGCTCCTTATATAGGCTTCCTTAAAGATAGAAAAATCCGGTAAAAACCGAGATTTACCGACGTTTTAGCTCAAGGGCTTCCAAAAGGAATTTGATTGTGAAATTTTACACGTGGGTAAAGGATGATATTTCAGAATTTTCTAAAGTGGAATCGAATTTTTTGGATATTGGAATATTTTTAAATTCAATTTCTCGTCAGTTTCAGTCAGAAATTACTAGAAAATTATTGGAAACTCGAAAAATCGAAATTTCAACGCCATTATGCCCAAAATGTCATCCTCTATCATGGGTTAAAATTTCAAAGAATTTTGAACTGATTTGACCCTTATTTGGAGGAGAGAGAAAGCCTATAGGGGGCTTAGGAGCCTTGAAAAATTATGAAAGTGCCCCTGGAGATGACCAAACTGCCCCTGGTACTCTGAAATGTTCCGATCGAACTGGGAACCCTTGCCGCTTGACCAAACTAGCCTATTAGTTGAGACTCTCTCTTCCGGGGGGGTTGAAATTTTGGGTATAACAGAAGCCCAACAAGATTAAGTAAAAAGTTAATTTATAAAAAGAAGAGGCTTAAGAAATATACTTAGTCATGGATAACAAATGAGGAGCCTTGAAGGCCGTAAAACGGTAACCATACGTTCAGGAGAGAACAACTCTTGTATCATTATCACATCCTTTTACGCGTTGTTGTATACATGTTCATTTATTGTGTGATATGTTGTGCGGACATTGGATGGATTTATGGTTGTTTTACTTATCGTTTTACAGTTATAAAAAATGAAAACGGAATAGCATGGAACCGGTACAACATGTTAACAATTGAGCTAATTAACCTCAGAAGTTTAAAGGTTCATAAAGATCATATAGTAGCGTACTCAGCGTTGTGCTGAGCCTTTATGGCCACATATTACATGTGTTTGATTGAAGACGAACCGGAGAGCGGGACCTTTTTGGAATATTTAGCGGTATACATGATAAGTGGTGAAAATATGCATTTATTAGGTTTATATTCACCTGTATTTTACTTGGATTATACCCTATTTTCATCACTTTATAGAGTATTTAGTTATTATTAGTGAACTTACACACTTTTGGATATAAAGCACAAATTAATGATGAAAAGGAGTTGTTTGGATGCTTATACGAGACTTAGAGATGCGTGCCATGAGAATCGAGACCAAGACGGGACCAAACAGGAGAAAAACGGGCATTCTGATGCATTTTTAGGCATGTCTGGGTTTGTGTCCGGGTTTACAAACCTGTACCAACCCCTTACACAACTCTCTGCCAAGATTTTGACATGGTTCGGGTTTATGTCCGGGTTTACAAACCCGGACCAATCCCTCGCTGAAGCTACTGCCCTCTTTTCGACCATGTCCAGGTTTGTGTCTAGGTTAACAAACCCGGACCAATCCTTCGCTGAAGTTACAGGCAATATTTCGACATGGTCCGGGTTTGTGTCCGGGTTTACAAACACGGACCACCCGTCTACGCTCCCAGATACATCCACGTCAGTGTGTCCGGGTTTATTACCCGGACGCAAACCCGGACCACACACACAGAGGCGCCCCAGACTTGTTAAAACATAGAATTTGAAGAATTAAAATTCATTCACCTACTCACACACTTCAGCCCCGTTCGAGAGCAGACATAGGCGACAAACAGAGGGAATAGAAGAGGAGAAAAAGAGAAGAGAAGAAGAAGAGAAGAAAGGGGAAGACCCCACCTCATTCAAAGCTCAACCACTCTCATTAATGGCTATCTCTTTCTCCTTTCTCTCCTTTGTAGCTCCAATGTTTGAGTAAACTCATTTAGTGCTTTGGGATGGGTTTTTGACCCCAAACCCTAGAATATGCTTGTAAATCTTATTATGCCTTAATATAGTTGTTTATCTCTTAATTATCATTCAATGCTCTTAAATTGATCTCTTGAGTGCATTCTTGGTGAACCCTTGCTACAATTGGGTTTTGAGTTAGGGTTTGTGACCAAATTAAGAGAGAACCTTTGATTTACACCCCTAGGGTTAGTGGGTATAATTTGGGGCTTTTATCTAGAACTTGCTTAATGCTGCATAGTGAGTTTAACCCTAATTGGTTTTGAAGGTTAAAATTAACTAAGTAAGACTTAGCCCATCTTTGGTTTAGAGGGTTATTATCTTTGTTCTAAAAAGACAACTATGGCATAAGAAGAAATGCTAGCATATCTAGGTATTTTGGGTGATTACCAGATTCCCAAAGTACTCCTCCACCCAATCCCTTGAACTATCACCTTTAGGTGATTTGTTGTTCTTGCAATTACTCAACCAACGTAATCAAGCTTGTCGCCGGCTAAATCCCAATTTATTGTTTTCATTTCAATTGCTAATTACCGAGACTAGGAAAATATGATCAATTTCCTTGTGGATACGACACTGGTTGTACTACATCGATTATGTGCACTTGTCTCTTCTTTTCATTTATTTATATACTTTGTTATCTATTTTTTGCACAACAAGTTTTGGCGCCGTTGCCGGGGAAATTGATTTCCCTAGTTTCGGTATTTTAGTTTTTGTTTAAGTTTAGTGTTTTGTTTTCTTTTATCGTGTTTTCGTTTTTGTTGTTTTTATCTATCTTTGTTTATATTTTCTGTTGCTAAGTTGTAGTGTTGATTGCTCTTGTGATTGATTAGGTACCTTGTGTCTCTTCTGTGTATGCCAAGCACTCGGTCTAGTGGCTCCCCGCTTGCTAGTCCGAGATCCGAACTTGAGCGCACTTTGAGAAGATGCGTTAGAAATTTAAACATGGCGGATCAAGAACCACCAGAAATTGAGGATAATGGGCAGCAACAACACCGAGCTCTCTCCAATTACCACCAACCGGACACCGAAGGGTGGCCCTCAGCTATAGTTCTCCCGGTGTTGACACCGGAGGAAAACAGACAATGGGTTTTTAAAACTCATTTCATTACCGTAGTCCGGGACTTAGGGAAGTTCAGCGGAGCAAATCCGGATGATGCCCCGAACCATTTAAGTCTCTTCCTGGACTTTTGCAACTCCTTGGGAAAACTGGTGCGGTAAACGAGAGAATCCGGCTGCAGCTCTTCCCCCACTCCTTATCTGACACTACATCACGTTGGTTTAGAAGCCGACCTTCCAGATCAATCCACACATGGGCACAAATGGCTCAAAAGTTCCTCGCCAAGTAGTACCCGACTAGTAGGATGAAGCAACTAATTGGAGAAATCAATACGTTCTACCAAGAACCCGGAGAAACCATGTACGACGCATGGCTCCGGTTCAAGGAGATGTTGATGAATTGCTCTCACCATGGGTTGGATGATCAATTGTTATGCCTATCCTTCTTTAATGGGCTTGACGATGGCAACCGATTGCTTGTGAATTCGTCCGCGGGAGGTAGCTTCATGACCAAGTCTCCTCAAGAAGAAATGGAACTTCTTGAGATAATGACTAGCAACACAAGACAATGGGCTAGGAATAAGGGAAGAAATCCAAGGGTGGCGGGTCTTCTTCATGTCGAACCATCCGATCACCTTTCCGCCCAAATATCCTCACTTACGAAGATGGTGAAGAAACTTGCTACATCTCAAAAAGAGAATGCCAAATTTGTAGCTTCATCGTCTTCCGCTTCAGCCACAGAGGGGTGTGCTATATGTGCGGGTCCTCATGAGACCCATTTTTGTGAAAGAAGAAGTTACATCGAGGAATAAGAAGATGTTAACTTCCGGCCCGGTTACAATTATAACTACAATAATGCCCCATGGAGAAATCACCCAAATTTCTCATGGAGGAATAATGAGTCAATCCAAGGAGGGTCGAGCAATACTTCCAACAACTCGATGGGATATAAACCTCAAGGGCCACACCATGCAAACAATTCTCAAATGGGGTATAGACCTCAAGGTGGCCCATCGTGTTTTAAGCAACAACAACAACCTTCCTCCTCCCCTTCTGATGGTAACCTAGCTAGGATGGAAGCCATGATGCAAAACATGCAAAATATGATGATGAACTTCATGACAACAGTCCAAACTAAGTTCACCGAGCAAGAGGCCTTCAATGCCAATCAGATGACTTTTAATCAGAGCCTTAAGACTCAAATTGACCAACTCTCGGAACAACTTTCTCAAAGGACACCGGGCACCTTCCCAAGTCAGCCGAAGCCTAATGAAATACCCCGAGTAATTACCACTTTAAATTAGTGAAGTTTAAATTAAATTATGTGCATCAATTACAATAAAACCTTATGGTATTTAAAAGATAGATCCAAACGGGTACTTATACCGCGTATACATATCGGTATGTGATACGCTAATATAAGCTCATATGAATAAAATCGTAAACGTGATGAGATTATCCGAAAATACCGTGTTACATAATTCGGACATAGAATAATGTATGAACAATTAAATTTAGTATATACATGACCGAAAGCGTGACAACGTTACATATTAATATAATCACGTACTTATATATGTACTACGAACACAAAAAAAAACATGTACGTAACGTTACGATATTATAACGTTATAAATAATAAATAATAACGTCGCATAAGCACATATAATCAAAACGCGACAAGTATATACATATACGTATATATATAACTAACAACGTAACGAATAAATTAGTCACGTATAGAACTAATAACGCGACATATTATATAGTGCATCTATATACGAATTAGCATAAATAGTTGGTACAAAAGAAGAAAAAAAAAGGAACAAAAACGCTCCTGCCGGGATTCGAACCCGGAACCTCCCATACCCTCCCCGAATGCCTTAACCGGTTGAGTTGTGCTCATATTTCGTAACAAACCGCACCTTTAGACACAAGACTAATAACACATCTCCTACTGAAGCAAACTACCTATGTAATACTTAATCTATTAGACAACACAAACTAATCAGATTCCACCGATGCCACTTATTCCTTGGGATGTTGCTGTTCAAAAAAAAGAACATCGGTCGAGACCACCCCTTATTCTCTCATTTGTCCCTGTAACATCGTTTGACTCAAAAAAAAAGAGAGGGCAACAGACCTGATTACCAGAAGCACCATGGCGACAGATTCCCACCCCCTTTATCAAAGTTTGCAAAACCAAACTCCCATGAACTCTACTCTACAGCAGAAAAATGAAATAACTACGTTACCTTCGATGCAGCAGCTTTGTGTGTCCAAAATCTGAAAAGGGAAACCAAACTGCAGGACATCCCATGCGATATCATAAATCTGGAAAAATTCAAACCATGGGCAATCAGGCTGTGTCGGTCTCGGAGCATGAACCCAATACTCCCTCCTTAACTTATTGTTCCCTCGATTGCCCTCTGTAACATCAACTGAATCAAAAAAAATGGAAAGGAAACAACCGCAGATCACCATATCACCCTTGCCCTGTCTGTTAACTTGAAGCGCAGACTGGGCTTCTTCATTTCAAAAGAAATAGCCAAAGTAATGACATGCGCATCAAAGTCTGTTTCTGCCTCAAGCTTCACGCATCAGAGTCACCTTCTTCAAACTTCCATAAATTCCTCGTGGGAACTTTCACCCACTAACAGTTAATCAATTTCTGCATTCAGTCTTCCCTGGTCTCTGCCATTGATTAATACTCCTGTCCGGCATTCTCCTCCGCACTTACAAGCCCACTGCATGTTCAGAGTTCCTCCTCTCCTTCGGCGTGTGGCTCATGCATGAATTGAACTCAAACACCTTGGTCTCTTTCTTTCTCTCTTCCTGATCGATCTAGTGCTCAAGACCCTACAAATCTGGAACAATGCAGCCCAGAGAACTAACCAGGTATAACTGTAACAGCTTCCTCCTCCCTCTGGTTTATTTCTGTATTCGAAATACTGCAGAATCACTCACCCAAGCCTCTTGTGCTACTCTCGTGCATAAATCACCCATGCAGCCTTACGGGCATTGTCCAGAGATTTCCGGAGTAAGAGCTACGAGTTTCTCCCTTGAAACATAACTAAAAGGTGAAACATCTAAAACAGCCTTTTAGCGCTTTAACCATTGTTCTCTGATGTATCAAGTCTGATGTCAGGAAAATTTCCCTCAGTGTTGTGGGATGACCAAGGTGCGGAGTGCCCCGTGGTGTGCCAAAGTTCAATAAGGGGAGGAAACTAAGATATGACAGTGGTAAGTAATCTCTAAACTCGATTCCATGAACTGTAAATAAAACAAACAGTCAAGTCCCAACTGTTGAGTATCTCAAATTCTGTAACATTTGATCCTATGTATTAGTCTGCAGAGAGAATGTAGGAGTTGTACTTGCTCAGTAACCAACCTAAAACAATTACCCACGCACTTATTTAAGCAGTAACTAATCTTGTAGAGTGTGAAAAGATCGTTCAACACATTAAAACTGAAGTTAGAAATGCAAGAGTGCAGGTGCAGTTCAGTTGTTGTAACTCGTGTGCTTCGGTATACCAACCTCTCAAAGATAACCTAGGAGTTGTATTGGCTTAATGACTGATATAAAATCTTGCTAAAACGTGAGGCTAAGTGTAAATATATTGGCAGGCTAGAGGAAGAAACAGTAGCAACTCAGAAAAATAAATAAAGGGAATTAAGCCACCAGTTTTGTGTTCTAATTGTTTTTCAGTCTTACAGGTTCTGGGTAAAGAAGTTCAGGGGAGTGGCCCTATTACTTTGGGTTTGTTTTTACGTTTAGAACCTTGATTAAGCATTAACTAAGTGGGTACAAAGTTGGGGAGGAGTTGAAGGTCAGGTTACAAAGAACAGAAAATAAATAGCATAAAAAGAATATGCATCAGTTGCATAAATTCAGTTTTACTGATTTCCCTTTTTCTGTGTAAAGACTTGTAAGAGGAATGGTCCATGTGGGTATAGGTACAATCTTGATTAAACACCCAGGCAATGTGGGGGAAACAGAAATCAGATTCAAGAGCAGAAAGAAAATAGAAATAAGAGAACATATCAATTCAGATTGCGGTTTCTGTTTCCTGCAACATTCAGATTTTTGTGTGAGAAGTTTTCAGGGGTGTCACTCACCTTTTTGTGGATCTGTGTCGAAGCTAAAACTCAGATAAAACACTTAACTACTTGGGGGAGTAATTCGGGAAAGAATTGAGGGTCATATGAGTGAATAAATGGAAGAAACAGAAGAGAGGAAATCAGGTCGATATTGTAGTTGTACAGTCCTTCCTGAGACCTTGCTTTCTGTATAACCATGCGACCGAGGCTCGTTTGTGGTTGTTTCAGGTTTAAAATGGTGCCAGAGCACCTAACTAGGTAGGTAAGCACTTTGGGAGAGGTTTGAAAATCAGGATCATGAACAAACAGGAAAATAGAGGAAAAGATATCAAACTTGTGCTTCTGTTAGTATTTCTTTTTTCAGGTCTGTTCTGAAATTTTTGTTTCTATATAACTGGCTTACAAAGATGTTTAAGGGTGTTGTAGTGGCCTAAGATTGAACCCAAGACATTGCTAAAAGAGTGAACTTTGTGGGTATATTCACTGGAAGGTTACAAATCAGATTACACACCCTGACAGAAAGAATAAGAAAGAAGCTTGCACCACTTATGTTAACAAGTCTTCATTAGTGTGTTGTTTCTGTATGATTGAGTTACAGAGGTATGAAGGGTGCTTATTTGGTCTGAAAATGAACTTAAAACCTTGTTAACACACCCACCCTAAAGTGTAAACACGTGGGGGGACATTAAAAAGCAATTTATTACATTGACAAGAGCAACAGAATGAGGTATGCTTAGAGTGGGTGTTTCAGTTTTCTGAAATTTATGTTTCCGTATAAGGACTGCACCAGTGAGTTTAATGGGACTGTCTAGGTGGTTTTGGGTGTAAAACATAGCAAGAACACATAATTAAGTAAGTGAGTATCTTGGGATAAATTGGGAGTACGGGATAAGCCATAGCAAAGAAAGGTATAAGTAAAGCCATGTGAGGATTTTCTGTTTCAGTTTTACCGTTTCTCTGAAACAAGGGTTTCTGTACAACCAAGTAACAGAGTGTGTGTAAGGGGTTGTACTGAGAGATTTGTGAGCTTAAAGCCTTGCTAACTTATCTAACTAAACGTGTTAACACTTTGGGGAAAACTGAAGTCAAAATTCAAGAGTAAAGAAAAGTAATATAAGTGATGATATCAGTTTTCAGCTTCAGATTTCGGGTAGTTGCTGTCTCTGTGTATTTCAGTACAGCAGTTGGGTGAGTGTTTTACTAGGGTGGTTTTGAGTTAAAAACATTATTAACACCTATACCTAGTTGGGTAATACTGTGGGAAGGAGTGAAACATCCGTTGAACTAAAGAATAACAAGAAACAAGAAGAAGTATTTAGATTGTGGTTTCAGTTTTTCATTGATATTATAGGTTCTGTATAACTGTGTTACAAGGGTATTATAAGTGGGATTCAAACTTAATAAAGAACCCAAATCATAGCTAATAAACATAACTAGGTTAGCGAAACATGTAGAGAAGGTTAAACGCCGATTACTACATTAAAAGTAGAGTTAGATAAGGTGTTACATGGGAATTGTGTTTCAGATTTGGAAACTTTTTGATTTCGGTATAAATGAGTTTTAGGGGTATTATATGGTCTATATTATCATTATACCAGGGTTAAAACATTGCTCACCTATTTAGCTAAGGAGGGAATACACCTTAGACAAGTTATATCTATTTTATATAAACTTGTTACATAATTAGCGCTTAAAATGCTCTAAAACATTAACTGAGGAAAAAGGACTTAGTTAACGTGTAAAAAAAGGGTGTGAATACCCTAAGAGTAAGATAAAGTTTGATACATGGGAAGCCCCAAGGGCTAATGAAGGTTTAACATTCAATAAAGATGTATCTAGGAAATAACACCCGATAATAAAGAGATAAATTCGGGCAGTGTCACAAAGGTCGTCACATGAAATCATAAACTGACACGTTGTTTTTAATTAACGCTAGGGCCGTAGCGAACTCCGACCGGGACCCCGAGTGTGAGACAACTCGTACTTTCGAATAAGGTATGGACATGTGTGGTTCGTATGTTGCCGTGTTACACGGCTTGTTTGCTGTGTGCCTTGTGTGAAAATGACCATAAGATTAAAGCATGAAATTGATTGCTTGATTATCTTGCTTATATGATTGCTATATCATTGTTGCATAGTATTTGCGCACACACAGTAGTTTAGTCCCTTCTCGTTTATGGAACTTGAGATGAAACACGACGAACTACGCAAACAAAACAAAACAACTATACAAGAAGAAAACTCCTCTTAAACTATAGAGGACTTCCAATGACACCCACTATGGTGTCGAACTTATAATGTTAATGAAAAGTAAAATACCTATTGGTGGAACACATCCGGAGGTCTAGAGATGACCCCGCTTCCTTGATGCACGACACCGGGAATGGAGGATTAGCAATGGAGAAGACGTCCTTCAATTAGAGGTGATAAGAGAATGCACAAATAAACCTTAAGGAATCAAGGAAAGATTGGCACCTACATGTTATGGTCACGGGATCTAACTATATCCCCGGACAGGGTGCAAGAGAAGAGAAAGAAAATAAACATTATGGGAACAAGAGAACGGAGATGAAAACGCACAACGCTCGAATGATCCCATAGTGAGGATCATCAGTATAATATACCTATGCACACGTTTTATTTACTTACATGACTGTTGTTGCTATACTAGCAGCTTGTTGTGCTTGGTTGCTTATTGCTAATGCCTTGCTACCTTTAAGTGTGTATGATATCATGATGTATTATGGTGTGCTTTACTGCTTTATTATAGCATGTAATTGGACTTAATAATATTCGACCAAGTAGTCGTGTAGCCCGGCAACATACGGGCTACACATATTCATACTCAGCATAGTTTTGTTGAGTCCTTTATTTTTACAGGTAATCATCTGGAACGTGACGGAGTGTAGGTGAAAAGGCTATCATGGGGGTAGTCCACTCGGGCAAGACTTATGAGTTGTTCTGTCTAATTTATGAACTGTACCCTGTAGAGCTGAAGTCGGGATGTAATGTTTCAGTCGTGTTGCTTAACCTAGTAACTATGTTGTGTACACTAGGTATTTGGGGATTGTATCTATATTGTACATGAGTTTTTATTGAGGGCTGTTTCCAGTCATGCAGACCGTAACTTAGTATTGGTAATGTGGTCTGTCAACCACGTGGGTGGTTGGCATCTGTAGCACCCGGATGATATGGAAAATTCGTTGTGTAGTTATCTCGTAATATGGCTAGGAGCTTGGTTTTGTACTATTGGATGTTTATTCGGGGGTGTTACACCTAACCCAAGAGAACAAGCCAAGGCGGTGACATTGAGAAGCGGTAGGCTCTAAGAAGAATTCTCTCCCCAAGATGAAATTGATGACCAAGAGAAGCAAAGTCAAGAACATCAAGAGGACAACCGAGAGATAATTGAGGAAGTTCATTCTCCATCAAAAAACATTTCCAAGGAGAAGGAGTCTCCTGAATTACCTATCCCTTCCACTCTTGCTAAACATCTTCCTCCACTTCCTTTCCCAAATAGGCTCAAAGAAAATAATTTAGATGAGCAATTTGGGAAATTTCTAAGTGTTTTCAAGAAATTGACAATTAACATTTCTTTTGCTGATGCTTTGAAACAGATGCCCATCTATGAAAAGTTCATGAAAGACATTCTCACAAACAAGAGATCTTTGCTAGAAGCTGAAACAGTGCATCTCACTGAAGAAATTTCTGCGGTTTTACTGAATCATCCTCCTCCAAAGCTTGGAGACCCTGGTTTGCCTATCATCCCTTGTTTTATCGGTGAATTTAATTGTGGTAGTGGCTTATGTGATTTAGGAGCTAGTATAAATACCATGCCACTTTTAATTTTTAATAAAATTGGGATTGGTGAGTGCACACCTACTACTATGCAACTGCAACTTGCTGATAGGTCTCGTGTGTTTCCGAAAGGAAAAGTTGAGGATTTGGTAGTGACTGTGGGAACCTTTGTTTTCCCTGCTGATTTCATAGTTATTGACATGGAAGAAGATGTCAAGGCCCCTCTGATTTTAGGTCACCCATTATTAAGAACTGCTAGGAACTTGATAGATGTGGAGAAAGGGAAGATCATTTTGCGTTTCCATGATGAAAAGCTTGAGTTTGACATGTCTAAGATAGTGAAAAAGCCCGCACATGCGGAGGCTATTTTTGCAATAGATATTGTTGACTCCATTTTGCAAAATAACCCACCTCATCCTTCTAATTATAATGCTTTGAGTTTTGCTTTGCTTAATTCTGATGATGAACAGGAGATGGAACCGCAGGTGAACGAAATGGTAGTTGCTTTGGATAGAGCTCCAAGATACTTTAGAACGCACTACCCACCACTGGAACCACTGGAGAGAAGCGAGCAAAGAATACCTCCCTCGGTTGAGAAGCCTCCCACCGTGGAGATGAAACTTCTACCTTCTCATTTATAATATGTTAATCTAACTGAACCATGTGATCTACCTGTTTATCTCTTCCTCCCTCACAGGTGCACAAGAGGACAGTTTGTTGAAGGTGCTTCGAAACGACAAGGGGGCAATTGGTTGGTCAATCTCCGACATAAAGGGTATCAACCCCAATTTTTGCACTCACCAAATCTTCATGGAAGACATCTTCAAACCCTTAGTTCAACCACAAAGGAGGCTAAATCTGAATATGAAAGAGGTGGTCAAAAAGGAAGTGCTGAAACTGCTTGACTTCGACATCATCTACTCCATATCAGACAATAAGTGGGTGAGTCCGGTGCAAGTGGTGCCCAAGAAAGGGGGAACAACGGTAGTCCCCAACGATAAGGGTGAGATGGTTCCTCAAAGAACTACCACCGGGTGGAGAGTTTGCATAGATTACAAAAAGTTGAACGCAACCACCAGGAAGGATCATTTCCCTCTACCCTTCATCGCTCAGATGCTCGAGAGGCTGGCAGGTCAAGACTACTACTGTTTTCTTGATGGTTACTCGGAGTACTTTCAAATCCCTATAGCCCCTGAAGATCAAGAAAAACTACCTTCGCCTGCCCTTATGGAACATTTGCCTACCGAAGGATGCCGTTTGGTCTATGCAATGCCCCAGCTACATTCCAGAGATGCATGATGACCATATTCTCTGACTTCTTGAATAAAAGCATCGAAGTGTTCATGGATGACTTTTTGGTATTTGGGCTCACATTTGAAACTTGCTTGGACAACCTGGACGCCATACTAACCCGTGTGAAGAGACAAATTTGGTGCTCAATTGGGAGAAGTGCCACTTCATGGTTAGAGAGGGGATTATCCCAAGATCTCCTCCAAAGGCATAAAAGTTGACCAAGCCAAGGTAGAGGTTATTGAAAAGCTGCCACCTCCGACCTCAGTCAAGGACATCCAAAGCTTCCTAAGGCATGCCAATTTCTATAGGAGGTTCATAAAGATTTCTCAAAAATTTCAAAACCACTTTGTGACCTCCTAGCTAAGGATGCCAAGTTTGACTTCACCAAAGAGTGTCTTGAATCCTTCAACACTCTAAAGGAATGTCTCATCTTAGCCCCCATTGTAGTGTCACCAGATTGGAGTCTCCCATTCGAAATTATGTGCGATGCCAGTGACTACGCCGTTGGGGCGGCTCTGTGTCAGAAAAGAGACAAGGTTTTAAGAACCATCTACTATGCCAGCAAGACCTTGAATGATGCTCAAAAGAATTATGCCACAACTGAAAAGGAGCTTCTGGCGGTGGTCTTTGCCTTGGACAAGTTCCGGTCCTATCTCCTTGGAAGCAAAGTAATTGTGCACACGGACCGTTCAACATTGAAATATTTGTTTACCAAAGAGGATGCCAAACCAAGGTTGTTGAGATGGATTTTGTTTCTACAAGAGTTTGAGATCGAAATCAGAGACAAACCGGATGTAACACCCCATCCAACATTAACATACTTACAATAAACTGCAGCGGAAGAACAACCTCATCACATTACTTAACTCGTTGGTGTTACACGCCGTTAGCCACCCACGTGGCTAACAAGGCTAATACATACACATTGTACCGGTCTGATGGGCTAAATTCCCGAGCGTCTACACATTACTATCCCTTTCCATTAACACAACAACAACATACACCTTCCAACTATACCGAGTATTTATAAACTGATGCCGACAACAATTTCGGTCTTACTACACCTACTGTATGCATACACTTAAATGATTACCCATGTACAACGACTACCCCGTCCTACTCTCGAACGGCTTCCAGCTTCTTGTACCTGAAATAGGAAAAGAAGAGAAAGGGTGGCCCCAAGGGGCTCAGCACCTTTGCTGGTATGGTAATCCCGCAGCCCACATGCTACCGGGCCACGCACAACTAATTGTCGTCTTAGCATGCGGTTGATTATTTTTAAATCATACATGCAACTGTAAACACACAACACATAATCATTTCGCCTCAATGGGCTCAACAAACGGATAATATATCCTTACTTAATAAGTCACTCAAGGCATTCAATATCCCTAGAGTGTTCCTCCTCTAACGGAGCTACTTCCTTAACAGACGACACTTACCCTTAAATCGGGTTATCCTTAAACGCCTCTTTTCTCAAACTGGGACTCATATCCATGATCCACATACTCCACATTTTACAACATATAACATACACTACATAACAACACTTAACAACACTTTGCACGTTTCCACGTGCACAACATAACACCGCAATAGATATTGCATCACAACCAAGGTACATAACATAACGGGAATGGTCCTCTTAGGAACCGACCCAAACATTGCTAATACACTGGTGAGCCTAGAGAATGTTGCCAGTCTCATGATAAGCTCGTTACATAACTCGTTACGTCTCGTTAAATGAACGGTTAACTTCTCACAAGGTGTCTCGGATATAGTGATCCAAGCACACCGAAACAAACATAACAATAGTATGCCCCTGTGGCCCGACGTGAGTCAGTAATAGCCTTGGTTAAGCTAAAGGGAAGGTTGGGAACCAAATTGGAAAACAACCATAACATACAGAGAGGATCGAACCTGCTATGACAACGACCCCCATACTCACACGCGTGGCCGGAACAGACCGGACTCCTCCCACTCCCCCGTTAGCACTTGTTAGAAAACACAGAAAGTTTTGAACTTTATTAAACAATCACAAACATTGGGTTAAGTCTTGTTAGACATACACAAGGGAAGAGAGAGTCATATTCACATACAAAAACACACACAAACATCACATAACCAATCACGCATAGCCGTGGTTAGAACGTGTCCTTAAGTCGGAAAACGTTGTTACCGGATACCGTTCTCTAACGTTTACCTAATAGTGGTTAACTAGCTCTCAAGCGCATTCGAGGGTTACCGGTATCGGCACGAAAAACATACAATAACAATAACGACTGTAAACTCGTTTCATGATTATCTCATAACGTGGCAAACATACAAAAAACACATTGGCATACAAGCCGGTGTAATCCGGTAGGACACAGGTTGCAAGAAAACCATACCTGTCACCGGAGTCCACTTTACCACGTCCACTTATGTTCTTCGAGCGATTCTCGAACAACTGTTAACATCACGTGTGTTTTTATTAACATCGGGGTTTGCTTGATTATTTAATGTCTAATGCTTATAATTTTTCCCCGTTAACTTAGTTACATAACTTCACTTTTTAACTTGTTTTACTTTCACATTTTATTACAACTTTTCACCCACTTAATTGTCATTAAAACTCACCTAACATGTCCTTAAATAACATCATTAACCATCAATCCCCATCATTAGACATCATTTTCCAACCTTAAACAACATTTTTAGAGTGGCCCGGGACTTGGTCCTTACCTTAAGTCCCGGACCAACACATTAGAAAACTCTCGGGCGATTTTAATAGGGTGGTCCGGGACCTTGTACTTCCCTTAAGTCCCGGACCACAACATGTTACAACTCTCGGCCATTTTAAAAGCTTGGTCCGGGTCTTGAACCATGACCTAGGTCCCGGACCAAAGCTACAGAATTGTCAAAATTGCATTTTTCAAGTGTTGTTGCCTTAGTTCTCCACCTCCATTAATTGTATAAACTTACCATATGATCTTAGTTATATTCTAATGCCAAAATACCACTTCGATTCACCTTAAAACATTGTCCAACTTGTTACCCAATTTTCTTATACATACACCAACACTTATAACATTTGACTCTAGGTTTCTAAATGGTGTTTCTCACCTTTGATTACAACTATCCCAAAATGTTTCCTCCTTACCTTAACATCATCTCCCAAGCATCTTCTCTTACTAAACAAATCTTCTTTTCACAACTTCCTAAAAGTTCCTTTCTCAAAACCTTACCTAAACATTATTCCCACTTTGCACATTATCATAACCTAAACCTTAAACAAACTCCTCCAAGACTTAAATACATCCTCAAAACACACATTGAATTCCTAGAACTTCCAAGATAACACCTAAGTCCTTGCATCACTCTAAATCACCTTAACACATGTTTTCCTTCTCAAGTAAACCTTTATTCACCTTTAACACTTCCTAGTTCACCAAAACTTTCTTAAAACACTTAGAACTTCTCACACATTTCCCCAAATTTGGCCATAGCTTCTCTTGTATTTACTCACATCCAAACACTTAGGTTTTTACCTTATTTCATTCGAGAACACCTACAATCCATCAAGAACATTTTTACACACGAACTTCACACATTAAGCACTACATCACAATATAGTGCATAACTTAAATTGCTTGGCACTTAGGCCCTTAAACAACATGGCTCTTAGGCCCTTAAATTGCATAAACCTTAAACACTGAATTTCCCACATAAGTAATGCCTTTGACCTGCAAATACATACACCAATACATATGTTCTTTTACTAGTCTCCTTGAGAACACTTTACTAGGTCATTCACCATTTGCTCTTTAGGTAGTTTTAACAAGCATTATAAGCTTATTTCTCCTAAGGCATTAAACCACATTAAGATAGCATATTTACCTCTTTTCCTCCCAAATTTCTTTCTTGTTTCCTTACAAAACCGGTAAGGCATTTGGTTCCTTGCCAACTACTAAACATTACACAAACAACATAATGAGTATTCAAGCTTTAAGCTCCATCTCATTGTAAACCCTAGGTTTACATTATTTCAAAACATTAATGTAGTTGTTTTACCTTAATCTTTGAAGGTGTTTGAATATCTTATCTTTGAAGGGTGTTTGAATATTCAAATGAGGCTAGAACAAGCAACACAAGGAGCTTCCATCAATGAATATTTTCGGTCACACACAAAAACATGGAGGAAACTTGATTTTTCTTTGAGATTCCTTACCTAGGAGCAAAGGAGATCAATAATATGGAAAGACAAGCTCAAGCTCCATCAATGGTGGAACTCCATGGCACGAAATGGTGATCTTCAAATTTTGAGAAGATAGAAATGAAGAGCTTGATGAGAGGAAGAGAATGGTGGTGTTGTTTGATTTGGTTAAGTGAGCTAGGTTACATGTGGTCAAAGATGGACTTCCATGGTGGTATTGTGTATTACCGAGAGGAGAACAGCAAGAAGGGAGAATGAAGAAGGTGAAACCGTGTGAATGAAGAAAGGAAATGAGAGAATGAAGAGTGGTTTACTTTAGAAGATATTTGTAGCTTAAAGTAAATAGTACATTCATTAGTCATCATTATTTACTAACAAAATACAAGAGGGTGGTGAGTCACCACACCTTAGAAAACCGGCCCCCTTATCATAATGAGGGTAATATAGTCTTGTTGTCAATTTAATTACTTAACATAACATATGTTATAAAACTAGCTGTAAAAGTTACGATTCACTAAAACAAGGCACTTAGAACTGAAATTTTGATTTCCCATTAATATAGCCACCCAAATGTGATACTGTATAGTACACATGTTAATTAAAGAGTAATGATGGACATTTAGCCATTCAAAACTCATTTACAAGACAATTTTTCAAAACGTGCTTTAAACCTCCTTAAAGCACTTTTTGTGTTTTAACGTGTTTTCAAGCTTGGTTTTCTTTGGTAATTGATTTAATATGTTCATTAACATTTATAAATTATAGGTATGACCATTAGGTCTTATACAAATTTATCCCAAGCTTAGAGCACATTTTGCTCATATTGACTTTAAGGTATTTTCTTGTGTTTTATTTGGTTTAACTGTCCACCAAAGTTTCCTAAGGACTTATTTAGCCCTATCAAATCATAATTAAATGTTATCAAGTCTTGGTAGGCTCTTTGGGTCCTAACCAAGTTCACTCATAGCTTAGAGCATGTTTTTGCTCAAAACTGTTTAATGCTTTATTGCATTATTATGGTCTAAATTGTCACTGATGTTACTAAGGCACTTTTTAGCCTTTACATACCATAGTTTGATATTTAAACCACATATCAAGGTTTGGGGTATTTCACCGGATGTGCAAAATGTAGTGGCCGACCCCGATGAAGGTGTGCCTATAAATGAGTTCTTTCTGGATGAAACTGTTTTCGTGATCAAAGAAGCTAATGATCCTTGGTATGCTGTGAAATACCCCTAATCATTAAATAATTAAATAATGAGAATTAAAGGTTTATTTGTGGGATTATGAAACCAAAAGAAAGCACATAAACACTTAGGCGTTAAAAACGCACCTAAACTCCTTAAGGTCAAAAACGTGCGTTAAGCCGGACCTTGAGTTAACCAAGTCATACAAGCCAACTAATGATCATAATATAACCCAATAGTCATTAATTATCATTTAAAACAAAAGGCTCGGAGTAAATTTTCAATTAAACGAAAAGTGCCTAGAGGAACCCTTGCGAGCCCCATAAACCCTAGAAAAGGCCCGGGAATGCCGAAGTGGCGCGAAATCCTAAATAAATCATTCTTGGAATTCCTACCACCATTAGTTATCATTCTAAAGAGAATGCTCAAGTTAGATTTACAAGAATACACAAAATGCCTGGGAGAAACTGAAATACCCCAAACTTAAAAGTCAACTGAGATCAACAACGGTCAACACAAAACAAGATGTTGCACCCTTGATGTTAAGGGTAAAATAAATACCCAAATGAACTTTTAGGACCTAAAAATTGTCTAAGTATATTAACATAATATTAAAACATATTATAACCGTTGGACAAACTCCAACACAAATAAAAAGCATTTACATGCTTCAAGGTCAAAAAGGGCAAAAAGGTGCTCTAGGAAAAACCTTAAAAATCAAATGACCTCTAAATGATATAAAAATTGAATACCATGATCAGTATCATGTAAGGAAACAACAAAACCGTTGTCAAAAAACAGAGCCCAGAAACACTTGCAACACAAAATGTGCACTAAAACTCCTTAAAGCACTTTTTTGTAATCGCCTTTTAAATTGGTTTTAAATGGGATAAAAGGTTATAATTACCTTTAAATATAATAAAATATCATATTATATGATATTAGGAATTTAATTCCAGAAATTTACGAATTTTTACAAATTTAATATTAAAATATTATAAAACCCTAATGTGGGGCCCGTTTTGGGTCAACATTGACTAAGTTGGTCAATGTTGACCATTGACCACGAAATGGACCCATATGAAATCAGATAATTAAGTCTCTTAACAGACCAAGGGACAAGAGACATGTGACAATAAATATATGCCTTACTTTGCATAAAATAACAAATAAAGACAAACTTTACCTTATAAAACAAAAAATGGGCTCCACTTACCTACCATGTGAGCCAACCGAATTGGAGCCTCCACTTGCTCCTCTTCCTCCTTGCATTTCGGTGCTCCAAGCTGGTACAAGACAAGAATGTAGTCACCTTACAATAAATGAACTAAGTAACATTATAACTCCATTTTCAATCAAAATTTGAATCAAACACTACCCTACCTTCCCTTATCTGGACGGCTGCCTCCTCCTCTTGTATCCACTGATTGAGCTCCAATTATCCAACCCCAATCAGACTTGATGAGTCATCAAAGCAAGGAAATCATACAAAATGCAAAAAGGTGCTTTAAGGCAAATTTGGTCTTTCCCCTTCATTTCTTCTCTTCAGCCGAGGTTGCTCGTCCTTGAGCTCCCTTTGGCTCCTCTCCACCGTAGGTAAGAGTTCCAAGCACCATTGATGAGGTTTCAAGCTAGGTAAGCTCTTAAGGCATTAAAAAGGCCCATTTTCTTCATCTTCCTTCCTTTTAGATTGATCTACACTCCAACCTTTCTATACATCTATTTATAGTGATTGGAGGTTATAGGAAGTGTTTTTTCGTACATAACCAGATCTAAGGAGGAAAGTTCAAGTCTTGACCATTTAAGGTAAAAATGTGCTTTAAGCTCATAACTTTTGATTCCTTCAAGTTCGGCTGTGAAACTTTGGTCATAGCCTCATCTCTTCTCCTTTCATGTGGAATCTGTTGGTTAGCCATTTGGAGCAAAGGTGGCCGAGATCCAAAGGAAATACCCTATTTTAAGGCATTTTCCAAGGTAAAACCTAATAACAAGGTGTTCGTTGAGATCTAGCTATTTCCTATGTCAATATGGTGGATCTAAACACCTGTGGTGTGTTGATTCAGGCCGAAACCATCTGAACTCTCCTTGCATTCTTAAGGGATTTTGCCTTAAATCTTACATTAAATTACTTCTTTGGTTAGATCTTGCTTGGAGACTAACTAGGCCTTGTTCTCTGTTTGAAAAACATGTAAAACAAGCTGTGGAGAATTTCTACTTAAGGTGGCCGAACCAAACAAGGTTCTATCTAGATTAAATCAGGGATAAATTACTTAAAACCTTAACTTGTTACTAATACAAGTTTAAGCTATTCCTAATTAATTGCGTGAGTGAAGAGGTGAAATAAGGTCTTTTATGACCTTAAAATGATTAAGGAATGGCTTAATAAATTTTATAACATTAAACAAGCATAAATGTCAAATTTAAGACATTATGTGGAAAGTTTGGTAAATAAATGAAAATTATATGGTGAGGCCAAAATTTTATATGTATTTGGGAACATTTAGGTGTAATTTTATTTTGCAAGCCAATGTTTGTAATAAGGCCATGTATTTTAGGCCATTTATTAGCATTTACAAGCTTTAATTAAGTTAAGTAGTATAAATGCATTACCGAAAATAAATGGGGTATTAGGTGTAATTAAATTAAATTTAGGGACTTTAGAAAATAAAGCCGAAAATTAGAGTTAAAAAGGAGTTAAAATAAAGCTTATAAGATTTTATAAAGTTTTGGGGTTAAATGGTGAATTTTAGAAAGTTTGGGTACTAAACCGTAATTATAAGGAATTGGTGGTCAAGGAAGTATTAAGGTGGTCAACCGTGACCATATGCTAGGTTTTGACCAAATTAGATAAGTTAAATAACTTATTTAAGGTTGTATAATAAGACAAGAATCTTATGGTAATATTTTTATAACATATGTGGTGAATATGTTATTACCGAAAATTAAGGGTGTAAAATGGTATTTTAAACACCCATGGGCTATTAGGAATTTTTAGGAATTTATTTGGTGGAATTTGGTGATTTTTTAGAATTATTAAGAGAATTTATTAAGATATGTGTATGAAATATGGTTTTAATGATATGGAAGAACTATATGTTATAAATAGGGCCAAATGGCAATTATAGAATAGCACAAGGGCTGTTCGGAAATTACAAAAAAATAACCATAGGTTATACTCTTTTATAAGTTAGAAATGTTATATTAAATGGTATATATAACATGGTAAAAAGAAAGGGGTGATTTTGTAAATAAAGGAAACTATGGTTTATGGAAAAGAATAAGATTTTCTTATGGTGCCTAAGAGGCAATAATAAATAGTTTTGTATAAAGACTATAGGTTATAAGTTAAAGGGAATATAAATATCACATAGTATGGTATTAGTATATGGTATAACATTACATAATGTTATGTGGTCAAAACGGAATTTAAATTAAGTTAAGGGCTATACTGAGTTAATAAGAGTTGAGAGATGAATTTTAGACTAAGGTCTATAATGTTATAAATGTTATGACAATGATATAGTTTAGATGGAATTAATATAAGGAAGGGTACTCACATAAAATAATGTGACAAACTATAAATAAATGAGATTTATAAACTAAGGTGTTTATGGAATAAACCTTAGGAGTTGTAATCATACAACATAAGATGTTACATGATATTAGGATAATAATCTTAATATAAGTTGTATAATATAATACAACTAATGGGAATAATCATCTAACATAAGATGATAAAATGTAACATATGATATAAGAGTTTATTAAACTCATGGGAATTACCTACGTGGTAAATATATACATACACAAGGATAATGTATATAAGGTGGATATATCTTTTGGTTGGAAACCATATGATTTAATGGTGGTGGTTATTAAAAAATATATATATAGTCATGAACTATAAGTTATGAGTTTTGGATACAATACAAAAAAATAATAATATACTACAATCATGCGTGACTACATGCAACTATAGGATATGTACCTAAGCTAGATGGTGGACAAGATTAAAAAGAAATACAACGAATTAAACTTAACAGTTGAAATGTTATGACGTACGCGTCTAAGTAACAAAACCGACTGTTTTAGAGAAACCCGTAACGAACAACTGTAGAAAACAGGGGTGAACTGTCGGGGTTACTTATTATTCGGAGATACCGGATGTAGTTAGTCATGGAGACTGACTTATAGTTTATTACCGTTTAGATTGTACTTCTGACAAGACGCTCGACGAGCTAGCGGACTACAAGGAGCATAGGATCTTGCTGATTCATACTCCACCGTAATACAATCAGGGTGAACGGTATGTAAAGGGGTTTGATCCTAGTTGTCCTAAGGTTGCTCCTTGGGCTCGGATTTAGTTGATATAACTTGTATGTTGTTATGTGTCTCTGATTGTCCCTGAGGGCTTCCTTAGTTCAGACATCTGTGTGATCTGTGATAAGATTGTTTGTCTGAATGTGATAATTAATATGCATGAACTGTATATTTATAGCTGCTTATTATTTACTGTTGTTGAGTTAACAGTATTGGTTCGTATATATGAACCTATATATATAAAACGAACTAGTGGCTATGGTGCTATCTTATATGAAATATAAGGGACGTAAGTAAAACGTTGTAGCACTATGATAATAACATATACATATTGTCTGAGACTTTTATACGGAGCATTGGCCTTTCTATACGCCGCTCTTGTATCTAGCACTGGATCCCGAGTTTACAGACTCCGGGTTGGACTAATGACCTTAGTCTGCTGTGTTAGAAAATTTGGTAATGCGATGCGATGGTATAATTAATTAATTAATGGAATGGAAGTAAAGCCAAGAGGATGTGGCTCTTGGTGCGCGCTGTGATCACAAAAACGATACCAGGATGTCCGGGTACGGGTCCGTAAGTATCAAGAAAATTTCCCGTGAGCTAGAATGGCTCGTTGGTCGGAGACTCTACCGTTGGAGTGGCTACTGCCGTGGGTGACCCGCCATAATATATGGGTAACTAGAGATATGTCGTTTTAATGAGACATTGTCACTAGGTCTAACTGAACAACTAAAACAATTGAGACTTATACAGTGGCGAACAATACCAAGGACGAGACTTAATACTTGTTTATTATTCTCGTTGTTTCGCTGGTTGTTCATTGGTTATACTTGTGGTTATTTTATTGTGTGTTGATGGTTGGATGGAGCCTACAAGGCCAAGGTAAATTAAATATGAAAACTGTACGCTACGGCGAATGTACATTGTACATTATATTGTTATTTCTCGATACGTTCGATATATATAAATGTTGTATGGAATATTAAATGAATGTTTGGATTGGATGGACGGTTAAATGATTATGGATATTTGGATGGTTGATAATATATATTATACATTTATGCTTCAGTTTTGATTATAACTGTAAAAAGGAAAAGCATGAAACTAATCTAATAATAAGATGGTTAAAATGACAAGTGACCATTAGGGTCCAGGCCCGGCATACTCAGCGTCTATCGCTGATACTACACCATTACAGGTTGTTGATCATTGTCGGAGCTGAAGAGCAGGAACAGGGTAATTGGAGTGTTACTTTTGTCACCACACTTGGATATGTTGTATAGCAATGAAGATGGTGAATTGTATTATGGTAAGGTTGTGTACTCAGGATTGGGTAGATGCTCACTTGTCGATGTTTATGGTTTATAGACTTAGTGTGATGTATAGGAGTTTCTCGTTATCACTGCGGTTAGCAGTTTATTTGTATTGGAAATTGGATGTAGTTTGGCTGCGTTGCTCGCATGGGCGAGTAACGGCCGGTGACACCCGAGTGAGTTTTGTAATGGTTATTTGTTTTTCCGCTGCGAGACGTTTTATTTATTGCTACGTGAGAGATTATATCGTGATTATTGAGAGGGGTGTTACAAAAGTGGTATCAGAGCGGAGTACCGCTCTGATGACGAGATAATAGGTTAAGACAGTGAGCTTAGGACTTAGGAAATTATGGGAAACATTTGGGAAGTACGGGACGATTCGTCTTAGAAAGATACTGTGTCTAGTAACGCAAATTGCGTGACAGGTTAGCCTTAAGGCAATTTAATATCTATTGGTTGGGTACGGTAATTTACCGAGTATTTATGTGACATACTGTACTACAGATGTCTGGTGGTACTAGAGGGCGTGGTACTGGTAGAGGTGGAGGCGGTGACCCCGGCATTCCAGAAGTTGCTGAGACGGTTGCAGCCGTTCTTGCACAGCTGGGTACTCAGATAGGAGGAGCACCAACCCACCCGCCACAGCCCAGGGAAACGAACTGGCTGAAGTCAGTTAGCGAGACCCGACCACCTACATATTCTGGGGATCCAGACCCCGTAGCTTTGGAGCGTAACACTGTTGAGCACGAGAAAGCATATGAAGCTTTACAAGTACCTGACGACAAGAAGGTCGCCATTGCTGCTTTCCATCTGAAGGATGCAGCCAGTACTTGGTGAGATTGGTCAAGGACCATCACCTGGCTACGCCCGACTTTTCGTGGGCTGCCTTTGTCGAGTTGCTGAGAGGGAAGTACTACCCAGCACATCTCAAACAGAAGAAGCGCCAGGTCGAGACACTGACCCAAGGAGGTCTGACCGTGGATGAGTATTACGCTCGATTCATTGGTTCGCTGGACTCCTTTCCCGGTGTGGATTACTCAGAGACCGTGAAGGTCGAGAAGTTCCGGGGAGGACTATTATTTCGCATTCAGATGGCGATGGGTGCTACCCTCTACACTACCATCCAAGTACTAACATGAAAGCCATAAAATTCTTCACTTACTACATTACCAATTAACTTTGTGAGAACTTACCAAGGAGATTCCAGGAGTGTTATGAGGCTGCCTCGAGGACGGAGCTAATGCTCCAGACTCGGGAAGTGACTCTTGGGGCAAGGAGAGAAAGAACCCCGAAGGAGAGTCTGAGGATGGAGGAGCATCTTCAGGCAATAGCCAGAAGAAGGGGAAGTAAGGACTTATCCCATTCTAAATTGTTTACCATATTAAATACCTTTAGGAATGCTGACCCGAAACCTTTAACAAGAATTCTTTAAAAGAAAGGGCAGCAGGGTCACCAGGGAAAGAAAGGGAAAGAGCCGTCCTTCGGTTGACCGGCCCAACTATAGACGCTAAGCCTTTGAGATCTGCACCTCCTAAGGGTGAGAACGCCTACCTCTTAAAATTAAATTGTGACCTTAACCTTTATATCAACAGATATTAACTTAAACTTAAATACTACTATCAGGCACCGGACAGCCCCAGCGCCACTTTTACTGTAAGCGTTGTGGGAAGGACCATCCAGGGGTCGACTGCGAAGGCCGCAAGGTCGAGTGTCGGTGCTGCCACAAGGAGGGCCATAGGGAATTTGAATGTTGGATGAACCCAGAGAGCCGTAATTACAGGCCACCAAAGAATACTCAGAAGACCTCAGCTGGAGGATCTGGAGTACCACGAGGCGGTCAGAATGGCCAGACATCTACTGATGCTGGAGCCTATAGAGGCAAGGGAGTAGATAGGGCATGAGTACCCTAACTCCATGAGACCGCTGGTGGAAGACTTTGTTTACTTACCTTGTTATGTACTTACCTTGGATGTTAAACAGACTTATGTTATTAGTATATGGGAGTGTGTCGGGGACCACTCACCATTTGTGTTTGACTTTTGAGATTATGTGTACTCAGTACCAGTAAACTTTAAACCTTGACGGAAAATATATATATGAACAGGATGTTAATGCTTACATTATCATGTAGCAATACTCAAATGACGAAGAGTCAATAAGACCGGGAATTACTGAACCAGAATTTCCACCTGCATGGCGCACTTGCTATTGCAAGCGCTATGACAATAAACTACTGAAATTTCCATCTGCCTTGCGCACTTGCTACAGCAAGTGCAGCGACAGCAACAGTAACAGCTACTGCAAATGCAACTACAACAACTACTACTCTTTTAACCTTTTATAAAAAAAAATGTTTTTCAAACTTTTTCATACAAACCTTGAGATTAGAAACTTATGCAACTATGGAAGGACCGTTAGTCCAACCACTGCAACTGGGGAAACTATACAGCCACTATGACTGTAAACCACACCAGTTTAAATTGTTGGGAATTTTCAGACAGGGCTTATAGCCAAATACCAACAGTGTATACCGGCATTTAATGCTAATCACTACCAGTGATAAATGTTTAGTCCTCATGGACAAGCATACCCTTTGTAGATGCACCACCGTCAGTAAGGATGGTTGGGAAGTAAAGAGCCAAGTTGCTCAAGCTGTTATGCAATCTGCAATACATCCAATTACATGGATGAGGGGACGAATATGAACTATGGATGAGATATGATAAAAAAAAACAGAGAGAAAAAAAAAAGAAGAAAATGTGTTGTACTCAATGAGATCAAAAAAAAAGGAGAAACAAGTTTGCTAATATAGCACTTATTACAGGATAACTGATAACATGAACTATTACACAAAAAAAAAACAAGCAAAAAGAAGAAAAAAAAAGGAAGAAGAAGAAGAAGAAGAAGAAGAAGAAGAAAAAAAGGGATATCCATCAAAGGGAGATTGACAAAAGAATACTTCACAACAACCGTGTGACGGACATTACCAGTTTACTAAACGAGATATGGGACGACCGCACTCCGTTAGGAGCATGTGGGCCTGACAGACTTACTTATGAGTTATTCGGGTAAGTAGTAATGTATAAGTACGGTACCCCATGCAAGTAGACAAGTAGTGTTAGGAACGCGAGAAGTAGTCAACTCCATTCTACGGACAGTAAGACGGATTACCTCGAAGATGGACGAGAAGAGCCGCAGTTAAACCAACAGGCTAAAGAAATCAAGAACCTCCAACAGAGAACAGTAGACAGTATACAGTGAAGACAGGGAAATGATTCAAGGACAGGAACCAAAAAAAAAATAGGAAAACCCATTATGGACGAATAATATGTAGAAGCCTCATAAGGATCAAGCAAATGCTTGCCATCCAGAGGAAATCTACCAGATGATATGGACATAAACGCGTGATTACGCACAGAGAAAAGATAAAGCTGTATGATAGCAGATACCTTAAGCAAGGAACAGTGGATTCGGAATGTACCACTCACAGGATAGTTCGCACATCTTTTCTATTTGCCTCATTGGATATTAGCTGTTGAGCGTTTACGCCTCTGCACTCTGTATGACTAAGTGTTTTGGTATTGCACTCGTGCAGTTATTAATCTAATGGGAATGTAGAAAGATAAAGTGGATATCAACAAGAGTGTGCAAAAAAAAATACAACAGTGTGTTACTCTGGAACAAACCTACCAGGAGACATGGATGACAAACATCATCCTTGTGGACATATAGGCTGGTACGTCTTAGTATTACAAAGACAAGTGCAAAGAGCACTAAGTACTAACAGTAGCCAATGTCATATTACATCTCAAACTGAATGTCAGTGAGAGAAGACACACGCATATATGCTAGTAATCCAAACCAGTGGATTCACAGCAATAAAAAAAAGGAGGCAAATTGAGCCTTTGTTCATGGGTCTACACCTCATACGGAGCAAGTGGGCCCATAAGAATGAACTTGGGAGAGAGCACAAAAAGATCAGTGCCTCACCTTTTATATATTGTGGAACCCTGAAGGGCTAGAGTCATACCCGTCTAGTTAAACCAACAGGCTAAAGAAATCAAGAACCTCCAACAGAGAACAGTAGACAGTATACAGTGAAGACAGGGAAATGATTCAAGGACAGGAACCAAAAAAAAAATAGGAAAACCCATTATGGACGAATAATATGTAGAAGCCTCATAAGGATCAAGCAAATGCTTGCCATCCAGAGGAAATCTACCAGATGATATGGACATAAACGCGTGATTACGCACAGAGAAAAGATAAAGCTGTATGATAGCAGATACCTTAAGCAAGGAACAGTGGATTCGGAATGTACCACTCACAGGATAGTTCGCACATCTTTTCTATTTGCCTCATTGGATATTAGCTGTTGAGCGTTTACGCCTCTGCACTCTGTATGACTGAGTGTTTTGGTATTGCACTCGTGCAGTTATTAATCTAATGGGAATGTAGAAAGATAAAGTGGATATCAACAAGAGTGTGTAAAAAAAATACAACAGTGTGTTACTCTGGAACAAACCTACCAGGAGACATGGATGACAAACATCATCCTTGTGGACATATAGGCTGGTACGTCTTAGTATTACAAAGACAAGTGCAAAGAGCACTAAGTACTAACAGTAGCCAATGTCATATTACATCTCAAACTGAATGTCAGTGAGAGAAGACACACGCATATATGCTAGTAATCCAAACCAGTGGATTCACAGCAATAAAAAAAGGAGGCAAATTGAGCCTTTGTTCATGGGTCTACACCTCATACGGAGCAAGTGGGCCCATAAGAATGAACTTGGGAGAGAGCACAAAAAGATCAGTGCCTCACCTTTTATATATTGTGGAACCCTGAAGGGCTAGAGTCATACCCGTCTCTCTGACATGAGGATAATCCACGAGTTGGAGAACTCTTTGAGAGCCAAGTATCCAGCGCTCCTTGTTGAGCGACTGTTGTATACTTGTGGGGTACGGGGGCGTAACCCTTTTTAAGGGGGGTAGAGCCTCTTGGCTGTGCACATGTGTGCACTAAATTTTGTTGTTTTCGTATGCATTGCATACAAGGAATTGGTGGTGTGCGGGGCACACGAGGTTTGTTTGTTTAGTATGCATGGCATACAGTGAATTGGTTTTGTTGGTTATGGTTGGTACGTGGGGCGTGCGTGTTTGGTTTGTTGTGTGTGATGTGCACTGGTATGTATGTATCTCACGAGATACCTGTTTGAAATGTTGTATGTACACCATGTGTGTAGTACCTTTCTTATGCTATTTGTGATATGTATTCATATTGCTTTATAGAATGGTTACATATGGTATATCTATTATTAGATATGGAATGTGGAACAATGGAATGTTATGGACACCTCAGAAGGTTGTCAGGACTTGTAGAACTGATAGGAAATGATGGTGCTGATGGATCACCTATATCCATATATGATTGAACTAACGCCACGACGTGATGGCTATGTGCTGTATAAGCGCAATACGATGTATGTAAATGATATATCACATAGATATACATTATGGGAATAATGGGTAGTTATACATTTATATATACTTACCTATTTGATTAAGAGACTTCGGGACGAAGTCTTTTTAAGGGGGGTAGATTGAAATACCCCAAACTTATTAAATATGGATTAAATATTTAATCACATTAATTAAGGCCTAAACATGCCTTAAAAGTCAACTGAGATCAACAGCGGTCAACACAAAACAAGATGTTGCACCCTTTGACTGTTAAGGGTAAATAAATACCCAAATGAACTTCTTAGGACCTAAAAATTTGTCCTAAGTATATTAACATAATATTAAACATATTATAACCGTTGGACAACACTCCAACACAAATAAAAAGCATTTACATGCTTCAAGGTCAAAAAGGGCAAAAAGGTGCTCTAGGAAAACCTTAAAAATCAAATGACCTCTAAATGATAAAATTGAATACCATGATCAAGTATCATGTAAGGAACACAACAAAACCGTTGTCAAAGGAAACAGAGCCCAGAAACACCTTGCAACACAAAATGTGCACTAAAACTCCTTAAAGCACGTTTTTGTGTAATCGCCTTTTAAATTGGTTTTAAATGGGATAAAAGGTTATAATTACCTTTAAATATAATAAAATATCATATTATATGATATTAGGAATTTAATTCCAGAAATTTACGAATTTTTACAAATTTAATATTAAAATATTAATAAAACCCTAATGTGGGGCCCGTTTGGGTCAACATTGACTAAGTTGGTCAATGTTGACCATTGACCACGAAATGGACCATATGAAATCAGATAATTAAGTCTCTTAACAGACCAAGGGACAAGAGACATGTGACAATTAAATATATGCCCTTACTTTTGCATAAAATAACAAATAAAGACAAACTTTACCTTATAAAACCAAAAAATGGGCTCCACTTACCTTACCCATGTGAGCCAACCGAATTGGAGCCTCCACTTGCTCCTCTTCCTCCTTGCATTTCGGTGCTCCAAGCTGGTACAAGACAAGAATGCTTAGTCACCTTACAATAAATGAACTAAAGTAACATTATAACTCTATTTTCAATCAAAATTTGAATCAAACACTACCCTACCTTCCCTTATCTTGGACGGCTGCCTCCTCCTCTTGTATCCACTGATTGAGCTCCAATTATCCAACCCCAATCAGACTTGATGAGTCATCCAAGCAAGGAAATCATACAAAAATGCAAAAAGGTGCTTTAAGGCAATATTTGGTCTTTCCCCTTCATTTCTTCTCTTCAGCCGAGGTTTCTCTGTCCTTGAGCTCCCTTTGGCTCCTCTCCACCGTAGGTAAGAGTTCCAAGCACCATTGATGAGGTTTCAAGCTCTAGGTAAGCTCTTAAGGCATAAAAATGCCCATTTTCTTCATCTTTCCTTCCTTTTTCGATTGATCTACACTCCAACCTTTTCTATACATCTATGTAGAGTGATTTGGAGGTTATAGGAAGTGTTGGTTTCGTACATAACCAGATCTAAGGAGGAAAGTTCAAGTCTTGACCATTTAAGGTAAAAATGTGCTTTAAGCTCATAACTTTTGATTCCCTTCAAGTTCGGCTGTGAAACTTTGTTCATAGCCTCATATTCTTCTCCTTTTCATGTGGAATCTGTTGGTTAGCCATTTGTAGCAAAGGTGGCCGAGATCCAAAGGAAATTCCCTCTTTTAAGGCATTTTCCAAGGTAAAACCTAATAACAAGGTAGTTCGTTGAGATCTAGCTATTTCCTATGTCAATATGGTGGATCTAACACCTTGTGGTGTGTTTGATTCAGGCCGAAACCATCTTGAACTCTCCTTGCATTCTTAAGGTGATTTTTGCCTTAAATCTTACATTAAATTACTTCTTATGGTTAGATCTTGCTTGGAGACTAACTAGGCCTTGTTCTCTGTTTGAAAACATGTAAAACAAGCTGTGGAGAATTTCTACTTAAGGTGGCCGAACCAAACAAGGTTCTATCTAGGTTAAATCAAGGTATAAATTACTTAAAACCTTAACTTGTTACATTAATACAAGTTTAAGCTATTCCTAATTAATTGCCGTGAGTGAAGAGGTGAAATAAGGTCTTGTTTGACCTTAAAATGATTAAGGAATGGCTTAATAAATTTTATAACTAATTAAACAAGCATAAATGTCAAATTTAAGACATTATGTGGAAGTTTGGTAAATAAATGAAAATTATATGGTGAGGCCGAAATTTTATATGTATTTTGGGACATTTATGTGTAATTTATTTTGCAAGCCAATGTTTGTAATAAGGCCATGTATTTTAGGCCATTTTATTTATGCATTTACAAGCTTTTAATTAAGTTTAAGTAGTATAAATGCATTACCGAAAATAAATGGGGTATTAGGTGTAATTAAATTAAATTTAGGGACTTTAGAAAAATAAAGCCAAAAATTAGAGTTAAAAAGGAATTAAAATAAAGCTTATAAGATTTTATAAAGTTTTGGGGTTAAATGGTGAATTTTAGAAAATTTGGGTACTAAACCGTAATTATAAGGAATTGGTGGTCAAGGAAGTATTAAGGTGGTCAACCGTGACCATATGCTAGGTTTAGACCAAATTAGATAAGTTAAATAACTTATTTAAGGTTGTATAATAAGATAAGAATCTTATGGTAATATTTTTATAACATATGTGGTGAATATGTTATTACCGAAAATTAAGGGTGTAAAATGGTATTTTAAACACCCATGGGCTATTAGGAATTTTTAGGAATTTATTTGGTGGAATTTGGTGATTTTTTAGAATTATTTAAGAGAATTTATTAAGATATGTGTATGAAATATGGTTTTAATGATATGGAAGAACAATATGTTATAAATAGGGCCAAATGGCAATTATAGAATAGCACAAGGGCTGTTCGGAAATTACAAAAAAATAACCATAGGTTATACTCTTTTATAAGTTAGAAATGTTATATTAAATGGTATATATAACATGGAAAAAGAAAGGGTGATTTTGTAAATAAAGGAAACTATGGTTTATGGAAAAGAATAAGATTTTCTTATGGTGCCTAAGAGGCAATAATAAATAGTTTTGTATAAAGACTATAGGTTATAAGTTAAAGGGAATATAAATATCACATAGTATGGTATTAGTATATGGTATAACATTACATAATGTATGTGGTCAAAACGGAATTTAAATTAAGTTAAGGGCTATACTGAGTTAATAAGAGTTGAGAGATGAATTTAGACTAAGGTCTATAATGTATAATGTTATGACAATGTATAGTTTAGATGGAATTAATATAAGGAAGGGTACTCACATAAAATAATGTGACAAACTATAAATAAATGAGATTTATAAACTAAGGTGTTTATGGAATAAACCTTAGGAGTTGTAATCATACAACATAAGATGTTACATGATATTAGGATAATAATCTTAATATAAGTTGTATAATATAATACAACTAATGGGAATAATCATCTAACATAAGATGATAAAATGTAACATATGATATAAGAGTTTATTAAACTCATGGGAATTACCTACGTGGTAAATATATACATACACAAGGATAATGTATATAAGGTGGATATATCTTTTGGTTGGAAACCATATGATTTAATGGTGGTGGTTATAAAAATATATATATATAGTCATGAACTATAAGTTATGAGTTTTGGATACAATACAAAAAAAATAATAATATACTACAATCATGCGTGACTACATGCAACTATAGGATATGTACCTAAGCTAGATGGTGGACAAGATTAAAAAGAAATACAACGAATTAAACTTAACAGTTGAAATGTTATGACGTACGCGTCTAAGTAACAAAACCGACTGTTTTAGAGAAACCCGTAACGAACAACTGTAGAAAACAGGGTGAACTGTCGGGGTTACTTATTATTCGGAGATACCGGATGTAGTTAGTCATGGAGACTGACTTTAGTTTATTACCGTTTAGATTGTACTTCTGACAAGACGCTCGACGAGCTAGCGGACTACAAGGAGCATAGGATCTTGCTGATTCATACTCCACCGTAATACAATCAGGGGTGAACGGTATGTAAAGGGGTTTGATCCGAGTTGTCCTAAGGTTGCTCCTTGGGCTCGGATTTAGTTGATATAACTTGTATGTTGTTATGTGTCTCTGATTGTCCCTGAGGGCTTCCTTAGTTCAGACATCTGTGTGATCTGTGATAAGATTGTTTGTCTGAATGTGATAATTAATATGCATGAACTGTATATTTATAGCTGCTTATTATTTACTGTTGTTGAGTTAACAGTATTGGTTCGTATATATGAACCTATATATATAAAACGAACTAGTGGCTATGGTGCTATCTTATATGAAAATATAAGGGACGTAAGTAAAACGTTGTAGCACTATGATAATAACATATACATATTGTCTGAGACTTTTATACGAGCATTGGCCTTTCTATACGCCGCTCTTGTATCTAGCACTGGATCCCGAGTTTACAGACTCCGGGTTGGACTAATGACCTTAGTCTGCTGTGTTAGAAAATTTGGTAATGCGATGCGATGGTATAATTAATTAATTAATGGAATGGAAGTAAAGCCAAGAGGATGTGGCTCTTGGTGGCGCGCTGTGATCACAAAACGATACCAGGGATGTCCGGGTACGGGTCCGTAAGTACAAGAAGTTGTTTAAACATTAAATAATAAATTATTAAGACTAAAAAGAGTCTCAGAAACACTAGTAAACAATTTAATAAATAGTAAATACAATTAATTGCCTAAAAGGCAATAAGGACAAAGTATGCTCTAAGCTTGGGATAATTTTGATTAAGGCCTGATGAACTTACCAAGACCTTACTTATATATTAATGAGCCTATTAAATCAATTATCAAAGAAAACCAAGCTTGGAAAGAAGTTAAAACGCAAAATGTGCTTTAAGGAGTCTTAAAGCACGTTTTTGAGAAAAATTATCTTGTAAATGAGTTTTGAATGGTTAAATGACCATCGATACTCTTTGATTAATATGTGTACTACTTAGTATCACATTTGGAAGTTTAAATTAATAAGAAATCAATATTTCACTCCTATGTGTTTTGTTATAGTGAATAGTAACTAAAATAAGCTAGTTTGTAACATATGTCAACATGTGTAATTTAATTGAGCAATAAAGACTAAGTAACCCCTAATATTAAATGGGGGCCGGTTTTGCATGTGGTGAGTCACCACCCTTGCTAACTGATTGAGTAAATAAGTGAGTAATTGAAAAGGCACTATTTGCTTTACGTAATTAATATCTTCAAAAAGCAACTACAATCAGTGATTCTTTTCATTCCTTCATTTCCTCCTTGCTGTCTCACGTAGCCATCTCCTTCCTGCTCTCTTTCACGTAATGCAACAGCACCACCAGACTTCATCTTCAAATCCATGTAACTCCTAGCTCACTTGTCCAAATTAAAAACTAAGACCACCGATCTCTTAGTCTCGTCAAGCTCTTCGACCTAGTCCTTTCAAATCTTCAAGAGCTCCATTTTGGTGCCAAGAGGAATCTCCATGGAAGGAGCTTGAGTTCATCTTTTCATATATTATGGTTCTCCTTTGCTTCAAGGTAAGGAAACTCAAAGAAAAATGATGTTTCCTCCATGTTTTATGTTAACCAAAAATAGCTTGAAATTCCTTTGGAAATGAACTTACGTTGTCTATTGAAACTACCTAAAGAGCCAATGGTAAATGACTTAGAAAAATGTTCTCAAAGAGACTAGTAAAGGACATACATATTGTTGTGTGTATTTGCAGGTCAAAGGCAAATATATTGTGGAAATTCAGTGTTTAAGAATTATGCATTTAAGAGCCTAAGTGCTATGCAATTTAAATGGTGCACTATGTTGTTATGTGGTGTATATTTGGTGAAGTTTTGAGTATAAGAGTGTACTGGGAAGTTTATACATATGTTGGGCGTAAAGAGCTTAAGCAGCAGGACTGAAAAAAAATTACAAGTACGTCGATTCTGTAGGTTGGGTCCGGGACCTAAGTCATGGGTCATGTCCCGGACCAGAGGTGCAAAATAGGCCGAGAGTTATACATAGATATAGGTCCGGGACTTGGGTCTTGTACAAGGACCCGGACCACCCTCCTTAAATCACCCGAGAGTTTTTTTGCCTAGACTGGTCCGGGACTTAGGACCTGTATGAAGTCCCGGACCACCCTGTTAAATGTAGCCGAGAGTACAAGACTGTCTTGGTCCGGGACTTAGGGTGAGTACAAGGTCCCGGACCACCCTATCAAAACATACCGTGAGTTTGTGTAAGTGTTGATCCGGGACTTAAGGTAAGGACCAAGTCCCGGACCACTCTAAAGATGTTGTTTAAGGTATAAAAATGATGTGTAAAGATGAGGATTGATAAGTAATGATGTTGTAAGGATGTTAAGGACATGTTAGATGTGATATAAAGACAACCAAGTGGGTGGAAAGTTGTAATAAAATGTGAAAGAAGTAAAACAAGTTAAAAATGTCAAGTTGTTTAACTAGTTAATGAGGGTAAGTTATGAGCATTAGACTTTAAACAAACATGTTACCCCGATGTTAATAAAAGTACATGTGATGTTGTCAGTTGTTCGAGAATTGCTCGAGGAACGTAAATGGACATGATAAAGTGGACTCCGGTGACAGGTATGGTTTTCTTGCAACCTGTGTCCTACCGGATTACACCGGCTTGTATGCCAATGTGTTTTCTGTATGTTTGCCACGTTATAAGATAAATCATGAAACGAGTTTACAGTCGTTATTGTTGTTGTATGTTTACGTGCCGATACCGGTAACCTCGAATGCGCTTGAAGGGCTAGTTAACCACTATTAGGTAAACGTAGGAGAACGGTATCTGGTAACAACGTTTCTGACCTAAGGAACGTTCTAACCACGGCTATGCGTGAGTTAGTTATGTGATGTTTGTGTGTGATGGTTGTGTGTGAATGTATGACTCTCCCTTCCCTTGTGTGTGTCTAACAAGAGTTAACCCAATGTTGTGATTGTTTAATTAAGTTCAATGTTGTGCTTCTAACAAGTGCTAACGGGGAAGTGAGGAGTCCGGTAGTTCCGGCCGGCCGGTGTGGTGAGTATGGGAGTCGATGTCATTTACCGGTTCGATTCTCTTGTATGTTTAGGTTGTTTTCCAACTTGGTTTCCAACCTTCCCTTTAGCTTAACCAAGGCTATTACTGACTCACGTCGGGCCACAGGGGCATACTATGTTATGTTTGTTCGGTGTGCTTGGGTCACTATATCCGAGACACCTTGTGTTAAGTTATCGTTCATTTAACGAGACGGTAATGAGTTATGTAATGAGCTCATCATGAGACTGGCAACATTCTCTAGGCTCACCAGTGTATTAACGATGTTTGGGTCGGTTCCTAAGAGAACCATTTCCGTTATGTTATGTGATGTTGTTGTAATGCAATTTCTATTGCGATGTTATTATGTACACGTTGAAACGTGAAAGTGTTGTTATGTGTTGTTATGGGATGCATGTTATATGTTGTAAAATGTGGAGTATGTGGATCATGGATATGAATCCCAGTTTGTGATAAGAGGCGTTTAAGGATAACCGAATAACGGGTAAGTGTCGTCTATTAAGGAAGTAGCTCCATTAGAGGAGAAGCACTCTAGGGATAATGAATACCATGAGTGACTTATCAAATAAGGATGTATTATCCGTTTATTGAGCCCATTGAGGCGAAATGTTATGTGTTGTGTGTTACAGTTGCATGCACGATTTAAATATAATCAACCGCATGCTAAGACGACAATTAGTTGTGCGTGGCCCGGTAGCATGTGGGCTGCGGGATTACCATACCAGCAAAGGTGCTGAGCCCCTTGGGGGCCACCCTTTCTTCTTTTCTTATTTCAGGTACGAAGTGCTGGAAGTCGTTCGAGAGTAGGACGGGGTAGGTAGTGTGGGTAGTTGTTGCGTACGGGTAATTGATTGTAATTACTTGTAACCTGTAGGTGTAGTAAGACCGAAATTGTTCTCGGCATTAGTTGTAAATACTCGGTACAGTTGGAAGGTATTTGTATAAAGAATGTGTGGTAGTAATAAAGGAGACGGTATTGTATAGTTGCTCGGGGATCTAGTCCATCAGACCGATACAGTTGTGTAAATGTTAGCCTTGTTAGCCACGTGGGTGGTTAACGGCGTGTAACACCCATGAGTTAAGTTATGTGATGATGTGTATTTTCCGCTGCAGTTTAATGTTAAGTATGTTGTTGTGTGTTGGGGTGTTACAAAAAGTGGTATCAGAGCGAAGTATCGCTCTGATGATGAATTACCGAGCTTAGGAAGTACCGAGTTAGGATTTCAGTATATGTGGGTTAAGGGACGAGTGATAGCGTGAGAGATACGCTAGTTAGGAGGACCAGTGAATATTGGAAACCTACCATATACATCCCACCCTCCACAATCCCTGGTTACAACTTGGGAAAGAATGCTAGAGAGAGGAAAGTCCTCTCTTACTCGGGAATACCCGACCTGGCTGCACTTAAATGTCCTTATAAGTACGGAGAGCCTGTCATACGGTAGGTTCCGAAAGGTGTGAATCCCGAAGACGGTTCCCATTTTAACAATGTCTGCCGCATAAGATAGCGAAAAGTGAAGAATCTTGCGCATAAGAGAATAGAATTTCCAGCAACCTGGATCGACATGCCGAGCAGTCGAGAAAAAAACCAACTTGCAACGCACCAAGCGTGCAACAGGCAAGAAGTGAGGTAATGAGACCCGAGACAAGTGTCCACGGGACTACAATGTTAACTAATACACCAATGGTATACCGACCGAATAAGGAACTACAACGTAGTATGAAGAGGATGTAATACTAAGTAAAAGGGGTCTCCCAGAAGGGGAAACACCCTAGTTAATGGTCACCATGTGAAAATAGTGAGAAAAAAAAAACCCAGAGGATTTATTGTTAAGACTGTGAGATCAAGTAAGGGCCAGCAAGGCCACTAATGTCAGAGTAAGCGGAAACAATACCGCAACCAATGTTTATTGGACCAGTAGCCAGTTAGCATGGCGCACTTGCCATGGCAAGTGCCGCTATGACAAGGCTGTACGGAAAACTTAAAACAACTACAGGTACTTAGAAAAGTACCGAGAAGTTAAGTGAGATCAGCATAGTTGTGGAAGGGCTTAGCAGCCTGACCTCTGCAATTGGAAGTACACCAGTCAGCAGGAAGCTAGACTTGGTTAAAGCAAGGAAATGTTGTGAAGCCACGAGAATTAATCTTTTAGACTTAAATTCATCTTCAAAACCTTTTTCTAAACCAAATTTTCTTCCAAACCCATTTATTTCCAACCTTCCTTGAAACCAGACCAGGAGACCTACACCGGCCTCAGTGCCACATGGTAGGTAAGTTATACCCAGTGACATTTAAATAACCGGATGGAAACCGGTAAACCCAAGGGTAGCAACCCGAGGGAATGGATGGAAACCATAAAAACAAATACAATAGTGGATAAACCTTCCCTTGATTAAGATCGGGAAGCACGGAATGCATATTATCACAGGATAATATAAGGGAGTTGACAATAGAATACTTCACCTAGGTGCGTGACGGACACTACGAGTGTACCAACTGAATTGTGGGACGACCGCACTCCGATAGGAGCTTGTGGGCCTGGCAGACCTTCTTATAGGTTAACCGGGTAAGTAGCAATGTATCAACAGGATACCCCACATATGTATACGAGTGGAGTCTGGAACACGGGAAGGAAGTGGTCGACTCCATACTACGGACCGAAGTAAAAGTCAGACAAAGTAAAAAATTACCAAGAATGGTAGAAGTAAAGAAACCAGTAAGGTCAATAAGACTACAAGAATCAGTGAATTTATTTTAAGGAAATGTCTAAAGGTGAACAAGTGCGAAGTGCACTAGTTGGTAAATAAGGACATGGAATATGTCTTAAAAATCCTGAGGAATGAATGTGCAATGACCGGGATGAGACTCCCGAGATGATCACTAGAGATATCAATCTCCCTAAAGAGAATATGTAACCCAGTCAAGAATGCAAGGAAAGCAGTTAATTAAATGTACTCATAATGGAAAGCCAGATGTAATGGCATAACCTAGTAACACCCAGGAGCTATCCTGAAAGGGGTGTTTGGATCAACAGTGGTTGAACGGAATAACGTGACAGAAACGCAAGGGTTGAAACTAACACCCAGTTTAATGTTAAGGCATCAGGAGGAACTCTGACATCCTTGAAGGGACATCCCATGAAAGGAATAACGACCTTGTCATGGAGCCCAATACAACCTGTAAACCGTGTAACATTGTTCGGAAAAGTAAATGAATGTGAACAGCCTATAATGAGCGGAGCTCGAGGCAATAGGGCTTATAAGCCACAAGTAAAATGTCATAAGTGAATTTTGTCGACTACGAAAGTTTATGGTATATAAGTAATAAAAGCGGATAACGAACCACTACCTAAAGAGTGGGGACACCTCTGAGTATTGTGAAACCGCCAGAACGGTAGTAATGAGTAGGAATATGTCTAGAGAATATGTTAAGGGTTGACCATATCGTTATTACCCAGGAATGATGTGAGTAGGAAAAGTACGAAAAGGAGTGTTCGTACCAGTTGTGGAGGCCGAAGGGTAATAAGTCTAATAGCAACCACCAGAGGTGTGTGATGCTAAATGTGTAATGAGCAACGCCCAAGGAGCATAAAGACCCGAAGAATAGAGTACCCAGTAATCAGCCAAATAAATGGCGAAACACAGTGTAATGGCGGAAGCTAACATAACAGCAGATGCAGTGCGAGTTGATATTATACAATGAGTAACCGCACGGTGCGCAGCAAGCGACCGTTGCATGGGTATTGTTAAATAATAAAATGGCCAACAAGCACAGTTATGAATTAGACACAATGAACACGTAAGATAAGTGATGACATACAGACTGGGCAACAAGCCAGTACTTGATACTATGTGATAAGGAATACAGTGTGAATCCCTTACAAACGCATAAGAGATTTACTGTCAAGAGTTTACGCCTCTGCACTCTGTGTGACTGAGCGTTTTGGTATTGCTCTTGTGCAGTAATGATCGAGTGGGATAGCTAGAAATTCGGGAGATGTCAATTGTGGTAGAAGTATAAAGAGGATTATAACAGGATAAAGACCGAAGCATAGGAAATGCAAGGTCGTATCGATGGAAGGATACTTGATTCACAATAAGTGACTATAGTTACACAGTATGTTAAATATTGGTATGGAATATACCACAATTGTTGAAAATGACTGAGCGAATACTACATGTTAAGTAGTGGCTCAAATTCAACCGACAGTAAGTCGGAAGAAATCAAGTAAATCAGGGTGAGTACAGTAAGTTATCATGGAAATGCATAGAAAGTTGAAACTCACCGAGTTCACGAATGGTAAGAAATACCACGTGTCGGTTGAGAAACCGTTATTACCTAGATAAGGGTGATAATCAGGAATGTACAATATAGTAGGAATAATGTATGAACAACTAAGTTCTAAATTATCAGGAATCGCATAGCAGAAACTAGTGAGCCAGCGATCCAAGTGTTGGATGTGCGTTGTGAATATGAGTGAATGGCTAATTAGTAACGCCTAGAAGTTTCACAGGCCAGAATCGAAACTGGTTATGAATTAAATAAACTTTAAAGATAACTCTTGGTTAGGGACTAAACCGCCAATATGGCTAAGATCCTCAAACCAGAATACATTGTATAATAAACCGTGTGGAGATTAAACACTTCACGACGGTGGAATGTTATAGCACAGTGAGTAAGTGATTGATTACGTGGGCGTAATCCCTTTTAACGGGGGTAGAGCACAAAGCCACTTAGTGTCTACTACCGTGCAAGTGTACGTGAACTATGGTGTGCATAGCACAAAATAATTTGTTTTGATGAGTGGTGTGTGTGTTACATAAACATACGCATACATACATGGTTTAATTGTGGTAATTACGCACAGAAGATGCGAATACCGTTGTGATGAATGTGTACCATTGTGATGAATGTGTTCATTTTGGCAACAGTTGTGTGTGAGAGTACAAGTGTGGGAGTAAAGAAACTCCCGGGGGAACTAAAACCCCGACAGTATATGTTCATATGATACTAAATGTTAAACTGTGTGTTGTATTTTGATAAAATATATGTATATGTACAATATAGTGATCTATGAAAGGGTATGAAACCGACAGAGAACCTAGTGAGAATAGGATTCCCTAGGTAACTGGATTAAAGTGAATGGAGATGACTGATAGATAGAGTTCTATCCTTGGAGATGTATGTTTATGACTAGAAGGATTAAAGATAGAAAATGATACATGTTTGAATTAGTTGCTGTTTGAAAATGAAGTGGGAGGTGGAACTTGATTTGCATGCGATCAAGGGAAGCCGAACACAAATTGGGGTGGAAGGATAGTTCAACATTGATGCTGATCACATCAGGGTTGGATGATTCTTGAAGCTCCCTACAAGTGGTCACAAATAACCACGCTGGAAAAAAAAGGGAATAAAGAGCATAAGTTGGACTTGGAGTTGTATGTGTTTTCAAAAGAGTTTTGAACCGGTATTTATAAAATGTCGATAGATACCTTACATAAATAAGTTCTCTTACTTAATCTCATAAGAAATTTTAAATTTAAGTGATTGTTTTGATCTCCCAAAGGAACGGGGGCAATATGTGTCCATCACGACCGGGTTCTGCGGGAGCACAGTGTATGTAAAAGAAATTTTTAGCTGCTATACGTGCTAAAATGTGTTGTGTGGAATGTGTAAGGAAAAAAAAAATTAATTGGACCTTGAGTCCTAACGTGGTTAAGTCCGAAGTGTTATGTTATCAAGACCTATGAGTCTAAATGATGTTGTGTTACCTAGACCTATGTTCTAAAGGATGTTATGTTATCAGGACCTATGGGTCTAAATGTTGTTATGTTGCCCAGACAAGAGAGTCTAAGGGTTGTTATGTATGTGCAAATGTTGTTAAGGTACCCGGACCAGCAAGTCCGAGGTTACTATGTAAGTATGTTATGTGATGTATGGATGTGGATATGTTACTCGGACCGTCAAGTCCGGGACTGTGATGTAAAGTATGTTTGGTTATGGAAGTGTTTTATTATACAAGTAATTCCCGTATTCTAACCCAATGATATGTGGAAAGTGTGAACTTCGGGATGAAGTTCTTTTAAGGGGGGTAGATTGAAATACCCCAAACCTTAATAAGTTGTTTAAACATTAAATAATAAATTATTAAGACTAAAAAGAGTCTCAGAAACACTAGTAAACAATTTAATAAATAGTAAATACAATTAATTGCCTAAAAGGCAATAAGGACAAAGTATGCTCTAAGCTTGGGATAATTTTGATTAAGGCTTGATGAACTTACCAAGACCTTACTTATATATTAATGAGCCTATTAAATCAATTATCAAAGAAAACCGAGCTTGGAAACAAGTTAAAACGCAAAATGTGCTTTAAGGAGTCTTAAAGCACATTTTTGAGAAAAATTATCTTGTAAATGAGTTTTGAATGGTTAAATGACCATCGATACTCTTTGATTAATATGTGTACTACTTAGTATCACATTTGGAAGTTTAAATTAATAAGAAATCAATATTTCACTCCTATGTGTTTTGTTATAGTGAATAGTAACTAAAATAAGCTAGTTTGTAACATATGTCAACATGTGTAATTTAATTGAGAAATAAAGACTAAGTAACCCCTAATATTAAATGGGGGCCGGTTTTGCATGTGGTGAGTCACCACCCTTGCTAACTGATTGAGTAAATAAGTGAGTAATTGAAAAAGCACTATTTGCTTTACGTAATTAATATCTTCAAAAAGCAACTACAATCAGTGATTCTTTTCATTCCTTCATTTCCTCCTTGCTGTCTCACGTAGCCATCTCCTTCCTGCTCTCTTTCACGTAATGGAACAGCACCACTAGACTTCATCTTCAAATCCATGTAACTCCTAGCTCACTTGTCCAAATTAAAAACTAAGACCACCGATCTCTTAGTCTCGTCAAGCTCTTCGACCTAGTCCTTTCAAATCTTCAAGAGCTCCATTTTGGTGCCAAGAGGAATCTCCATGGAAGGAGCTTGAGTTCATCTTTTCATATATTATGGTTCTCCTTTGCTTCAAGGTAAGGAAACTCAAAGAAAAATGATGTTTCCTCCATGTTTTATGTTAACCAAAAATAGCTTGAAATTCCTTTGGAAATGAACTTACGTTGTCTATTGAAACTACCTAAAGAGCCAATGGTAAATGACTTAGAAAAATGTTCTCAAAGAGACTAGTAAAGGACATACATATTGTTGTGTGTATTTGCAGGTCAAAGGCAAATATATTGTGGAAATTCAGTGTTTAAGAATTATGCATTTTAAGAGCCTAAGTGCTATGCAATTTAAATGGTGCACTATGTTGTTATGTGGTGTATATTTGGTGAAGTGAAGTTTGAGTATAAGAGTGTACTGGGAAGTTTATACATATGCTGGGCGTAAAGAGCTTAAGCAGCAGGACTGAAAAAAAATTACAAGTACGTCGATTCTGTAGGTTGGGTCCGGGACCTAAGTCATGGGTCATGTCCCGGACCAGAGGTGCAAAATAGGCCGAGAGTTATACATAGATATAGGTCCGGGACTTGGGTCTTGTACAAGGACCCGGACCACCCTCCTTAAATCACCCGAGAGTTTTTTTGCCTAGACTGGTCCGGGACTTAGGACCTGTATGAAGTCCCGGACCACCTGTTAAATGTAGCCGAGAGTACAAGACTGTCTTGGTCCAGGACTTAGGGTGAGTACAAGGTCCCGGACCACCCTATCAAAACATACCGTGAGTTTGTGTAAGTGTTGATCCGGGACTTGGGTCTTGTACAAGGACCCGGACCACCCTCCTTAAATCACCCGAGAGTTTTTTTGCCTAGACTGGTCCGGGACTTAGGACCTGTATGAAGTCCCGGACCACCCTGTTAAATGTAGCCGAGAGTACAAGACTGTCTTGGTCCGGGACTTAGGGTGAGTACAAGGTCCCGGACCACCCTATCAAAACATACCGTGAGTTTGTGTAAGTGTTGATCCGGGACTTAAGGTAAGGACCAAGTCCCGGACCACTCTAAAGATGTTGTTTAAGGTATAAAAATGATGTGTAAAGATGAGGATTGATAAGTAATGATGTTGTAAGGATGTTAAGGACATGTTAGATGTGATATAAAGACAACCAAGTGGGTGGAAGGTGGAAAGTTGTAATAAAATGTGAAAGTAAAACAAGTTAAAAATGTCAAGTTGTTTAACTAGTTAATGAGGGTAAGTTATGAGCATTAGACTTTAAACAAACATGTTACCCCGATGTTAATAAAAGTACATGTGATGTTGTCAGTTGTTCGAGAATTGCTCGAGGAACGTAAATGGACATGATAAAGTGGACTCCGGTGACAGGTATGGTTTCTTGCAAACTGTGTCCTACCGGATTACACCGGCTTGTATGCCAATGTGTTTTCTGTATGTTTGCCACGTTATAAGATAAATCATGAAACGAGTTTACAGTCGTTATTGTTGTTGTATGTTTACGTGCCGATACCGGTAACCTCGAATGCGCTTGAAGGGCTAGTTAACCACTATTAGGTAAACGTAGGAGAACGGTATCTGGTAACAACGTTTCTGACCTAAGGAACGTTCTAACCACGGCTATGCGTGAGTTAGTTATGTGATGTTTGCGTGTGATGGTTGTGTGTGAATGTATGACTCTCCCTTCCCTTGTGTGTGTCTAACAAGAGTTAACCCAATGTTGTGATTGTTTAATTAAGTTCAATGTTGTGCTTCTAACAAGTGCTAACGGGGAAGTGAGGAGTCCGGTAGTTCCGGCCACGCGTGTGAGTATGGGAGTCGATGTCATTTACCGGTTCGATTCTCTTCGTATGTTTAGGTTGTTTTCCAACTTGGTTTCCAACCTTCCCTTTAGCTTAACCAAGGCTATTACTGACTCACGTCGGGCCACAGGGGCATACTATGTTATGTTTGTTCGGTGTGCTTGGGTCACTATATCCGAGACACCTTGTGTTAAGTTATCCGTTCATTTAACGAGACGGTAATGAGTTATGTAATGAGCTCATCATGAGACTGGCAACATTCTCTAGGCTCACCAGTGTATTAACGATGTTTGGGTCGGTTCCTAAGAGAACCATTTCCGTTATGTTATGTGATGTTGTTGTAATGCAATTTCTATTGCGATGTTATTATGTACACGTTGAAACGTGAAAGTGTTGTTATGTGTTGTTATGGGATGCATGTTATATGTTGTAAAATGTGGAGTATGTGGATCATGGATATGAATCCCAGTTTGTGATAAGAGGCGTTTAAGGATAACCCGAATAACGGGTAAGTGTCGTCTATTAAGGAAGTAGCTCCATTAGAGGAGAAGCACTCTAGGGATAATGAATACCATGAGTGACTTATCAAATAAGGATGTATTATCCGTTTATTGAGCCCATTGAGGCGAAATGTTATGTGTTGTGTGTTTACAGTTGCATGCACGATTTAAATATAATCAACCGCATGCTAAGACGACAATTAGTTGTGCGTGGCCCGGTAGCATGTGGGCTGCGGGATTACCATACCAGCAAAGGTGCTGAGCCCCTTGGGGGCCACCCTTTCTCTTCTTTCTTATTTCAGGTACGAAGTGCTGGAAGTCGTTCGAGAGTAGGACGGGGTAGTTGTTGCGTACGGGTAATTGATGTAATTACTTGTAACCTGTAGGTGTAGTAAGACCGAAATTGTTCTCGGCATTAGTTGTAAATACTCGGTACAGTTGGAAGGTATTTGTATAAAGAATGTTGGTAGTAATAAAGGAGACGGTATTGTATAGTTGCTCGGGGATCTAGTCCATCAGACCGATACAGTTGTGTAAATGTTAGCCTTGTTAGCCACGTGGGTGGTTAACGGCGTGTAACACCCATGAGTTAAGTTATGTGATGATGTGTATTTTCCGCTGCAGTTTAATGTTAAGTATGTTGTTGTGTGTTGGGGTGTTACAAAAAGTGGTATCAGAGCGAAGTATCGCTCTGATGACTGAATTACCGAGCTTAGGAAGTACCGAGTTAGGATTTCAGTATATGTGGGTTAAGGGACGAGTGATAGCGTGAGAGATACGCTAGTTAGGAGGACCAGTGAATATTGGAAACCTACCATATACATCCCACCCTCCACAATCCCTGGTTACAACTTGGGAAAGAATGCTAGAGAGAGGAAAGTCCTCTCTTACTCGGGAATACCCGACCTGGCTGCACTTAAATGTCCTTATAAGTACGGAGAGCCTGTCATACGGTAGGTTCCGAAAGGTGTGAATCCCGAAGACGGTTCCCATTTTAACAATGTCTGCCGCATAAGATAGCGAAAAGTGAAGAATCTTGCGCATAAGAGAATAGAATTTCCAGCAACCTGGATCGACATGCCGAGCAGTCGAGAAAAAAACCAGCTTGCAACGCACCAAGCGTGCAACAGGCAAGAAGTGAGGTAATGAGACCCGAGACAAGTGTCCACGGGACTACAATGTTAACTAATACACCAATGGTATACCGACCGAATAAGGAACTACAACGTAGTATGAAGAGGATGTAATACTAAGTAAAAGGGGTCTCCCAGAAGGGGAAACACCCTAGTTAATGGTCACCATGTGAAAATAGTGAGAAAAAAAAACCCAGAGGATTTATTGTTAAGACTGTGAGATCAAGTAAGGGCCAGCAAGGCCACTAATGTCAGAGTAAGCGGAAACAATACCGCAACCAATGTTTATTGGACCAGTAGCCAGTTAGCATGGCGCACTTGCCATGGCAAGTGCCGCTATGACAAGGCTGTACGGAAAACTTAAAACAACTACAGGTACTTAGAAAAGTACCGAGAAGTTAAGTGAGATCAGCATAGTTGTGGAAGGGCTTAGCAGCCTGACCTCTGCAATTGGAAGTACACCAGTCAGCAGGAAGCTAGACTTGGTTAAAGCAAGGAAATGTTGTGAAGCCACGAGAATTAATCTTTTAGACTTAAATTCATCTTCAAAACCTTTTTCCAAACCAAATTTTCTTCCAAACCCATTTATTTCTAACCTTCCTTGAAACCAGACCAGGAGACCTACACCGGCCTCAGTGCCACATGGTAGGTAAGTTATACCCAGTGACATTTAAATAACCGGATGGAAACCGGTAAACCCAAGGGTAGCAACCCGAGGGAATGGATGGAAACCATAAAAACAAATACAATAGTGGATAAACCTTCCCTTGATTAAGATCGGGAAGCACGGAATGCATATTATCACAGGATAGTATAAGGGAGTTGACAACAGAATACTTCACCTAGGCGCGTGACGGACACTACGAGTGTACCAACTGAATTGTGGGACGACCGCACTCCGATAGGAGCTTGTGGGCCTGGCAGACCTTCTTATAGGTTAACCGGGTAAGTAGCAATGTATCAACAGGATACCCCACATATGTATACGAGTGGAGTCTGGAACACGGGAAGTGGTCGACTCCATACTACGGACCGAAGTAAAAGTCAGACAAAGTAAAAAATTACCAAGAATGGTAGAAGTAAAGAAACCAGTAAGGTCAATAAGACTACAAGAATCAGTGAATTTATTTTAAGGAAATGTCTAAAGGTGAACAAGTGCGAAGTGCACTAGTTGGTAAATAAGGACATGGAATATGTCTTAAAAATCCTGAGGAATGAATGTGCAATGACCGGGATGAGACTCCCGAGATGATCACTAGAGATATCAATCTCCCTAAAGAGAATATGTAACCCAGTCAAGAATGCAAGGAAAGCAGTTAATTAAATGTACTCATAATGGAAAGCCAAATGTAATGGCATAACCTAGTAACACCCAGGAGCTATCCTGAAAGGGGTGTTTGGATCAACAGTGGTTGAACGGAATAACGTGACAGAAACGCAAGGGTTGAAACTAACACCCAGTTTAATCTTAAGGCGTCAGGAGGAACTCTGACATCCTTGAAGGGACATCCCATGAAAGGAATAACGACCTTGTCATGGAGCCCAATACAACCTGTAAACCGTGTAACATTGTTCGGAAAAGTAAATGAATGTGAACAGCCTATAATGAGCGGAGCTCGAGGCAATAGGGCTTATAAGCCACAAGTAAAATGTCATAAGTGAATTTTGTCGACTACGAAAGTTTATGGTATATAAGTAATAAAAGCGGATAACGAACCACTACCTAAAGAGTGGGGACACCTCTTATTGAAACCGCCAGAACGGTAGTAATGAGTAGGAATATGTCTAGAGAATATGTTAAGGGTTGACCATATCGTTATTACCCAGGAATGATGTGAGTAGGAAAAGTACGAAAAGGAGTGTTCGTACCAGTTGTGGAGGCCGAAGGGTAATAAGTCTAATAGCAACCACCAGAGGTGTGTGATGCTAAATGTGTAATGAGCAACGCCCAAGGAGCATAAAGACCCGAAGAATAGAGTACCCAGTAATCAGCCAAATAAATGGCGAAACACAGTGTAATGGCGGAAGCTAACATAACAGCAGATGCAGTGCGAGTTGATATTATACAATGAGTAACCGCACGGTGCGCAGCAAGCGACCGTTGCATGGGTATTGTTAAATAATAAAATGGCCAACAAGCACAGTTATGAATTAGACACAATGAACACGTAAGATAAGTGATGACATACAGACTGGGCAACAAGCCGGTACTTGATACTATGTGATAAGGAATACAGTGTGAATCCCTTACAAACGCATAAGAGATTTACTGTCAAGAGTTTACGCCTCTGCACTCTGTGACTGAGCGTTTTGGTATTGCTCTTGTGCAGTAATGATCGAGTGGGATAGCTAGAAATTCGGGAGATGTCAATTGTGGTAGAAGTATAAAGAGGATTATAACAGGATAAAGACCGAAGCATAGGAAATGCAAGGTCGTATCGATGGAAGGATACTTGATTCACAATAAGTGACTATAGTTACACAGTATGTTAAATATTGGTATGGAATATACCACAATTGTTGAAAATGACTGAGCGAATACTACATGTTAAGTAGTGGCTCAAATTCAACCGACAGTAAGTCGGAAGAAATCAAGTAAATCAGGGTGAGTACAGTAAGTTATCATGGAAATGCATAGAAAGTTGAAACTCACCGAGTTCGCGAATGGTAAGAAATACCACGTGTCGGTTGAGAAACCGTTATTACCTAGATAAGGGTGATAATCAGGAATGTACAATATAGTAGGAATAATGTATGAACAACTAAGTTCTAAATTATCAGGAATCGCATAGCAGAAACTAGTGAGCCAGCGATCCAAGTGTTGGATGTGCGTTGTGAATATGAGTGAATGGCTAATTAGTAACGCCTAGAAGTTTCACAGGCCAGAATCGAAACTGTTATGAATTAAAAACTTAAAGATAACTCTTGGTTAGGGACTAAACCGCCAATATGGCTAAGATCCTCAAACCAGAATACATTGTATAATAAACCGTGTGGAGATTAAACACTTCACGACGGTGGAATGTTATAGCACAGTGAGTAAGTGATTGATTACGTGGGCGTAATCCCTTTTAAGGGGGGTAGAGCGCAAAGCCACTTAGTGTCTACTACCGTGCAAGTGTACGTGAACTATGGTGTGCATAGCACAAAATAATTTGTTTTGATGAGTGGTGTGTGTGTTACATAAACATACGCATACATTCATGGTTTAATTGTGGTAATTACGCACAGAAGATGCGAATACCGTTGTGATGAATGTGTACCATTGTGATGAATGTGTTCATTTTGGCAACAGTTGTGTGTGAGAGTACAAGTGTGGGAGTAAAGAAACTCCCGGGGGAACTAAAACCCCGACAGTATATGTTCATATGATACTAAATGTTAAACTGTGTGTTGTATTTTGATAAAATATATGTATATGTACAATATAGTGATCTATGAAAGGGTATGAAACCGACAGAGAACCTAGTGAGAATAGGATTCCCTAGGTAACTGGATTAAAGTGAATGGAGATGACTGATAGATAGAGTTCTATCCTTGGAGATGTATGTTTATGACTAGAAGGATTAAAGATAGAAAATGATACATGTTTGAATTAGTTGCTGTTTGAAAATGAAGTGGGAGGTGGAACTTGATTTGCATGCGATCAAGGGAAGCCGAACACAAATTGGGGTGGAAGGATAGTTCAACATTGATGCTGATCACATCAGGGTTGGATGATTCTTGAAGCTCCCTACAAGTGGTCACAAATAACCACGCTGGAAAAAAAAGGGAATAAAGAGCATAAGTTGGACTTGGAGTTGTATGTGTTTTCAAAAGAGTTTTGAACCGGTATTTATAAAATGTCGATAGATACCTTACATAAATAAGTTCTCTTACTTAATCTCATAAGAAATTTTAAATTTAAGTGATTGTTTTGATCTCCCAAAGGAACGGGGGCAATATGTGTCCATCACGACCGGGTTCTGCGGGAGCACAGTGTATGTAAAAGAAATTTTTAGCTGCTATACGTGCTAAAATGTGTTGTGTGGAATGTGTAAGGAAAAAAAAATTTAATTGGACCTTGAGTCCTAACGTGGTTAAGTCCGAAGTGTTATGTTATCAAGACCTATGAGTCTAAATGATGTTGTGTTACCTAGACCTATGTGTCTAAAGGATGTTATGTTATTAGGACCTATGGGTCTAAATGTTGTTATGTTGCCCAGACAAGAGAGTCTAAGGGTTGTTATGTATGTGCAAATGTTGTTAAGGTACCCGGACCAGCAAGTCCGAGGTTACTATGTAAGTATGTTATGTGATGTATGGATGTGGATATGTTACTCGGACCGTCAAGTCCGGGACTGTGATGTAAAGTATGTTTGGTTATGGAAGTGTTTTATTATACAAGTAATTCCCGTATTCTAACCCAATGATATGTGGAAAGTGTGAACTTCGGGGATGAAGTTCTTTTAAGGGGGGTAGATTGAAATACCCCAAACCTTAATAAGTTGTTTAAACATTAAATAATAAATTATTAAGACTAAAAAGAGTCTCAGAAACACTAGTAAACAATTTAATAAATAGTAAATACAATTAATTGCCTAAAAGGCAATAAGGACAAAGTATGCTCTAAGCTTGGGATAATTTTGATTAAGGCTTGATGAACTTACCAAGACCTTACCTATATATTAATGAGCCTATTAAATCAATTATCAAAGAAAACCGAGCTTGGAAACAAGTTAAAACACAAAATGTGCTTTAAGGAGTCTTAAAGCACATTTTTGAGAAAAATTGTCTTGTAAATGAGTTTTGAATGGTTAAATGACCATCGATACTCTTTGATTAATATGTGTACTACTTAGTATCACATTTGGAAGTTTAAATTAATAAGAAATCAATATTTCATTCCTATGTGTTTTGTTATAGTGAATAGTAACTAAAATAAGCTAGTTTGTAACATATGTCAACATGTGTAATTTAATTGAGCAATAAAGACTAAGTAACCCCTAATATTAAATGGGGGCCGGTTTTGCATGTGGTGAGTCACCACCCTTGCTAACTGATTGAGTAAATAAGTGAGTAATTGAAAAAGCACTATTTGCTTTACGTAATTAATATCTTCAAAAGCAACTACAATCAGTGATTCTTTTCATTCCTTCATTTCCTCCTTGCTGTCTCACGTAGCCATCTCCTTCCTGCTCTCTTTCACGTAATGGAACAGCACACACAGACTTCATCTTCAAATCCATGTAACTCCTAGCTCACTTGTCCAAATTAAAAACTAAGACCACCGATCTCTTAGTCTCGTCAAGCTCTTCGACCTAGTCCTTTCAAATCTTCAAGAGCTCCATTTTGGTGCCAAGAGGAATCTCCATGGAAGGAGCTTGAGTTCATCTTTTCATATATTATGGTTCTCCTTTGCTTCAAGGTAAGGAAACTCAAAGAAAAATGATGTTTCCTCCATGTTTTATGTTAACCAAAAATAGCTTGAAATTCCTTTGGAAATGAACTTACGTTGTCTATTGAAACTACCTAAAGAGCCAATGGTAAATGACTTAGAAAAATGTTCTCAAAGAGACTAGTAAAGGACATACATATTGTTGTGTGTATTTGCAGGTCAAAGGCAAATATATTGTGGAAATTCAGTGTTTAAGAATTATGCATTTTAAGAGCCTAAGTGCTATGCAATTTAAATGGTGCACTATGTTGTTATGTGGTGTATATTTGGTGAAGTTTTGAGTATAAGAGTGTACTGGGAAGTTTATACATATGCTGGGCGTAAAGAGCTTAAGCAGCAGGACTGAAAAAAAATTACAAGTACGTCGATTCTGTAGGTTGGGTCCGGGACCTAAGTCATGGGTCATGTCCCGGACCAGAGGTGCAAAATAGGCCGAGAGTTATACATAGATATAGGTCCGGGACTTGGGTCTTGTACAAGGACCCGGACCACCCTCCTTAAATCACCCGAGAGTTTTTTTGCCTAGACTGGTCCGGGACTTAGGACCTGTATGAAGTCCCGGACCACCCTGTTAAATGTAGCCGAGAGTACAAGACTGTCTTGGTCCAGGACTTAGGGTGAGTACAAGGTCCCGGACCACCCTATCAAAACATACCGTGAGTTTGTGTAAGTGTTGATCCGGGACTTGGGTCTTGTACAAGGACCCGGACCACCCTCCTTAAATCACCCGAGAGTTTTTTTGCCTAGACTGGTCCGGGACTTAGGACCTGTATGAAGTCCCGGACCACCCTGTTAAATGTAGCCGAGAGTACAAGACTGTCTTGGTCCGGGACTTAGGGTGAGTACAAGGTCCCGGACCACCCTATCAAAACATACCGTGAGTTTGTGTAAGTGTTGATCCGGGACTTAAGGTAAGGACCAAGTCCCGGACCACTCTAAAGATGTTGTTTAAGGTATAAAAATGATGTGTAAAGATGAGGATTGATAAGTAATGATGTTGTAAGGATGTTAAGGACATGTTAGATGTGATATAAAGACAACCAAGTGGGTGGAAAGTTGTAATAAAATGTGAAAGTAAAACAAGTTAAAAATGTCAAGTTGTTTAACTAGTTAATGAGGGTAAGTTATGAGCATTAGACTTTAAACAAACATGTTACCCCGATGTTAATAAAAGTACATGTGATGTTGTCAGTTGTTCGAGAATTGCTCGAGGAACGTAAATGGACATGATAAAGTGGACTCCGGTGACAGGTATGGTTTTCTTGCAACCTGTGTCCTACCGGATTACACCGGCTTGTATGCCAATGTGTTTTCTGTATGTTTGCCACGTTATAAGATAAATCATGAAACGAGTTTACAGTCGTTATTGTTGTTGTATGTTTACGTGCCGATACCGGTAACCTCGAATGCGCTTGAAGGGCTAGTTAACCACTATTAGGTAAACGTAGGAGAACGGTATCTGGTAACAACTTTCTGACCTAAGGAACGTTCTAACCACGGCTATGCGTGAGTTAGTTATGTGATGTTTGTGTGTGATGGTTGTGTGTGAATGTATGACTCTCCCTTCCCTTGTGTGTGTCTAACAAGACTTAACCCAATGTTGTGATTGTTTAATTAAGTTCAATGTTGTGCTTCTAACAAGTGCTAACGGGGAAGTGAGGAGTCCGGTAGTTCCGGCCACGCGTGTGAGTATGGGAGTCGATGTCATTTACCGGTTCGATTCTCTTGTATGTTTAGGTTGTTTTCCAACTTGGTTTCCAACCTTCCCTTTAGCTTAACCAAGGCTATTACTGACTCACGTCGGGCCACAGGGGCATACTATGTTATGTTTGTTCGGTGTGCTTGGGTCACTATATCCGAGACACCTTGTGTTAAGTTATCCGTTCATTTAACGAGACGGTAATGAGTTATGTAATGAGCTCATCATGAGACTGGCAACATTCTCTAGGCTCACCAGTGTATTAACGATGTTTGGGTCGGTTCCTAAGAGAACCATTTCCGTTATGTTATGTGATGTTGTTGTAATGCAATTTCTATTGCGATGTTATTATGTACACGTTGAAACGTGAAAGTGTTGTTATGTGTTGTTATGGGATGCATGTTATATGTTGTAAAATGTGGAGTATGTGGATCATGGATATGAATCCCAGTTTGTGATAAGAGGCGTTTAAGGATAACCCGAATAACGGGTAAGTGTCGTCTATTAAGGAAGTAGCTCCATTAGAGGAGAAGCACTCTAGGGATAATGAATACCATGAGTGACTTATCAAATAAGGATGTATTATCCGTTTATTGAGCCCATTGAGGCGAAATGTTATGTGTTGTGTGTTTACAGTTGCATGCACGATTTAAATATAATCAACCGCATGCTAAGACGACAATTAGTTGTGCGTGGCCCGGTAGCATGTGGGCTGCGGGATTACCATACCAGCAAAGGTGTTGAGCCCCTTGGGGGCCACCCTTTCTCTTTTTCTTATTTCAGGTACGAAGTGCTGGAAGTCGTTCGAGAGTAGGACGGGGTAGTTGTTGCGTACGGGTAATTGATGTAATTACTTGTAACCTGTAGGTGTAGTAAGACCGAAATTGTTCTCGGCATTAGTTGTAAATACTCGGTACAGTTGGAAGGTATTTGTAAAGAATGTTGGTAGTAATAAAGGAGACGGTATTGTATAGTTGCTCGGGGATCTAGTCCATCAGACCGATACAGTTGTGTAAATGTTAGCCTTGTTAGCCACATGGGTGGTTAACGGCGTGTAACACGATGAGATAAGTTATGTGATGATGTGTATTTTCCGCTGCAGTTTAATGTTAAGTATGTTGTTGTGTGTTGGGGTGTTACAAAAAGTGGTATCAGAGCGAAGTATCGCTCTGATGACTGAATTACCGAGCTTAGGAAGTACCGAGTTAGGATTTCAGTATATGTGGGTTAAGGGACGAGTGATAGCGTGAGAGATACGCTAGTTAGGAGGACCAGTGAATATTGGAAACCTACCATATACATCCCACCCTCCACAATCCCTGGTTACAACTTGGGAAAGAATGCCAGAGAGAGGAAAGTCCTCTCTTACTCGGGAATACCCGACCTGGCTGCACTTAAATGTCCTTATAAGTACGGAGAGCCTGTCATACGGTAGTTCCGAAAGGTGTGAATCCCGAAGACGGTTCCCATTTTAACAATGTCTGCCGCATAAGATAGCGAAAAGTGAAGAATCTTGCGCATAAGAGAATAGAATTTCCAGCAACCTGGATCGACATGCCGAGCAGTCGAGAAAAAAACCAGCTTGCAACGCACCAAGCGTGCAACAGGCAAGAAGTGAGGTAATGAGACCCGAGACAAGTGTCCACGGGACTACAATGTTAACTAATACACCAATGGTATACCGACCGAATAAGGAACTACAACGTAGTATGAGAGGATGTAATACTAAGTAAAAGGGGTCTCCCAGAAGGGGAAACACCCTAGTTAATGGTCACCATGTGAAAATAGTGAGAAAAAAAAACCCAGAGGATTTATTGTTAAGACTGTGAGATCAAGTAAGGGCCAGCAAGGCCACTAATGTCAGAGTAAGCGGAAACAATACCGCAACCAATGTTTATTGGACCAGTAGCCAGTTAGCATGGCGCACTTGCCATGGCAAGTGCCGCTATGACAAGGCTGTACGGAAAACTTAAAACAACTACAGGTACTTAGAAAAGTACCGAGAAGTTAAGTGAGATCAGCATAGTTGTGGAAGGGCTTAGCAGCCTGACCTCTGCAATTGGAAGTACACCAGTCAGCAGGAAGCTAGACTTGGTTAAAGCAAGGAAATGTTGTGAAGCCACGAGAATTAATCTTTTAGACTTAAATTCATCTTCAAAACCTTTTTCCAAACCAAATTTTCTTCCAAACCCATTTATTTCCAACCTTCCTTGAAACCAGACCAGGAGACCTACACCGGCCTCAGTGCCACATGGTAGGTAAGTTATACCCAGTGACATTTAAATAACCGGATGGAAACCGGTAAACCCAAGGGTAGCAACCCGAGGGAATGGATGGAAACCATAAAAACAAATACAATAGTGGATAAACCTTCCCTTGATTAAGATCGGGAAGCACGGAATGCATATTATCACAGGATAGTATAAGGGAGTTGACAACAGAATACTTCACCTAGGCGCGTGACGGACACTACGAGTGTACCAACTGAATTGTGGGACGACCGCACTCCGATAGGAGCTTGTGGGCCTGGCAGACCTTCTTATAGGTTAACCGGGTAAGTAGCAATGTATCAACAGGATACCCCACATATGTATACGAGTGGAGTCTGAAACACGGGAAGTGGTCGACTCCATACTACGGACCGAAGTAAAAGTCAGACAAAGTAAAAAATTACCAAGAATGGTAGAAGTAAAGAAACCAGTAAGGTCAATAAGACTACAAGAATCAGTGAATTTATTTTAAGGAAATGTCTAAAGGTGAACAAGTGCGAAGTGCACTAGTTGGTAAATAAGGACATGGAATATGTCTTAAAAATCCTGAGGAATGAATGTGCAATGACCGGGATGAGACTCCCGAGATGATCACTAGAGATATCAATCTCCCTAAAGAAATATATGTAACCCAGTCAAGAATGCAAGGAAAGCAGTTAATTAAATGTACTCATAATGGAAAGCCAGATGTAATGGCATAACCTAGTAACACCCAGGAGCTATCCTGAAAGGGGTGTTTGGATCAACAGTGGTTGAACGGAATAACGTGACAGAACGCAAGGGTTGAAACTAACACCCAGTTTAATCTTAAGGCGTCAGGAGGAACTCTGACATCCTTGAAGGGACATCCCATGAAAGGAATAACGACCTTGTCATGGAGCCCAATACAACCTGTAAACCGTGTAACATTGTTCGGAAAAGTAAATGAATGTGAACAGCCTATAATGAGCGGAGCTCGAGGCAATAGGGCTTATAAGCCACAAGTAAAATGTCATAAGTGAATTTTGTGACTACGAAAGTTTATGGTATATAAGTAATAAAAGCGGATAACGAACCACTACCTAAAGAGTGGGGACACCTCTGAGTATTGTGAAACCGCCAGAACGGTAGTAATGAGTAGGAATATGTCTAGAGAATATGTTAAGGGTTGACCATATCGTTATTACCCAGGAATGATGTGAGTAGGAAAAGTACGAAAAGGAGTGTTCGTACCAGTTGTGGAGACCGAAGGGTAATAAGTCTAATAGCAACCACCAGAGGTGTGTGATGCTAAATGTGTAATGAGCAACGCCAAGGAGCATAAAGACCCGAAGAATAGAGTACCCAGTAATCAGCCAAATAAATGGCGAAACACAGTGTAATGGCGGAAGCTAATATAACAGCAGATGCAGTGCGAGTTGATATTATACAATGAGTAACCGCACGGTGCGCAGCAAGCAACCATTGCATGGGTATTGTTAAATAATAAAATGGCCAACAAGCACAGTTATGAATTAGACACATGAACACGTAAGATAAGTGATGACATACAGACTGGGCAACAAGCCAGTACTTGATACTATGTGATAAGGAATACAGTGTGAATCCCTTACAACGCATAAGAGATTTACTGTCAAGAGTTTACGCCTCTGCACTCTGTGTGACTGAGCGTTTTGGTATTGCTCTTGTGCAGTAATGATCGAGGGATAGCTAGAAATTCGGGAGATGTCAATTGTGGTAGAAGTATAAAGAGATTATAACAGGATAAAGACCGAAGCATAGGAAATGCAAGGTCGTATCAATGGAAGGATACTTGATTCACAATAAGTGACTATAGTTACACAGTATGTTAAATATTGGTATGGAATATACCACAATTGTTGAAATGACTGAGCGAATACTACATGTTAAGTAGTGGCTCAAATTCAACCGACAGTAAGTCGGAAGAAATCAAGTAAATCAGGGTGGTACAGTAAGTATCATGGAAATGCATAGAAAGTTGAAACTCACCGAGTTCGCGTGGTAAGAAATACCACGTGTCGGTTGAGAAACCGTTATTACCTAGATAAGGGTGATAATCAGGAATGTACAATATAGTAGGAATAATGTATGAACAACTAAGTTCTAAATTATCAGGAATCGCATAGCAGAAACTAGTGAGCCAGCGATCCAAGTGTTGGATGTGCGTTGTGAATATGAGTGAATGGCTAATTAGTAACGCCTAGAAGTTTCACAGGCCAGAATCGAAACTGGTTATGAATTAAATAAACTTAAAGATACTCTTGGTTAGGGACTAAACCGCCAATATGGCTAAGATCCTCAAACCAGAATACATTGTATAATAAACCGTGTGGAGATTAAACACTTCACGACGGTGGAATGTTATAGCACAGTGAGTAAGTGATTGATTACGTGGGCGTAATCCCTTTTAAGGGGGGTAGAGCGCAAAGCCACTTAGTGTCTACTACCGTGCAAGTGTACGTGAACTATGGTGTGCATAGCACAAAATAATTTGTTTTGATGAGTGGTGTGTGTGTTACATAAACATACGCATACATTCATGGTTTAATTGTGGTAATTACGCACAGAAGATGCGAATACCGTTGTGATGAATGTGTACCATTGTGATGAATGTGTTCATTTTGGCAACAGTTGTGTGTGAGAGTACAAGTGTGGGAGTAAAGAAACTCCCGGGGGAACTAAAACCCCGACAGTATATGTTCATATGATACTAAATGTTAAACTGTGTGTATTTTGATAAAATATATGTATATGTACAATATAGTGATCTATGAAAGGGTATGAAACCGACAGAGAACCTAGTGAGAATAGGATTCCCTAGGTAACTGGATTAAAGTGAATGGAGATGACTGATAGACAGAGTTCTATCCTTGGAGATGTATGTTTATGACTAGAAGGATTAAAGATAGAAAATGATACATGTTTGAATTAGTTGCTGTTTGAAAATGAAGTGGGAGGTGGAACTTGATTTGCATGCGATCAAGGGAAGCCGAACACAAATTGGGGTGGAAGGATAGTTCAACATTGATGCTGATCACATCAGGGTTGGATGATTCTTGAAGCTCCCTACAAGTGGTCACAAATAACCACGCTGGAAAAAAAAGGGAATAAAGAGCATAAGTTGGACTTGGAGTTGTATGTGTTTTCAAAAGAGTTTTGAACCGGTATTTATAAAATGTCGATAGATACCTTACATAAATAAGTTCTCTTACTTAATCTCATAAGAAATTTTAAATTTAAGTGATTGTTTTGATCTCCCAAAGGAACGGGGGCAATATGTGTCCATCACGACCGGGTTCTGCGGGAGCACAGTGTATGTAAAAGAAATTTTTAGTTGCTATACGTGCTAAAACGTGTTGTGTGGAATGTGTAAGGAAAAAAAAAATTTAATTGGACCTTGAGTCCTAACGTGGTTAAGTCCGAAGTGTTATGTTATCAAGACCTATGAGTCTAAATGATGTTGTGTTACCTAGACCTATGTGTCTAAAGGATGTTATGTTTAGGACCTATGGGTCTAAATGTTGTTATGTTGCCCAGACAAGAGAGTCTAAGGGTTGTTATGTATGTGCAAATGTTGTTAAGGTACCCGGACCAGCAAGTCCGAGGTTACTATGTAAGTATGTTATGTGATGTATGGATGTGGATATGTTACTCGGACCGTCAAGTCCGGGACTGTGATGTAAAGTATGTTTGGTTATGGAAGTGTTTTATTATACAAGTAATTCCCGTATTCTAACCCAATGATATGTGGAAAGTGTGAACTTCGGGGACGAAGTTCTTTTAAGGGGGGTAGATTGAAATACCCCAAACCTTAATAAGTTGTTTAAACATTAAATAATAAATTATTAAGACTAAAAAGAGTCTCAGAAACACTAGTAAACAATTTAATAAATAGTAAATACAATTAATTGCCTAAAAGGCAATAAGGACAAAGTATGCTCTAAGCTTGGGATAATTTTGATTAAGGCTTGATGAACTTACCAAGACCTTACTTATATATTAATGAGCCTATTAAATCAATTATCAAAGAAAACCGAGCTTGGAAACAAGTTAAAACGCAAAATGTGCTTTAAGGAGTCTTAAAGCACATTTTTGAAAAATTGTCTTGTAAATGAGTTTTGAATGGTTAAATGCCATCATACTCTTTGATTAATATGTGACTACTTAGTATCACATTTGGAAGTTTAAATTAATAAGAAATCAATATTTCACTCTATGTGTTTGTTATAGTGAATAGTAACTAAAATAAGCTAGTTGTGTAACATATGTCAACATGTGTAATTTAATTGAGCAATAAAGACTAAGTAACCCCTAATATTAAATGGGGGCCGGTTTTGCATGTGGTGAGTCACCACCCTTGCTAACTGATTGAGTAAATAAGTGAGTAATTGAAAAAGCACTATTTGCTTTACGTAATTAATATCTTCAAAAGCAACTACAATCAGTGATTCTTTCATTCCTTCATTTCCTCCTTGCTGTCTCACGTAGCCATCTCCTTCCTGCTCTCTTTCACGTAATGGAACAGCACCACCAGACTTCATCTTCAAATCCATGTAACTCCTAGCTCACTTGTCCAAATTAAAAACTAAGACCACCGATCTCTTAGTCTCGTCAAGCTCTTCGACCTAGTCCTTTCAAATCTTCAAGAGCTCCATTTTGGTGCCAAGAGGAATCTCCATGGAAGGAGCTTGAGTTCATCTTTTCATATATTATGTTCTCCTTTGCTTCAAGGTAAGGAAACAAACAAAGAAAAATGATGTTTCCTCCATGTTTTATGTTAACCAAAAATAGCTTGAAATTCCTTTGGAAATGAACTTACGTTGTCTATTGAAACTACCTAAAGAGCCAATGGTAAATGACTTAGAAAAATGTTCTCAAAGAGACTAGTAAAGGACATACATATTGTTGTGTGTATTTGCAGGTCAAAGGCAAATATATTGTGGAAATTCAGTGTTTAAGAATTATGCATTTTAAGAGCCTAAGTGCTATGCAATTTAAATGGTGCACTATGTTGTTATGTGGTGTATATTTGGTGAAGTTTTGAGTATAAGAGTGTACTGGGAAGTTTATACATATGCTGGGCGTAAAGAGCTTAAGCAGCAGGACTGAAAAAAAATTACAAGTACGTCGATTCTGTAGGTTGGGTCCGGGACCTAAGTCATGGGTCATGTCCCGGACCAGAGGTGCAAAATAGGCCGAGAGTTATACATAGATATAGGTCCGGGACTTGGGTCTTGTACAAGGACCCGGACCACCCTCCTTAAATCACCCGAGAGTTTTTTTGCCTAGACTGGTCCGGGACTTAGGACCTGTATGAAGTCCCGGACCACCCTGTTAAATGTAGCCGAGAGTACAAGACTGTCTTGGTCCAGGACTTAGGGTGAGTACAAGGTCCCGGACCACCCTATCAAAACATACCGTGAGTTTGTGTAAGTGTTGATCCGGGACTTGGGTCTTGTACAAGGACCCGGACCACCCTCCTTAAATCACCCGAGAGTTTTTTTGCCTAGACTGGTCCGGGACTTAGGACCTGTATGAAGTCCCGGACCACCCTGTTAAATGTAGCCGAGAGTACAAGACTGTCTTGGTCCGGGACTTAGGGTGAGTACAAGGTCCCGGACCACCCTATCAAAACATACCGTGAGTTTGTGTAAGTGTTGATCCGGGACTTAAGGTAAGGACCAAGTCCCGGACCACTCTAAAGATGTTGTTTAAGGTATAAAAATGATGTGTAAAGATGAGGATTGATAAGTAATGATGTTGTAAGGATGTTAAGGACATGTTAGATGTGATATAAAGACAACCAAGTGGGTGGAAAGTTGTAATAAAATGTGAAAGTAAAACAAGTTAAAAATGTCAAGTTGTTTAACTAGTTAATGAGGGTAAGTTATGAGCATTAGACTTTAAACAAACATGTTACCCGATGTTAATAAAAGTACATGTGATGTTGTCAGTTGTTCGAGAATTGCTCGAGGAACGTAAATGGACATGATAAAGTGGACTCCGGTGACAGGTATGGTTTCTTGCAACCTGTGTCCTACCGGATTACACCGGCTTGTATGCCAATGTGTTTCTGTATGTTTGCCACGTTATAAGATAAATCATGAAACGAGTTTACAGTCGTTATTGTTGTTGTATGTTACGTGCCGATACCGGTAACCTCGAATGCGCTTGAAGGGCTAGTTAACCACTATTAGGTAAACGTAGGAGAACGGTATCTGGTAACAACTTTCTGACCTAAGGAACGTTCTAACCACGGCTATGCGTGAGTTAGTTATGTGATGTTGTGTGTGATGGTTGTGTGTGAATGTATGACTCTCCTTCCCTTGTGTGTGTCTAACAAGACTTAACCCAATGTTGTGATTGTTTAATTAAGTTCAATGTTGTGCTTCTAACAAGTGAACGGAGGAAGTGAGGAGTCCGGTAGTTCCGGCCACGCGTGTGAGTATGGGAGTCGATGTCATTTACCGGTTCGATTCTCTTTGTAGTTTAGGTTGTTTTCCAACTTGGTTTCCAACCTTCCCTTTAGCTTAACCAAGGCTATTACTGACTCACGTCGGGCCACAGGGGCATACTATGTTATGTTTGTTCGGTGTGCTTGGGTCACTATATCCGAGACACCTTGTGTTAAGTATCCGTTCATTTAACGAGACGGTAATGAGTTATGTAATGAGCTCATCATGAGACTGGCAACATCTCTAGGCTCACCAGTGTATTAACGATGTTTGGGTCGGTTCCTAAGAGAACCATTTCCGTTTGTTATGTGATGTTGTTGTAATGCAATTTCTATTGCGATGTTATTATGTACACGTTGAAACGTGAAAGTGTTGTTATGTGTTGTTATGGGATGCATGTTATATGTTGTAAAATGTGGAGTATGTGGATCATGGATATGAATCCAGTTTGTGATAAGAGGCGTTTAAGGATAACCTGAATAACGGGTAAGTGTCGTCTATTAAGGAAGTAGCTCCATTAGAGGAGAAGCACTCTAGGGATAATGAATACCATGAGTGACTTATCAAATAAGGATGTATTATCCGTTTATTGAGCCCATTGAGGCGAAATGTTATGTGTTGTGTTTTACAGTTGCATGCACGATTAAATATAATCAACCGCATGCTAAGACGACAATTAGTTGTGCGTGGCCCGGTAGCATGTGGGCTGCGGGATTACCATACCAGCAAAGGTGCTGAGCCCCTTGGGGGCCACCCTTTCTCTTCTTTTCTTATTTCAGGTACGAAGTGCTGGAAGTCGTTCGAGAGTAGGAGGGGTAGGTGGTAGTTGTTGCGTACGGGTAATTGATGTAATTACTTGTAACCTGTAGGTGTAGTAAGACCGAAATTGTTCTCGGCATTAGTTGTAATACTCGGTACAGTTGGAAGGTATTTGTATAAAGAATGTTGGTAGTAATAAAGGAGACGGTATTGTATAGTTGCTCGGGGATCTAGTCCATCAGACGATACAGTTGTGTAAATGTTAGCCTTGTTAGCCACGTGGGTGGTTAACGGCGTGTAACACCCATGAGTTAAGTTATGTGATGATGTGTATTTTCCGCTGCAGTTTAATGTTAAGTATGTTGTTGTGTGTTTGGGGTGTTACAGTTATAAATGTTATGACAATGATATGGTTTAGATGGAATTATATAAGGAAGGGTACTCACATAAAATAATGTGACAAACTATAAATAAATGAGATTTATAAACTAAGGTGTTTATGGAATAAACCTTAGGAGTTGTAATCATACAACATAAGATGTTACATGATATTAGGATAATAATCTTAATAAGTTGATATATAATACAACTAATGGAATAATCATATAACATAAGATGATAAAATGTAACATATGATATAAGAGTTTATTAAAACTCATGGGAATTACCTACGTGGTAAATATATACATACACAAGGATAATGTATATAAGGTGGATATCTTTTGGTTGGAAACCATATGATTAATGGTGGTGGTTATTAAAAAAAATATATATATATAGTCATGAACTATAAGTTATGAGTTTTGGATACAATACAAAAAAAATAATAATATACTACAATCATGCGTGACTACATGCAACTATAGGATATGTACCTAAGCTAGATGGTGGACAAGATTAAAAAGAAATACAACGAATTAAATTTAACAGTTGAAATGTTATGACGTACGCGTCTAAGTAACAAAACCGACTTTTTAGAGAAACCCGTAACGAACAACGTAGAAAACAGGGGTGAACTGTTGATAAGTGTCCAAATGAGCATGTTTTATAGGTGTATTTCATATATTATATTAGCACTTTTCTTGCTCATTTCTCCACTTCGGTTAGTTTCCTCTAGTTATGTTTTATTATTATCTCACAAATTTATTGGTTTAAACATGAGGAAAAACCAAGCTGGAAGTAAAGTAGACGAAGAGACGAACACATAGACGCAAACGGCTCAGAAAACGGAGTCCCAAACGAAGAATCTAGAGCCGGTCAAAATTCGTAGAAGAAATAAGCCTGTACGTCGTGAAAACAGGCGGACAAGAGACAAGTGCAACCGCCCAAAATGGGGCGGACACTCACACTTGCAACCGCCCATAAAGAGGCGGACAAGAGTAAGGCACAACCGCTGATATGGGGCGGACAGCACACATAGCCAACGCCTGTTATGTGGCGGACACAACATGAAGAACCGCCTGTTCTTGGGCGGACTCGTCACACACTAACCGCCTAATATGGGGCGGACATACATAAGGCAACCGCCTGTTACAAGGCGGACACCAGGCGGTCGTGACTACAATCAACGCCGCGACTAGTTTTCTTCTTCGTGCCTACTCTGCAACTCTCATCTGCAACTCGCAATATCTGCTCCGCCTACCTTAAATCGCGTACGCGTTTCGGCTCTGTCCCCTGCAATAAATGAAGCAATCAATGCTTCAATTAATGAAGCAAATCAATCCGCAATCAAATTCGTACGGATCTTCTTCTCCTCTGCCTCTATATAAACTCACCCCTTCAACACAACAAAGACACCACGCACGACGGGAGTCTGAAGAAACCATTCACCACACTCACCCATTCACTTCCACTTATTTTCCTCCCGTAACACCACAACATTCCATACTCACGCAGTAACAAAAGAAATAGAAGAGTAGCAGTGAGAGCGAGAGCAGACCCGTTCTTTCTCTGAAATAATGTCAAATTCTATCTTTGCTATCTTCTTATCTCCGTTAATGTCTGAGTAATTTTCTTTTGTATCCTAGGAGGGGGTTTATTTCTAATATTACGTAAAACAGTATTTATCACTTGTCTCTCTTATTTAACTTGTTTTAATTCCTTTCAACAAATATTGTTAAATGCTTTGCGTGACGAAAACTGCATTTATTTGGTAACTATCAACATATGATTTTGAGATAGTCAAGGTACCACAAAGGAATTAATCTTAGTATTTACACTCCGGATTGAGCAGGAAAATACTAAGGCTTTTATTAAGAGTTCGTAACTGACAATTATTAACTCTAATAGGCAATAAATAATTGAGACATGATATAAATATGTTTAAGTAATTTAGGCAATTCCCCCGCTATCCTAGGATACATTTTTCCATCCACATCACTTAATTCACCTTTTACTATTTTTATTATTTCTGTACTAATCCAACAACAAATCAAGCTTGCCTCCGGCTAAACCCCTTTTTACAGTTTTTAATCAACTACCAAGACTAGGATAATTGAACAATCTCTGTGGATACGACACTTGTTTTACTACTACGACCGGGATTCGTTTGCAGCCCGACGTTTAATTTGAGTTTTTAATTTCTTTTCTTTTAATTTTACACCAGTTTAACCACTCAGATAAGCACTTCTGCAAATTGGCGCCGTTGCCGGGGAGATTGATTCCATCAATTTCCCTAGTTTCCGGTAGTTCACTCGCTATATTATAATAATCTGTTAATACTATTAAATTGTTAATCTCGGACATCTGACTTGGACATCTGACTTGGACATCTGACTAGGACATCTGACTTGGACATCTAACTTGACATCTTAATATTATTGTTATTATTTCTGTCATTTCTTTCCATTGTCCCTAACTACTAACTTAAAATTTCCTGTCATCTCTTTCCATTGTCCTTAACATTTAATTTCCATTGTCCTTAACATTTCATTTCCATTGTCCTTAACATTTCATTTCCATTGTCCTTCAAATTTCTGTTTACTAACTACTAACTTATAATTTCCAGTATACTAACTCCTAACTTTAATTTTCTGTCATTTCTTTCCCTTGTCATTTAATATTCTGTCATTTTACTCTTGTTAAAAAAACAAAAAATATATCAGTGTTGTTTAACTAACGTTTATCAGCCTAACCAATATATTTGCTTTTCTTTATCTATTACTAATTAATTTTGCAGTTTCTCACAAACCACAAGTTATCTTCTGTGCATGCCAAACACTCGAACCCAAGGCTCTCCACCGATCAGTCCGAGCCCCGAACCCGAGCGCACGTTATTACAAGCACAAAGAAACCTGAGAAATCAAGCCATGGCCAATAACGAAGTTATAAATGAAATAGACCATGCAATCAACCAGACCAGTTGCTTGCACTATCCGATTACCACCAACCGAACACCGAAGGAAGAGCATCAGCCATAGTTCTCCCCGAACTAACACCACAAGAAGCCGGACGATGGGTTTTCAAAACTCATACATCACCGCCGTCCGGGATCTAGGCAAGTTTAGTGGAGCGAACCCAGATGAAGCCCCAAATCATCTGAGTCTCTTCCTAGACTTCTGCAATTCCTTTGGTCAGACCGGCAACGTCAAAGAAAGAATCCGTCTACAACTATTTCCTCACTCATTATCGGATTCAGCAAACAGGTGGTATCGAAGCCTTCCCTCCCGATCAATCACCACATGGCTGCAAATGGCCCAAAAATTCCTTGCCAAATACTACCCAACCAGTAGAACGAGGCAATTGATCGGTGAAATCAACACATTCTGTCAGGAGCCGGGAGAAACATTATACGACGCATGGGACAGATTCAAGGATATTCTAATGAAGTGTTCCCACCATGGTCTCGACGATCAATCCCTCTGCCTGTCATTTTTCAATGGTCTAGATGATGGAAACCGACTACTCGTCAATTCCTCTGCAGGAGGAAGTTTCATGATGAAATCTCCTAAAGAAGGAATGGACCTTCTCAAAACCATGACGAGCAATACCAGACAGTGGATGAGATCCAAGGGAAGAACGCCACGAGCAGCAGGCCTACTCCACGTTGAGCCTACAGATCATTTATCAGCCCAGATCTCGTCCCTTGCAAAGATGGTGGAAAAGCTAACAACATCTCAAAACGAAATTGTAAAAACAATAGCTTCCCCACCTACAAGTTCACCATCAGTTCCACCTACAGAACCATGTGTCATATGCGTCGGTCCTCATGAAACCCATCAGTGCGAAGGCAAAGGCCAGTACGAGGAAGTACAATTCATAGGAAACCGCCCCGGTAATTCCTACAACAATAACATCAACAACAACTACCCATGGAGAAATCACCCGAATTTCTCATGGAAAAATAATGATCAGAACCAAGGAGGGCAGAACAACAATTCCAATACCTATCAGGGGAACAGACCCCAACCAAATTCTAATATGGGTTATAGAGCACTAGGTGCCCCTCCAGGTTTCCAACAACAACAACAACCATCTTCATCCTCTGTTGATCCAAATGCAGAACTTAAAGAGATGATGAAAGGATTCATGTCCATAACTCAGAACCAGCTCTCTGCACAAGAAGCCTTCAACTAGAAAATCGAAGGTAAATTCAATCAACTTGCAGAACAACTTGCTCGAAGACCGCCAGGGGCTCTCCCCAGCCAAAATGAACCAAATCCAAGAGAGCAAGCTGATAAGTGCGAAATATATAGACTTTTAAGGGTTTAATTACCTTATAATTTGCAGTATTTTAAGTAATATTTCTCACTTATCTTACGATTTTCCTAGATTTATGTTTTGATATGAATTGATATATTTTATGTGTTAAATGTAGGAAAAAGTGTTGGAATCAAGTAGTTTACTTCACAAGCTTTCCAACGCAACAAACGGCAAGTAAAACGGACTTATAACGAAGAATCTGGAGCCGATTCAAGATTGGAGGCGGATAGGAGGCGTCCGCCTGTTAACGCGCGGACACGAGACAGTAGAGACGACCGCCTCTTATCGGGCGGACGGGAGCAAGAGGCAACCGCCTAATAAGGCGCGGACAAGACTAGGGAGGCAGCGCCTGAGAGAACCGCCTCATTAGGCGCGGACAACACTGAATTCGACGCCGTCTTCTTCGTTCTTCGTTCTTCAATCGGCGCCGCAGTCGAACTACCTTCATTAATTGCAGACGGTCGCCCACCTTAATTTGTGCACGCGTGACTGGCTCTGCAATCAATTCCTGCTGCGGATCATAAATTAAATTTCTGTCTGCAATCAATTGCTCTACCCGATGAAATCTCTAACTGCAATCTTCACGGATCTGCACCAACTCCACCGCCATCTACTCACTAGCTCACTGTCCCTGTCACTTCTCCGTTGTCTACTTCTGAAATCCTCCGCCTATATAAACCCACACTCTGCTTGCTAAAAAATCATCCAGTCATCATGCACCCATCTACCCAATCCATTCACTTTCAATCCACGAATTCATCCATTCACCCACGCATCCATCTCCCACGCTCGCGCTCCATTCACTTCATTTACCTCATCAAAATCATCACCCATCCACTCCATTAAATTCCCACGCAAACACATACAACCCACTTCCCTTTTATTTTCTTGTTACGCACCAGTTTACAAGAATAAAGTTAGCAGTAGCGCACGACGGAGTTGAAGCGAGGAACCGGAGTGAACTTCTAAACTGGAGTTACCTCTTACCCTTACTTTTTTTTTAATGCATTCCTTCTCTGTTATGGTTGTTTTGTAACGATGCGAGTACTATTTTAGCTTCCCGGGTTGGGAAGCGCCTATTCCATTCTGTTATGTGAGTCTTCGAATAAATTTTGTTAACTGCAACAGTTCAATTCCTGTCCTTCAAATGTTTTAATTATTTGGCCAGTAATTATAACAACCCTTGTAGTTATTTTATTAAAATGCGAGAGCTGAGATAAATAACTAGACAGAGGAAGTTGAACCTAATTAATAGCTAGAAGCCTGATCCGGCCTATAGGTTAATTAGACTCCAATAGAAACTGCTCTTTATGCGATTAATTGTCCGGTCTAGAGCATTAGCCTGCTACTAGGTCTAACAATTGGTTAGGATTCATTATACTTAGTCGTTAATGAATTAATTAAAGTTTCTGAGTTATTGCAGTAAAATTAAAGAAAGGATTTAGTAACAGATATAAAAGGAATAGGTAAGCAAACAACCCGGGGTGCGCTTTTCTATTTATCACATTCACCACTCTTTAAATCCCTCTGTGTTTATTTATCTTTTAAATTGTTCTATTTTTCCTTGTAGTTCAGTTTCTTTTTAATCAATCAATCAAAACCGAAAAAAAGTGATATTTCCTGTTTTCTTTAGTTTAACTTAATTTCCAGTTAATCAAATATTTGTCAATTAATTGTACGAGGTCCCTGAGATCGACAACCCCATTTAATCACTATACCCGCAAAACGATAGGTACACTGCCTATGTGGTAGAAGTAGTCACATATTTCTCCATCAAGTTTTTGGCGCCGTTGCCGGGGACCTCCGGCACGGTTAATTGACAATTTTTATTTAATTGGGATAAGTTAAATTTTTCATTCTTTTAATTTTTTTTTATTTTCTGTTTGATATTTTCTCTTTATTTTTGCCACGTATATAGTTGATCTAGTTTTTCCATATTCATACCAACTCGTCTCTTATGCGTCGGACTCGATCTGCAGGAGAACCTATAGCTGAATTTCAGCCAGAGATCGAAAGAGTTCTCCACAGCAGGCGACAACTGCAGTTTGCCATGACGACCAGACAAACTCTGGGGGAGTACCAGCAACCATCAGTAGAAGGACGATCCTCTGCTATCGTCCTCCCTCAAGTGACGCAAACTGAGCTCGACGCCTGGCAATTCAAGACGAGCTTCATCACCACGTTGTACCACCAGAGACAATTCAGCGGGCTTGACTCAGATGATGCCCCACACCACATCTCTGCATTCCTGGACTTCTGCAATACGTTCAACAAGACGGGAAGCCTGAATGAGCGCATTCGTCTACAGCTGTTCCCCTATTCTCTGAAAGACGGAGCGTCCAGGTGGCTAAGGAGTCTGCAACCGGGTAGCATCCACACTTGGGCTGACTTGGCAAACAAGTTCCTGGCGAAGTACTATCCACCGTCAAAGACAAGGGAAAAATCGCTGAAATCACAAACTTTTGTCAAGAACCAGGTGAGTCCCTGTATGATTCTTGGGATAGATTCAAGGAGCTGCAAATTCTATGCCCACACCATGGTATGAGTAGCGAAGAACTAGTACTGTCATTCTTTAAGGGATTAAACGATTGAAACAAAATAGTACTAAGTTCCTCATCTGGACGAAACTTTATGGCAAGAACTGGAGATGAAGCGATGGAGCTCTTGGACACCATGACCGCTAGTACCAGACAATGGTGCAAGAACAAGGGGAGAGGTGAGCCAAAAGCAGGTATGTATAATATTCCCCCACAGGATCATTTATCCACTCAACTAACAGCTCTTACTAAAGTTGTGGAAAAGTTAGCTGTAAACCAGACGCAACAGCAAACCGCGAAGGCAGCTACTTCTTCGCCTTTCCTGAATCCTTGCTGTGAGAATTGTGGAGGAGCCCACGAAACGTTCAACTGTGAAGGTCCTAGCTTTGCAGGTAACCCCGAAGAGCTAAAATCGATCAACAACAGACCAGGTAACCCCTATCCTAATAATTTCAATCAGAATAATTGGAGGAACAATCAACAACCTCCATGGAGGGGTAATGATCAGTCTTTAGGTAATTTTGGGTTCAACCAAAATAGACCACCTTACTTTAGACAGCAGGAGCAATCCCAAAACTCTCAAGGAGGCAGTGGTAAAATTGAGAATATGCTGGCAGAAATCCTCAAACAAGGCCAAACTACAAACTCCAGGATTGCCGAAATAGAAGCTAAACTTTCTGAACAAGCCGCTAAAAACGCTGATCAAGCTTCTATCAACCTGAGCCTAGAGAGGCAAATGAGTCAAATTTCACAACAGCTGGCACAGCGACCGACGGGGTCACTTCCCAGTCAGCCTGATCCTAACCCAAGGGAGCACGCAAAAGCAGTAACTCTGAGAAGCGGCAAGGAACTAGTTTCTGATGTTCCAGAAGTTGAAGAAGATTTTAATAAGCCAGCTGAATCTCAACCTGAAGTGGAGGAAACAACAAATCCCAAGGAGAAGGAGTCTCCTGAATCTCTTACTATTAAACCTTCTCAACCTCTTATAATCCTCCTATTCCATTCCCTAACAGACTAAAGAAAAAGAACATGGACGAGCAATATGGGAAATTTCTTAATATCTTTAAGAAATTAACTATTAACATCCCTTTTTCTGATGCTTTGTCTCAAATGCCTATGTATGCTAAATTTATGAAGGATATTTTGTCTAACAGGCGTTCTTTGCTGGAGTCTGACACAGTCAAATTGACAGAAAGAGTATCTGCAGTTCTCCTGAAGAAACTGCCACCCAAGTTAGGAGATCCAGGTCTTCCCATCATTCCATGCGCTATCGAGAAGGTGGATTGTGGTAACGGTTTATGTGACTTAAAAGCAAGTATTAATTTGATGCCTTTATCTATTTTTAAGAAATTAGGTGTAGGTCAATGTGCTCCCACTTCTGTTCAGTTACAACTAGCAGACCGTTCCATAATTTATCCTAAAGGAAAAGTTGAGGACCTGGTAGTTTCTATTGATAAATTTATTTTCCCTGCTGATTTTATCATCATTGATATGGAGGAAGATACAGATGTACCGCTAATTTTGGGCAGACCGTTTATGAGAACTGCCCGCACTCTCATTGATGTGGAAGGAGGAAAGATTATTCTAAGATTTCATGATGAGCAGGTTGTTTTCGACATGACACACAACATGAAGCATCCTGCCGCTGTCCAATCCTGCTTTGCAATAGATGTAATTGACTCTTTAGTGCAGGAAACTATTTTAAGCAAAGAAGAAGAGGAAATCCTGGAAAGATGTCTTATGGCATCTTGCGAAGCTGATGATGAGGATCCAGATATGGCCCTCATGGCTGAGGATGTAACACCCCAACTCAATCCAAATGTGGTCTCGCAACTTAACAGTATATATATACACATGTCACAGCGGAATTCTTTACAATCCAGGACCTTGCCACGGTCTGACTACAGAATATACCGAACATTAGTCTAACAACCTTAATCATTTACATAACCTTCTTACAACCCCCTCACATCCTATACATCTTACTAACTCAGATTGCCATACGAGTGTACATGCACAACTCGTAGGCCATACTAAACCCTTAACAGCTGTATCCTCTTCTTACTCTTGCGACGGCCGCTTCCTGATGTTCACCTGTGTAGTAAAAAGCCCCCGAGGGGGTCAGCACGAATGCTGGTACTATCCTCTCATGGCCCCCAAGCTAACGTGGCTACGACGACTAATTGTCGATAGCATGGAGGTTGATTAGATGCACAACATAATAGAAAGTGCAGTAAACAACAACTCAGATATGAACAATCAAGTTCACACACAATGAACGTCTTAAATGCGTTCCCTTAGTTAGAGAGTTAGATATTTAACTCTTTAAGTAGTGTTCCCTCTTAATCTTAGTTCATCCTTATCTTACCTCGCGATCTGATTCTTATCTTAATCTTAGAAACAACCATCCTTTAATCAGGAGTGGATTAGCTTATCTTAATCTTAATATTACAAACCATCCTTTAAAAAGGAATGGTTCAACTTATCTTAACCTTACCTTAATCTTAATCTTAATAACAAATCATCCTTTAAACAGGAATGATTGTAACTTAACTTAATCTTAATCTTAATCTCATTCTTAATCTCTATATACAAACCTCTCCTGGAAGGGATTGGCCGTATCTAATTCGAACCTGGGATTTAGGTGATCCCACCGCACCATCTTAACGCCACCTACTCTGGACGGAAGTCCAGCGTAGCTGAGCCGGCAACCGGCCCTAGGCACAAGTCCGAAGACAAGTCCTTAAGCGGAAGTCGAATCTGCTATAGATACCGACTCCCTTTCCTTAGCATGCATGACCGGAGATCGGTCCCGGGTTTCCTCACTCAAGTTCCAGTTAGTAGTTAACTCAAGACCACGTTTTGTTGGTTAACCTCTTTCGGTTCATATCGTCCCTCATTGGGGGGCGTTCCTTAGTCTCACTCAATTCCTTACTAAACATTGGTTAGTAAGTTCTCACGGTATGTTGTGTTAGTTTTCAAACATCACACAACAATACAACATATATATATATATATATTCCGGTTGCATGCTTTATCTTGTTTAGTGAGCACACAAAACAAATAGCACACAAGCCGAGGGACACCTCGTTAGCAAGCAGGTCACAAGAAGAAACAACTGTACCGTTCACCGTTGGCCGTTCAGTTGCTTAATCTCTTCCGGAGTCCCATTCCAAGTCCTAAAACATTCATTCAGTTTTAGGTTGTTAATCACTTAACTCAATTCAACTTACTTAGCTTGTTTAACTTACTTAATTTACTTACCTTACTTAACTCTTAATGATCCCAACCTAACACTCTTAAGTCTTACCACTTAATCTTACAACTTAACCTTACACTTTTAAGTTTATATTTAACTTAACTTAATCTCTTAAGTTCTTAGGGTCTCAATCATTACTACCCTACCAAAGGCATACCTTATTACCCTTTGCCATTTTAGAATTCAAAATTCTTTTTTTTTTCTAAGTGTTAAGGGTCGACCGACCCACCGACCGACCCAACCCCTGGGTCGGTCCATTACAGAAACTCTTCCGTCTCTTGAAACTCATCCGACCGACCCAAAGCTAAACCGACCGACCCAAAACCCTCTGGGTCGGTCCTCTGCCGAACATTTTCCTTCATTAAATCTTGCCCGACCGACCCACCGACCGACCCATCCTTATGGGTCGGTCTATTGCCGAACATTTCTGCTGGGTTAACAAGGTCCGACCGACCCAGAACTGGGTCGGACCCTGGGTCGGTCCACTACAGATTCTTCTATTAAATTGTCTTTCAATTCCAAACTCTTCCACAAGTGTCCTAATAGGTCCAACACCATCTTGGCACCTTAAACCCACCTTATAACCTCCTTTAAATACCTTAAATCATCCACCAAAATCCACCTTAGTCATTATGCATTTTCCTTGTAATAATGCTACTCTTGTAATGCTTTCCTCTAGGTTTCTAGGTGGTGGTTCATACTTAATGTAACCACTATGCCAAATGTTTTCTTCACCACTATAACATCATCTCCCAAGCATCTCTCACTATCTAAAACTCTTTCAAGCATTTACTAAAAGTTCCTTCACAAGCTTAAGCTTCCATACACCACACCTTATTTCCTTCCTAGTTGTTTACCAACATTTGCCTAAGTTCTAAATACTCAATTACATTCTCTTGATTCCTAAATCCCCCAAGGTAATGCCTAAGTCATTACCACTCATTCCAACACTTTATCTTACCCCTCTTCATCAAGACAATCTCTAAAACTTCCTAGTACTTCCTTAGTCATTATATTCCCTTAGAACATATCTTAATCACCTTAACATCATACCTTCTCCTTAAACTTATGCTCAAGTCTTATATTCCTCATCTCATGACTTTGGTGTGTTCAATACACCCACCTAAACTCTAAATTCCTCATAGACCATTCTAGGTCATTCTCATCCTTAAGAACTCCTTAGTTAACTCATTTCCACTCAAATTCTTCATAATGACTCCTAGTAAATCCTAGGTCATATTGATTCACCACCTTCACCTAAACACTTATTTTCTACTCAAATTTTGCCATAGCTCCTCTAGTATATTCTCATGCCCAAATGCATTGTTTTTCTCACACAATAACCTCACACACACCAAGTCCTTTCTCATCACAATTCCTCATCCAAATCAACTCATTCACAACAACTCAATATTGCAATAATCTTAAATTGCATAGCACTAAGGCTCTTAAATGACATGGCTCTTAGGCCCTTAAATGACTTAAACTTAAACACTGAATTTCCCACATATATAAGCTTTCAACCTGCAAATACACTCATCAATCTCATAGTAATTATAATGCTCTTAAAATCCTTAACTTATATTACTAACCTCATTCTCATTAGCTCCTTAATCACAAGTTCATAAGCTTGTTTAAGTTCTTTTTTTAGGTTACATAACCCAATACCAATGTAAGCTAAGCCACATTGGTACTCTAAAACTCATTCCTTAATCTTAAACCACCATTAGGTAAGCATTTTACCTTGTTTCTCAAGCTTATCTTAACTCTCCTCCTTAGACCTTCTTCTTGAATGAATATCGGCCACCACTCAAACTTTCTTGCCAATGTTCTAATCAATAACCAATGACTCATATGAGCACTAAACAATGCACTAACCTTAAGGAATAAAACCTAGGTTAGAAATGTGTTCTAAGGTATTAAACTGAATGTTTTACCTTGGATTCTCAAAGCAAGCTTGGATATGAATTAAGTAGGACCTCCTCTAGCCCTTGGAGAATAGAATCAAGCTAGAACAATGGATAAAACAAGGCCCCATGAGTAGAATTTTCGGCCATGTACAAGAGATGATGGAAACATGGTTTTTCTTACATTTTCTTTACCTTAAGAGAATGGAGAAGCTAATGAGCTCTTCAAACTTGATTTTCCCCCATCAATGGAGTTTTCTCATGGCACCAAAATGGAGCTTTGAAAGATTTGAAAAGATAGAAAGATAGGTCTTGACCTAACTAAGAAATCTACACTTAGTTTTTGATTTGGAGCAAAGATGAACTTGGTGAGCATTTGAAGGTGGAGCACCCATGGAAGAAGCTCTCTCGGTTTGGAGCAAGAGAGAAGAAGAAACGTGGGTGAAGAGAGAAATGGAGGAAAGAGAAAAAGGTAGCTAATATAAGGTATTTTGCTTTATAAAGCAAATAGTAACTTCTTTACTTATCTCTTCTTTTCCTTTCTCATTTGATGACTCATGTGGTGACTCCCCACATAAAAACCGGCCACCCCATTAATATAAGGCTAACATGGTCTTTGTTGACCAATTAATTGACTTATATTGATTAAAACTTAAACTAGTCACTAAATAGTTACTATTCACTAATCAAGGCACATAATCGGGAAATTTTTGATTTCCCATTGATTTAGACCTCCTAATGTGATACTAATTAGTACACATGTTGATTAAAGAGTAATGATGGACATTTAGCCACTCAAAACTCAATTCTAAGACAATTTCTCAAAAATGTGCTTTAAGACTTCTTAAAGCACATTTTGTGTTTTAACTTGTTTTCAAGCTTGGTTTTCTTTGCTAATTGATTTAAAATGACCATTAGGATATTACTAAGGTCTTATCATGATATTTGGGTACTCACCCAAGTCTCTCCAAGCTTAGAGCACGTTTTTGCCCTGATTGCCTTAAGGCACTTTCTTGTGTTTTCCTTGGTTTAAATTGTCTACCAATCTTTCTAAGGCATATTTTAGCCTTAATACATCATGATTTGATGTTTTCTTAGCATACTTAGGTTTGGGGTATTTCAATCTACCCCCCTTAAAAGAACTTTGTCCCCAAAGTTCCCATGCATCTTTCTTATTAGAATACATGTCTTACCTCATTCCTTAGATCATATAGATCATACTTATGTATACTTAATCTCATTGGATCATTGGATCCACCATATTTATACTTAAATATCACACAACATGCTTAAGCATGTGTAGCACTCAAAATTCCTTTTGTTCCTTTTTGATGATTAAAACATTCACATAACTTCCAACGTATTCTCCCATGTCACCGGTCCGTAGACAATGGCTCATTCGTCCTCGTCACCATGGGCTAGAATACAAAACACGCTGCTCTCCCCATGTCACCGGTCCGAAGACAAAGGCTCGTGCGTCCTCGACTTCATGGGCGAGACTCAGTAAAAAGGTAATCCTTTTTACGAGGTCATGTGAGGAATAATTCCTCTAATTAAAAATACAAGCAACTCCAATTTCATTTTTTTTTATCCTAAGGCCTCTATCCTTAGTGTGATTTACTTGTGACCACTGGTAGGGAGTTTCAGGAATAATCCTACCCTGATGTGATCAGCATCAGTGTAGAACCATCCTTCCACTCCAATTTGTGTTCGGTTTCCCTTGATCCCTAGAAAATCAAGTTCCACCTCCCACTTCATTTTCAAACATCAGTTAATTCACTCATGTCCAATTTTCTATCTTTTTAGTTCTTCTAATCATAATCAATACATCTCCAAAGTGTGGACTAAGTCCATCAAACATTCTCAATTCCTCTTAGTAATACCTCCAGACTTAAATTCCTACTAAATTCTATATCAGTCTCATTCAACTCCACTGTCTCATACCACACAGCATTACTATATCCTAACTCATGCTCATATCAAATAATATCTCATAGTGTTATCTTATTCTTATCTCACACATAGTCTCATATCGACTTATACCTCATATATTCCTTATTCCTTAAGTCTCCTTAATCCTCTTCCTTAATTCTCTTAACTTGTACTCACACCGGAGTTAACAAGATAGGTACTTAATATGTATGGTATTCACATCTTCTGTGTGAATAACCATGATTTATCTTAAATGTTTATGTAAAACATATTCTCAAATTATTTTGTGCTATGCACACCGTAGTTTATGTACTCAGTACACAAACATACGCTAAGCGGTTTTCGCTCTACCCCCCTTAAAATGGATTACGCCCACGTAATCAACATTATATCATCCTTGAACATAAATTCAAGATGTCTAATTCTTACCAAGCATTCTAGCTTCCAGTTATCTATCTTACTTATAATTCGATCAGAAATGACTTAGTCTCTGTATCGGGATTCTTAACGGTACTTATACCGTATTCTTAACTTAGTTTGGTCTAATCTCAAAGTAGTGGTCTGCTAGCTTTCGCTGCGCCACTCTGATGTTCTTAGGCTTAACTGCCTCACCTAGCTTTCGATAGCATTGTATATCCTTCTGCATCCTTACTGTTTAGGAATATTAGTCTCTCAATGGACACGTGTTATCTTTATATATACACGGCCTTGATGAGTTGTAACTCGTCTATCTATTCTCCTTGAGATTTTGCTCATACTCTTAGTATTTTCTCGAATATCTAAATTGTTCTCCCCAACTGACCTTTGGTCTGAGGATGATTCTTAGCTTGAAACTACTGTTTAGTGCATAATGCGCTTTACAGTCTTAATCCCTTACGTCTTAAGACATATCCAATGTCTGTACTTAATAATCCGTGCTCTTCGCACTTCATAGTCCTTAATTATTGTTCTCTGGTTCCTCGTGTTGCTGGTTCAACTGAATTCTTCTCTTCGACTGTTGTGGTAGTAGCTGCTCTTGTCTGATCTTGCGTCGTTGTCGGTGGTACGGAGTCGACTACTTCCCGTGTTCCTTACACCACTCGTTCACATGCATGGGGTACCTTACTGGTACATTACTACTTACCCAACTTACTCATAAATGAGCGTGTCAGGCCTGCAAGCCCCTGTGGGGTGCAGTCGTCCCACGTCTCGTTTTAGTAAACTCATAGTGTCCGTCACACGTTTAGCTATTGCTAATTATGAAGTATTCTGTTGTCGATCTCCTCTTTCATCGTTCCATAATAACATTTATTGTTCTTCTTGAAGTTAATCAAGGGAAGTCCATTTACTGTGTCTTGGTTATGGTATGCTCAGCTCCTTTCTGTATTCCGTACTGATTCGGTCTCTTAATATTGAGGTCTCTTCCGTAGAGCCTCTTATCTTGTTTTCATATTTATGCTACTAGGAAAGCACTTCCAGTTCCTTAAGGAATGGGTAGTGTGCTTCCTGTGAAATCTTACCTCACCAGGTCCAGACTACTGGCATCACTGCTCAGTTCGTCTATCATCTTATTTCCTTACTTATGCTGGTCTTAACTCATAAATCTAATTGCCTCAGTGTCATATTGACGGCTTACATAATGGTCGCCTTACCGCGCACCATGACTTAATCCACTTATCTAACTATTGTACTCACGACCACTACTACCGTGGTAGTTGGCCTTTACCATGTTGCCCATTAATGGTGCAACCCTTATTTACTTTTCTAATGTCTTACCTTATACTCAATCCCTTCTTGGTGTAAACACACTGGGAGTTCTCTTTGTCGTACCGTGTTGTAAAATAGTTGACTCTTGATGTAAAGATGTTCTGCTCCAATCTCAGATTCGTAAGTAGGCTAATGTCTTTCGCTTTCTTTCATCCTTAGTGATGTTATCTACCATGTGATTTAATTGGTTACTGAAGAATTATCCACTGAATCACAGCTCTCCTGAGCATCGATTAATTGACGTGCCATACGTGCAGTCACAATGTTTACCTCTGACAATCATTAATTCTTACATCCTGGGTGTTGGATATGACCTTCCTTATTACTCAAGTGTATCTGGTATGTTCTAAGGTAATCTCAAGGTTCAAATAAAGTGTATTTTATCTAATAAGTGAAAGCCCTTTTGAGGGGTTCATTCCCACTCATGGCCTCACAACAAGGAGAGGTATCCCCACCCTAAAAGGCATGGTTCGTTCTCCGCTCCTGTCCTTAGCATTATCTCAATATTCTCATTGGTACCTTTTCTTGGTAGTTTTTCCCAATCTAAATTATAGGTTTGGTAACCGTTCATATCTACGCATTGTAGTTCCTCATGGCTTAAATAAGCTCTCTTATAACTTACTGCGCCTCGGGCTCTGATGTGGTTAACATCCTTGGCTCGTAGGCTCCTAATGCTTAATGTCTCAGTTCATTATTTGTACTCTTACTCATCTGCAGGTCATCCTATAAGATTCTGGTTCTTGACACTATCCACTGTTAGGTTACATACTAAATGTAGTCGGGTTTCATGATAAGTTGCTGCATCCTGCTTCCTGCTAGGAAGTTGTTCAGGTGATCTGAGGTTACTTAATGTCTTTGACAATGCTGTCATTTTACTAGACTTATGTCCTTTAATAGTCAAGGTTAGGCCCGTATTAGGCGTTTGCCTTACGGTGTCCAAGTTGGATATCATCCTGGCATCTTATACTCTTCATCTCAACGCTTCGTTCAACTTCCGTTGACTACGCCACCCGTTGATGATCAATCATACTTGGGTGTTAATGAGTTAAACAAACAGTGTTAACTGTCATTCATCAGTTGTTCGGCTCGACTATGCCCGCTTGTGTGGGTAGTCCGCTGAGCTTCCCTCTGTCGGGATTATACATTTTAATCCTTAGTAGGTTATAGCTTACGTTTATTTCTTTTATCCTTGTTTTCTGGGTTTTCTAACATCTTCATTGAAGAATGTTGTTATTGGTATCCTTAATGGTCACTCTGGGAGTCTTATCCCGTTTTCGTTGTAAGTCGATACTTCAACAGTCTTAATGTATCTTATAATACATCCCTTGTATATCATTGCTTATATAGTGTTTTTGCTCGCGATACCGAGCAATCTCTTAGGTTTTCCCCTTGGAGTTCGGGATTGTGTTCTTACCGTACTGTCGGTTGTTGTTGTAGTGGGTTATACCGTTGCAAGTATTTATATGGTTTAGTATTTCGTCTAAGCTCAGCTCCCTGCTGGCTGATGTGTCGGTTCACCTCATTATGGTCAGGCCGTCGGGCCTTTCCAAGGTCTTATTTTTCTGTTCTTATAGATTTACAATCCGGTACTAATATGTATCACGACTGTAGTGTTCTTTTATCTCGCCATGATGGCTTTCTGTGTACTTAGCCATGGTAGCACTTGCTACGGCAAGTGCGCCATGCAGGATGGGTATTGGTACAAGGTACATTGGTGGTGATACTTCCTTCTAGTTTCCAAGTAATTGGTAGTCCTCGGGACTCCTTCAATAATATCTTATTTTGGATAACTATCCATCCGGCAGTTTCCTTGTCGTTTGACAGTACTGTCATCCATCAGGGCGTTCCACTTTCTGAGGGAACCCCTTAATATTTTCTTATGTCTTAATCCTCATCTTGTATTATCCTACTGTTATTCTTACTCGGACCGCTGTCCGGTACCCATGTCTCTTATCATTTCCTTATCCATGGCACGCGTAGTGCTTTCCTTACCATTGATATCGCGGGTTATTTCGACTGCGTAGCATGTCGACCCATGTTGCCGGTAATTACCGTTCCCTTACTGATAGTATTCCTTAGGTAGTGCCTGTTTCTCGACTATGCTCCATTTAAAATCTCCCAGTTCTCTTAACTGCTTGCCACAAGATGTTTCTTGTATTGCTTACTATTAACTAACTGCCAGATCGGGTTTCCCCGAGTAAGAGAAGGCTTTCTTCTCTCTGGCGTTTGTTCCACATATTTAGGGTTAGGGATGTGGAGGGCGGGCCTAGGTACTATGGATATCCGGTAAACACCGGGGAGTCCTGGCTAACGCACCTCACACTCTATCTCTTAACCCTTAACCCATAACTCAATCTCAACCTCGTCATTCTCCTAAGTTCGGTAATTCTTGTCTTCAGAGCGTAACTACGCTCTGATACCACTTTTTGTAACACCCCAACTCAATCCAAATGTGGTCTCGCAACTTAACAGTATATATATACACATGTCACAGCGGAATTCTTTACAATCCAGGACCTTGCCACGGTCTGACTACAGAATATACCGAACATTAGTCTAACAACCTTAATCATTTACATAACCTTCTTACAACCCCCTCACATCCTATACATCTTACTAACTCAGATTGCCATACGAGTGTACATGCACAACTCGTAGGCCATACTAAACCCTTAACAGCTGTATCCTCTTCTTACTCTTGCGACGGCCGCTTCCTGATGTTCACCTGTGTAGTAAAAAGAAGCCCCCGAGGGGGTCAGCACGAATGCTGGTACTATCCTCTCATGGCCCCCAAGCTAACGTGGCTACGACGACTAATTGTCGATAGCATGGAGGTTGATTAGATGCACAACATAATAGAAAGTGCAGTAAACAACAACTCAGATATGAACAATCAAGTTCACACACAATGAACGTTAAATGCGTTCCCTTAGTTAGAGAGTTAGATATTTAACTCTTAAGTAGTGTTCCCTCTTAATCTTAGTTCATCCTTATCTTACCTCGATCTGATTCTTATCTTAATCTTAGAAACAACCATCCTTTAATCAGGAGTGGATGTAGCTTATCTTAATCTTAATATTACAAACCATCCTTTAAAAAGGAATGGTTGCAACTTATCTTAACCTTACCTTAATCTTAATCTTAATAATACAAATCATCCTTTAAACAGGAATGATTGTAACTTAACTTAATCTTAATCTTAATCTCATTCTTAATCTCTATATACAAACCTCTCCTGGAAGGGATTGGCCGTATCTAATTCGAACCTGGGATTTAGGTGATCCCACCGCACCATCTTAACGCCACCTACTCTGGACGGAAGTCCAGCGTAGCTGAGCCGGCAACCGGCCCTAGGCACAAGTCCGAAGACAAGTCCTTAAGCGGAAGTCGAATCTGCTATAGATACCGACTCCCTTTCCTTAGCATGCATGACCGGAGATCGGTCCCGGGTTTCCTCACTCAAGTTCCAGTTAGTAGTTAACTCAAGACCACGTTTGTTGGTTAACCTCTTTCGGTTCATATCGTCCCTCATTGGGGGGTTCCTTAGTCTCACTCAATTCCTTACTAAACATTGGTTAGTAAGTTCTCACGATATGTTGTGTTTTTTCAAACATCACACAACAATACAACATATATATATATATATTCCGGTTGCATGCTTTATCTTGTTTAGTGAGCACACAAAAACAAATAGCACACAAGCCGAGGGACACCTCGTTAGCAAGCAGGTCACAAGAAGAAACAACTGTACCGTTCACCGTTGGCCGTTCAGTTGCTTAATCTCTTCCGGAGTCCCATTCCAAGTCCTAAAACATTCATTCAGTTTTAGGTTGTTAATCACTTAACTCAATTCAACTTACTTAGCTTGTTTAACTTACTTAATTTACTTACTCTTAACTCTTAATGATCCCAACCTAACACTTCTTAAGTCTTACCACTTAATCTTACAACTTAACCTTACACTTTTAAGTTTATATTTAACTTAACTTAATCTCTTAAGTTCTTAGGGTCTCAATCATTACTACCCTACCAAAGGCATACCTTATTACCCTTTGCCATTTTTAGAATTCAAAATTCTTTTTTTTTTTCTAAGTGTTAAGGGTCGACCGACCCACCGACCGACCCAACCCCTGGGTCGGTCCATTACAGAAACTCTTCCGTCTCTTGAAACTCATCCGACCGACCCAAAGCTAAACCGACCGACCCAAAACCCTCTGGGTCGGTCCTCTGCCGAGCATTTTCCTTCATTAAATCTTGCCCGACCGACCCACCGACCGACCCATCCTTATGGGTCGGTCTATTGCCGAAACATTCTGCTGGGTTAGCAAGGTCCGACCGACCCAGAACTGGGTCGGACCCTGGGTCGGTCCACTACAGATTCTTCTATTAAATGTTCTTTCAATTCCAAACTCTTCCACAAGTGTCCTAATAGGTCCAACACCATCTTGGCACCTTAAACCCACCTTATAACCTCCTTTAAATACCTTAAATCATCCACCAAAATCCACCTTAGTCATTATGCATTTTCCTTGTAATAATGCTACTCTTGTAATGCTTTCCTCTAGGTTTCTAGGTGGTGGTTCATACTTAATGTAACCACTATGCCAAATGTTTTCTTCACCACTATAACATCATCTCCCAAGCATCTCTCACTATCTAAAACTCTTTCAAGCATTTACTAAAGTTCCTTCACAAGCTTAAGCTTCCATACACCAACACCTTATTTCCTTCCTAGTTGTTTACCAACATTTGCCTAAGTTCTAAATACTCAATTACATTCTCTTGATTCTAAATCCCCCAAGGTAATGCCTAAGTCATTACCACTCATTCCAACACTTTATCTTACCCCTCTTCATCAAGACAATCTCTAAAACTTCCTAGTACTTCCTTAGTCATTATATTCCCTTAGAACATATCTTAATCACCTTAAACATCATACCTTCTCCTTAAACTTATGCTCAAGTCTTATATTCCTCATCTCATGACTTTGGTGTGTTCAATACACCCACCTAAACTCTAAATTCCTCATAGACCATTCTAGGTCATTCTCATCCTTAAGAACTCCTTAGTTAACTCATTTCCACTCAAATTCTTCATAATGACTCCTAGTAAATCCTAGGTCATATTGATTCACCACCTTCACCTAAACACTTATTTTCTACTCAAATTTTGCCATAGCTCCTCTAGTATATTCTCATGCCCAAATGCATTGTTTTTCTCACACAATAACCTCACACACACCAAGTCCTTTCTCATCACAATTCCTCATCCAAATCAACTCATTCACAACAACTCAATATTTGCAATAATCTTAAATTGCATAGCACTAAGGCTCTTAAATGACATGGCTCTTAGGCCCTTAAATGACTTAAACTTAAACACTGAATTTCCCACATATATAAGCTTTCAACCTGCAAATACACTCATCAATCTCATAGTAATTATAATGCCTTAAAATCCACCTTAACTTATATTACTAACTCATTCTCATTAGCTCCTTAATCACAAGTTCATAAGCTTGTTTAAGTTCTTTTTTTAGGTTACATAACCCATTACAATGTAAGCCCTAGCTACATTGGTACTCATCTAAACTCATTCCTTAAACTTAAACCACCATTAGGTAAGCATTTTACCTTGTTTCCTCAAGCTTATCTTAACTCCTCCTTAGACCTTCTTCTTGAATGAATATCGGCCACCACTCAAACTTCTCTTGCCAATGTTCTAATCAATAACCAATGACTCATATGAGCACTAAACAATCACTAACCTTAAGGAATAAAACCTAGGTTAGAAATGTGTTCTAAGGTATTAAACTGAATGTTTTACCTTGGATTCTCAAAGCAAGCTTTGGATATGAATTAAGTAGGACCTCCTCTAGCCTTGGAGAATAGAATCAAGCTAGAACAATGGATAAAAACAAGGCCCCATGAGTAGAAATTTTCGGCCATGTACAGAGATGATGGAAACATGGTTTTTCTTACATTTTCTTTACCTTAAGAGAATGGAGAAGCTAATGAGCTCTTCAAACTTGATTTTCCCCCATCAATGGAGTTTTCTCATGGCACCAAAATGGAGCTTTGAAAGATTTGAAAAGATAGAAAGATAGGTCTTGACCTAACTAAGAAAATCTACACTTAGTTTTTGATTTGGAGCAAAGATGAACACTTGGTGAGCATTTGAAGGTGAGCACCATGGAAGAAGCTCTCTCGGTTTGGAGCAAGAGAAGGGAAGAAAACCGTGGGTGAAGAGAGAAATGAGGAAAGAAAAAAGGTAGCTAATATAAGGTATTTTGCTTTATAAAGCAAATAGTACTTCTTTACTTATCTCTTCTTTTCCTTTCTCATTTGATGACTCATGTGGTGACTCCCCACATAAAACCGGCCACCCCCTTAATATAAGGCTAACATGGTCTTTGTTGACCAATTAATTGACTTATATTGATTAAAACTTAACTAGTCACTAAAGTTACTATTCACTAATCAAGGCACATAATCGGGAAATTTTTGATTTCCCATTGATTTAGACCTCCTAATGTGATACTAATTAGTACACATGTTGATTAAAGAGTAATGATGGACATTTAGCCACTCAAAACTCAATTCTAAGACAATTTCTCAAAAATGTGCTTTAAGACTTCTTAAAGCACATTTTGTGTTTTAACTTGTTTTCAAGCTTGGTTTTCTTTGCTAATTGATTTAAAATGACCATTAGGATATTACTAAGGTCTTATCATGATATTTGGGTACTCACCCAAGTCTCTCCAAGCTTAGAGCACGTTTTTGCCCTGATTGCCCTTAAGGCACTTTCTTATGTTTTCCTTGGTTTAAATTGTCTACCAATCTTTCTAAGGCATATTTTAGCCTTAATACATCATGATTTGATGTTTTCTTAGCATACTTAGGTTTGGGGTATTTCAGAGGAGTTAAACAAAAGGCGGCCACACTTCCACAAGTACCAGCAGCAATTTGAGAAAGTCGAGCGAAGTGCTGACCGGCCAAGACCATCTATTGAAAAACCTCCTACAGTGGAGATGAAACCTCTTCCTTCTCATTTGAAATATTCTTTTCTTAATGAACCATCGGAATTACCTGTTATAATCTCTTCTGATTTGACAGGAACTCAAGAGAAGCAACTACTGGAGGTATTGCGCAATCACACATCAGCTATTGGTTGGTCGATAGCAGATATTAAAGGAATCAGCCCTCAGTTGTGTTCTCACCGAATCTATATGGAAGATAACTACCGACCATTGGCTCAGCCTCAGCGGCGTCTTAACCCAGTTCTAAAAGAGGTAGTTAAGAAAGAGGTGATCAAACTACTCGATGCAGGCATTATTTACCCTATTTCAGACAGTAAATGGGTAAGTCCAGTTCAGGTGGTACCAAAGAAAGGAGGAATAACTGTGGTTCCTAATGAAAAGGGTGAGCTGATTACCCAGCGTCCCACTACAGGATGGCGGGTTTGTATTGATTATAGAAAATTAAATGATGCTACTCGTAAGGACCATTTTCCATTACCTTTTATTGATCAAATGTTGGAAAGACTAGCTGGACATGACTACTACTACTTGCTTTCTGGATGGCTTTTCAGGTTATTTTCAGATCCCTATAGCTCCTAAGGATCAGGATAAGACAACTTTTACCTATCCGTATGGAACCTATAGTTATAAAAAATGCCATTTGGATTGTGTAATGCTCCAGCCACGTTTCAACGTTGTATGATGGCCATCTTTGCTGAATATATTGAGAAGTGCATTGAAGTTTTTATAGACGATTTTTCTGTTTATGGTCTAACATTTGAATCCTGTCTAGAAAACCTTGATCTTGTGCTGTCCAGGTGTGAAGAAACCAATCTGGTGTTAAATTGGGAAAAATGCCACTTCATGGTTCGAGAAGGAATCGTCCTGGGCCACAAAATTTCTTCAAAAGGTATTGAGGTAGACCGGGCTAAAGTCGAGGTAATTGAAAAGCTCCCACCACCATCTTCTGTTAAAGATATTCGTAGTTTTCTTGGGCACGCAGGTTTTTATAGAAGATTCATTAAAGATTTTTCCAAAATCTCTAAACCTCTGTGTGATCTACTAGCGAAGGATGTTAAGTTCCATTTTTCTGAAGAATGTCTGAAAGCTTTTAATTTATTAAAAGAAAAGCTAATTTCTGCACCTGTCGTTGTGTCTCCTGATTGGTCACTCCCTTTTGAGATAATGTGTGACGCTAGTGATTACGCTGTGGGAGCCGTGTTATGTCAGAAGATTGATAAAATTCTTCGGGTAGTATATTATGCAAGTCGAACTTTAAATGATGCCCAGAAAAATTATGCGACCACAGAAAAAGAATTACTAGCTGTAGTTTTTTCTCTAGATAAGTTTCGATCTTATTTACTGGGTGGAAAAATTATTGTGCATACTGACCACTCTGCTCTTAAGTATTTGTTCGCTAAGGCAGAGTCAAAACCCAGGTTGATTAGGTGGATTCTCCTATTGCAAGAATTTGATATTGAGATCAGGGACAAGAAGGGAACACAAAATGTGGTAGCTGATCATCTGTCCAGAATGGAGGCATCTGATGATGGGACTCCCATCAACGAGTCCTTCCCCGATGAGTCAGCATTTGCAGCTAAAGATGTTGAGGATCCATGGTTTGCTGATATCGCTAACTACCTTGTTAGAAAGATTGTTCCAGCTGATATGACTTATCAGCAGAGGAAGAGGTTCTTTTCCATTGTCAAACATTATTTTTGGGATGACCCTTATCTATTTAAAGTATGTGCAGATGGTATCATTAGGAGATGTGTCCAGAAGTCAGAGGTCAGAAACATTCTCCTCCATTGCCATTCCAGAGAAGCCGGTGGACATCATGGCGCCACTCGAACCGCCGCAAAAATAGAATCAGGTTTTTTCTGGAACACCCTTCACAAGGATTGTCATGCGTTGTTTCGCATGTGATCGGTGTCAAAGGCAAGGTAATCTATCTCGTCGGAATGAGCTACCACTGAATAACATGTTAGAAGTTGAGCTATTTGACGTTTGGGGTATTGATTTTATGGGTCCCTTCCCAAACTCTTTCGGTAATCTTTACATCTTAGTAGCTGTTGATTATGTTTCAAAATGGGCGGAAGCCCTTGCCTGTTCTACTAATGATGCTAAAACTGTTGTGAAGTTCCTGAAGAAAAATATTTTCACTCGATTCGGCGTTCCTCGAGCCATAATCAGTGACGGTGGCTCCCATTTCTGTAACCGCCAGTTCGCAGCGCTATTAAAGAAGTATGGGGTTAGACATAAGGTTGCCTTACCCTACCATCCTCAAACAAATGGGCAGGCCGAAGTGACAAACCGAGAGCTCAAGTGGATCTTGCAAAAGACGGTGAACTCTTCTCGAAAGGATTGGTCACTTCGATTAGATGAAGCGCTCTTGGCCTACCGCACTGCTTTCAAGACACCAATTGGCATGTCTCCCTACAAGTTGGTTTTTGGAAAGGCATGCCACTTGCCTGTGGAATTAGAATACAAGTCATATTGGGCCTTGAAAGCTCTTAATTTTGACCTACAGCAAGCCGGTGATAAACGCAAGTTCCAGTTGACAGAGTTGGAGGAACTCAGAAACGAATCCTACGAGAATGCTGTAATATATAAGGAACGCACCAAGCGCTGGCATGACAAGATGATTGCCAATCGAGAACTTAAGGTGGGGGACCAAGTCCTGCTTTTCAACTCCAGGCTCAGATTCTTGAGTCCTAACGTGGTTAAGTCCGAAGTGTTATGTTATCAAGACCTATGAGTCTAAATGGTTGTGTTACCTAGACCTATGTGTCTAAAGGATGTTATGTTATTAGGACCTATGGGTCTAAATGTTGTTATGTTGCCCAGACAAGAGAGTCTAAGGGTTGTTATGTATGTGCAAATGTTGTTAAGGTACCCGGACCAGCAAGTCCGAGGTTACTATGTAAGTATGTTATGTGATGTATGGATGTGGATATGTTACTACGGACCGTCAAGTCCGGGACTGTGATGTAAAGTATGTTTGGTTATGGAAGTGTTTTATTATACAAGTAATTCCCGTATTCTAACCCAATGATATGTGGAAAGTGTGAACTTCGGGGATGAAGTTCTTTTAAGGGGGGTAGATTGAAATACCCCAAACCTTAATAAGTTGTTTAAACATTAAATAATAAATTATTAAGACTAAAAAGAGTCTCAGAAACACTAGTAAACAATTTAATAAATAGTAAATACAATTAATTGCCTAAAAGGCAATAAGGACAAAGTATGCTCTAAGCTTGGGATAATTTTGATTAAGGCTTGATGAACTTACCAAGACCTTACTTATATATTAATGAGCCTATTAAATCAATTATCAAAGAAAACGAGCTTGGAAACAAGTTAAAACGCAAAATGTGCTTTAAGGAGTCTTAAAGCACATTTTTGAGAAAAATTGTCTTGTAAATGAGTTTTGAATGGTTAAATGACCATCGATACGCTTTGATTAATATGTGTACTACTTAGTATCACATTTGGAAGTTTAAATTAATAAGAAATCAATATTTCACTCCTATGTGTTTTGTTATAGTGAATAGTAACTAAAATAAGCTAGTTTGTAACATATGTCAACATGTGTAATTTAATTGAGCAATAAAGACTAAGTAACCCCTAATATTAAATGGGGGCCGGTTTTGCATGTGGTGAGTCACCACCCTTGCTAACTGATTGAGTAAATAAGTGAGTAATTGAAAAAGCACTATTTGCTTTACGTAATTAATATCTTCAAAAAGCAACTACAATCAGTGATTCTTTTCATTCCTTCATTTCCTCCTTGCTGTCTCACGTAGCCATCTCCTTCCTGCTCTCTTTCACGTAATGGAACAGCACCACCAGACTTCATCTTCAAATCCATGTAACTCCTAGCTCACTTGTCCAAATTAAAAACTAAGACCACCGATCTCTTAGTCTCGTCAAGCTCTTCGACCTAGTCCTTTCAAATCTTCAAGAGCTCCATTTTGGTGCCAAGAGGAATCTCCATGGAAGGAGCTTGAGTTCATCTTTTCATATATTATGGTTCTCCTTTGCTTCAAGGTAAGGAAACTCAAAGAAAAATGATGTTTCCTCCATGTTTTATGTTAACCAAAAATAGCTTGAAATTCCTTTGGAAATGAACTTACGTTGTCTATTGAAACTACCTAAAGAGCCAATGGTAAATGACTTAGAAAAATGTTCTCAAAGAGACTAGTAAAGGACATACATATTGTTGTGTGTATTTGCAGGTCAAAGGCAAATATATGTGGAAATTCAATGTTTAAGAATTATGCATTTTAAGAGCCTAAGTGCTATGCAATTTAAATGGTGCACTATGTTGTTATGTGGTGTATATTTGGTGAAGTTTTGAGTATAAGAGTGTACTGGGAAGTTTATACATATGCTGGGCGTAAAGAGCTTAAGCAGCAGGACTGAAAAAAAATTACAAGTACGTCGATTCTGTAGGTTGGGTCCGGGACCTAAGTCATGGGTCATGTCCCGGACCAGAGGTGCAAAATAGGCCGAGAGTTATACATAGATATAGGTCCGGGACTTGGGTCTTGTACAAGGACCCGGACCACCCTCCTTAAATCACCCGAGAGTTTTTTTGCCTAGACTGGTCGGGACTTAGGACCTGTATGAAGTCCCGGACCACCCTGTTAAATGTAGCCGAGAGTACAAGACTGTCTTGGTCCGGACTTAGGGTGAGTACAAGGTCCCGGACCACCCTATCAAAACATACCGTGAGTTTGTGTAAGTGTTGATCCGGGACTTGGGTCTTGTACAAGGACCCGGACCACCCTCCTTAAATCACCCGAGAGTTTTTTTGCCTAGACTGGTCCGGGACTTAGGACCTGTATGAAGTCCCGGACCACCCTGTTAAATGTAGCCGAGAGTACAAGACTGTCTTGGTCCGGGACTTAGGGTGAGTACAAGGTCCCGGACCACCCTATCAAAACATACCGTGAGTTTGTGTAAGTGTTGATCCGGGACTTAAGGTAAGGACCAAGTCCCGGACCACTCTAAAGATGTTGTTTAAGGTATAAAAATGATGTGTAAGATGAGGATTGATAAGTAATGATGTTGTAAGGATGTTAAGGACATGTTAGATGTGATATAAAGACAACCAAGTGGGTGGAAAGTTGTAATAAAATGTGAAAGTAAAACAAGTTAAAAATGTCAAGTTGTTTAACTAGTTAATGAGGGTAAGTTATGAGCATTAGACTTTAAACAAACATGTTACCCCGGATGTTAATAAAAGTAGATGTGATGTTGTCAGTTGTTCGAGAATTGCTCGAGGAACGTAAATGGACATGATAAAGTGGACTCCGGTGACAGGTATGGTTTTCTTGCAACCTGTGTCCTACCGGATTACACCGGCTTGTATGCCAATGTGTTTTCTGTATGTTTGCCACGTTATAAGATAAATCATGAAACGAGTTTACGTCGTTATTGTTGTTGTATGTTTACGTGCCGATACCGGTAACCTCGAATGCGCTTGAAGGCTAGTTAACCACTATTAGGTAAACGTAGGAGAACGGTATCTGGTAACAACCTTTCTGACCTAAGGAACGTTCTAACCACGGCTATGCGTGAGTTAGTTATGTGATGTTTGTGTGTGATGGTTGTGTGTGAATGTATGACTCTCCCTTCCCTTGTGTGTGTCTAACAAGACTTAACCCAATGTTGTGATTGTTTAATTAAGTTCAATGTTGTGCTTCTAACAAGTGCTAACGGGGAATGAGGAGTCCGGTAGTTCCGGCCACGCGTGTGAGTATGGGAGTCGATGTCATTTACCGGTTCGATTCTCTTTGTATGTTTAGGTTGTTTTCCAACTTGGTTTCCAACCTTCCCTTTAGCTTAACCAAGGCTATTACTGACTCACGTCGGGCCACAGGGGCATACTATGTTATGTTTGTTCGGTGTGCTTGGGTCACTATATCCGAGACACCTTGTGTTAAGTTATCCGTTCATTTAACGAGACGGTAATGAGTTATGTAATGAGCTCATCATGAGACTGGCAACATTCTCTAGGCTCACCAGTGTATTAACGATGTTTGGGTCGGTTCCTAAGAGAACCATTTCCGTTATGTTATGTGATGTTGTTGTAATGCAATTTCTATTGCGATGTTATTATGTACACGTTGAAACGTGAAAGTGTTGTTATGTGTTGTTATGGGATGCATGTTATATGTTGTAAAATGTGGAGTATGTGGATCATGGATATGAATCCCAGTTTGTGATAAGAGGCGTTTAAGGATAACCTGAATAACGGGTAAGTGTCGTCTATTAAGGAAGTAGCTCCATTAGAGGAGAAGCACTCTAGGGATAATGAATACCATGAGTGACTTATCAAATAAGGATGTATATCCGTTTATTGAGCCCATTGAGGCGAAATGTTATGTGTTGTGTGTTTACAGTTGCATGCACGATTTAAATATAATCAACCGCATGCTAAGACGACAATTAGTTGTGCGTGGCCCGGTAGCATGTGGGCTGCGGGATTACCATACCAGCAAAGGTGCTGAGCCCCTTGGGGGCCACCCTTTCTCTTCTTTTCTTATTTCAGGTACGAAGTGCTGGAAGTCGTTCGAGAGTAGGACGGGGTAGTTGTTGCGTACGGGTAATTGATGTAATTACTTGTAACCTGTAGGTGTAGTAAGACCGAAATTGTTCTCGGCATTAGTTGTAAATACTCGGTACAGTTGGAAGGTATTTGTATAAAGAATGTTGGTAGTAATAAAGGAGACGGTATTGTATAGTTGCTCGGGGATCTAGTCCATCAGACCGATACAGTTGTGTAAATGTTAGCCTTGTTAGCCACGTGGGTGGTTAACGGCGTGTAACACCCATGAGTTAAGTTATGTGATGATGTGTATTTTCCGCTGCAGTTTAATGTTAAGTATGTTGTTGTGTGTTGGGGTGTTACAGTTATAAATGTTATGACAATGATATGGTTTAGATGGAATTAATATAAGGAAGGGTACTCACATAAAATAATGTGACAAACTATAAATAAATGAGATTTATAAACTAAGGTGTTTATGGAATAAACCTTAGGAGTTGTAATCATACAACATAAGATGTTACATGATATTAGGATAATAATCTTAATATAAGTTGTATAATATAATACAACTAATGGGAATAATCATCTAACATAAGATGATAAAATGTAACATATGATATAAGAGTTTATTAAACTCATGGGAATTACCTACGTGGTAAATATATACATACACAAGGATAATGTATATAAGGTGGATATATCTTTTGGTTGGAAACCATATGATTTAATGGTGGTGGTTATTAAAAAAAATATATATATATAGTCATGAACTATAAGTTATGAGTTTTGGATACAATACAAAAAAAATAATAATATACTACAATCATGCGTGACTACATGCAACTATAGGATATGTACCTAAGCTAGATGGTGGACAAGATTAAAAAGAAATACAACGAATTAAATTTAACAGTTGAAATGTTATGACGTACGCGTCTAAGTAACAAAACCGACTGTTTTAGAGAAACCCGTAACGAACAACTGTAGAAAACAGGGGTGAACTGTTGATAAGTGTCCAAATGAGCATGTTTTATAGGTGTATTTCATATATTATATTAGCACTTTTCTTGCTCATTTCTCCACTTCGGTTAGTTTTCCTCTAGTTTATGTTTTATTATTATCTCACAAATTTATGGTTTAAACATGAGGAAAACCAAGCTGGAAGTAAAGTAGACGAAGAGACGAACACATAGACGCAAACGGCTCAGAAAACGGAGTCCAAACGAAGAATCTAGAGCCGGTCAAAATTCGTAGAAGAAATAAGCCTGTACGTCGTGAAAACAGGCGGACAAGAGACAAGTGCAACCGCCCAAAATGGGGCGGACACTCACACTTGCAACCGCCCATAAAGAGGCGGACAAGAGTAAGGCACAACCGCCTGATATGGGGCGGACAGCACACATAGCCAACGCCTGTTATGTGGCGGACACAACATGAAGAACCGCCTGTTCTTGGGCGGACTCGTCACACACTAACCGCCTAATATGGGGCGGACATACATAAGGCAACCGCCTGTTACAAGGCGGACACCAGGCGGTCGTGACTACAATCAACGCCGCGACTAGTTTTCTTCTTCGCGCCTACTCTGCAACTCTCATCTGCAACTCGCAATATCTGCTCCGCCTACCTTAAATCGCGTACGCGTTTCGGCTCTGTCCCCTGCAATAAATGAAGCAATCAATGCTTCAATTAATGAAGCAAATCAATCCGCAATCAAATTCGTACGGATCTTCTTCTCCTCTGCCTCTATATAAACTCACCCCTTCAACACAACAAAGACACCACGCACGACGGGAGTCTGAAGAAACCATTCACCACACTCACCCATTCACTTCCACTTATTTTCCTCCCGTAACACCACAACATTCCATACTCACGCAGTAACAAAAGAAATAGAAGAGTAGCAGTGAGAGCGAGAGCAGACCCGTTCTTTCTCTGAAATAATGTCAAATTCTATCTTTGCTATCTTCTTATCTCCGTTAATGTCTGAGTAATTTTCTTTTGTATCCTAGGAGGGGGTTTATTTCTAATATTACGTAAAACAGTATTTATCACTTGTCTCTCTTATTTAACTTGTTTTAATTCCTTTCAACAAATATTGTTAAATGCTTTGCGTGACGAACAACTGCATTTATTTGGTAACTATCAACATATGATTTTGAGATAGTCAAGGTACCACAAAGGAATTAATCTTAGTATTTACACTCCGGATTGAGCAGGAAAATACTAAGGCTTTTATTAAGAGTTCGTAACTGACAATTATTAACTCTAATAGGCAATAAATAATTGAGACATGATTATAAATATGTTTAAGTAATTTAGGCAATTCCCCCGCTATCCTAGGATACATTTTTCCATCCACATCACTTAATTCACCTTTTACTATTTTTATTATTTCTGTACTAATCCAACAACAAATCAAGCTTGCCTCCGGCTAAACCCCTTTTTACAGTTTTTAATCAACTACCAAGACTAGGATAATTGAACAATCTCTCTGTGGATACGACACTTGTTTTACTACTACGACCGGGATTCGTTTGCAGCCCGACGTTTAATTTGAGTTTTTAATTTCTTTTCTTTTAATTTTACACCAGTTTAACCACTCAGATAAGCACTTCTGCAAATTGGCGCCGTTGCCGGGGAGATTGATTCCATCAATTTCCCTAGTTTCCGGTAGTTCACTCGCTATATTATAATAATCTGTTAATACTATTAAATTGTTAATCTCGGACATCTGACTTGGACATCTGACTTGGACATCTGACTAGGACATCTGACTTGGACATCTAACTTCGACATCTTAATATTATTGTTATTATTTCTGTCATTTCTTTCCATTGTCCCTAACTACTAACTTAAAATTTCCTGTCATCTCTTTCCATTGTCCTTAACATTTAATTTCCATTGTCCTTAACATTTCATTTCCATTGTCCTTAACATTTCATTTCCATTGTCCTTCAAATTTCTGTTTACTAACTACTAACTTATAATTTCCAGTATACTAACTCCTAACTTTAATTTTCTGTCATTTCTTTCCCTTGTCATTTAATATTCTGTCATTTTACTCTTGTTAAAAAAAACAAAAAAATATATCAGTGTTGTTTAACTAACGTTTATCAGCCTAACCAATATATTTGCTTTTCTTTATCTATTACTAATTAATTTTGCAGTTTCTCACAAACCACAAGTTATCTTCTGTGCATGCCAAACACTCGAACCCAAGGCTCTCCACCGATCAGTCCGAGCCCCGAACCCGAGCGCACGTTATTACAAGCACAAAGAAACCTGAGAAATCAAGCCATGGCCAATAACGAAGTTATAAATGAAATAGACCATGCAAATCAACCAGAACACCGTGCACTATCCGATTACCACCAACCGAACACCGAAGGAAGAGCATCAGCCATAGTTCTCCCCGAACTAACACCACAAGAAGCCGGACGATGGGTTTTCAAAACTCACTACATCACCGCCGTCCGGGATCTAGGCAAGTTTAGTGGAGAGAACCTAGATGAAGCCCCAAATCATCTGAGTCTCTTCCTAGACTTCTGCAATTCCTTTGGTCAGACCGGCAACGTCAAAGAAAGAATCCGTCTACAACTATTTCCTCACTCATTATCGGATTCAGCAAACAGGTGGTATCGAAGCCTTCCCTCCCGATCAATCACCACATGGCTGCAAATGGCCCAAAAATTCCTTGCCAAATACTACCCAACCAGTAGAACGAGGCAATTGATCGGTGAAATCAACACATTCTGTCAGGAGCCGGGAGAAACATTATACGACGCATGGGACAGATTCAAGGATATTCTAATGAAGTGTTCCCACCATGGTCTCGACGATCAATCCCTCTGCCTGTCATTTTTCAATGGTCTAGATGATGGAAACCGACTACTCGTCAATTCCTCTGCAGGAGGAAGTTTCATGATGAAATCTCCTAAAGAAGGAATGGACCTTCTCAAAACCATGACGAGCAATACCAGACAGTGGATGAGATCCAAGGGAAGAACGCCACGAGCAGCAGGCCTACTCCACGTTGAGCCTACAGATCATTTATCAGCCCAGATCTCGTCCCTTGCAAAGATGGTGGAAAAGCTAACAACATCTCAAAACGAAATTGTAAAAACAATAGCTTCCCCACCTACAAGTTCACCATCAGTTCCACCTACAGAACCATGTGTCATATGCGTCGGTCCTCATGAAACCCATCAGTGCGAAGGCAAAGGCCAGTACGAGGAAGTACAATTCATAGGAAACCGCCCCGGTAATTCCTACAACAATAACATCAACAACAACTACCCATGGAGAAATCACCCGAATTTCTCATGGAAAAATAATGATCAGAACCAAGGAGGGCAGAACAACAATTCCAATACCTATCAGGGGAACAGACCCCAACCAAATTCTAATATGGGTTATAGAGCACTAGGTGCCCCTCCAGGTTTCCAACAACAACAACAACCATCTTCATCCTCTGTTGATCCAAATGCAGAACTTAAAGAGATGATGAAAGGATTCATGTCCATAACTCAGAACCAGCTCTCTGCACAAGAAGCCTTCAACTAGAAAATCGAAGGTAAATTCAATCAACTTGCAGAACAACTTGCTCGAAGACCGCCAGGGGCTCTCCCCAGCCAAAATGAACCAAATCCAAGAGAGCAAGCTGATAAGTGCGAAATATATAGACTTTTAAGGGTTTAATTACCTTATAATTTGCAGTATTTTAAGTAATATTTCTCACTTATCTTACGATTTTCCTAGATTTATGTTTTGATATGAATTGATATATTTTATGTGTTAAATGTAGGAAAAAGTGTTGGAATCAAGTAGTTTACTTCACAAGCTTTCCAACGCAACAAACGGCAAGTAAAACGGACTTATAACGAAGAATCTGGAGCCGATTCAAGATTGGAGGCGGATAGGAGGCGTCCGCCTGTTAACGCGCGGACACGAGACAGTAGAGACGACCGCCTCTTATCGGGCGGACGGAGCAAGAGGCAACCGCCTAATAAGGCGCGGACAAGACTAGGGAGGCAGCGCCTGAGAGAACCGCCTCATTAGGCGCGGACAACACTGAATTCGACGCCGTCTTCTTCGTTCTTCGTTCTTCAATCGGCGCCGCAGTCGAACTACCTTCATTAATTGCAGACGGTCGCCCACCTTAATTTGTGCACGCGTGACTGGCTCTGCAATCAATTCCTGCTGCGGATCATAAATTAAATTTCTGTCTGCAATCAATTGCTCTACCCGATGAAATCTCTAACTGCAATCTTCACGGATCTGCACCAACTCCACCGCCATCTACTCACTAGCTCACTGTCCCTGTCACTTCTCCGTTGTCTACTTCTGAAATCCTCCGCCTATATAAACCCACACTCTGCTTGCTAAAAAATCATCCAGTCATTCATGCACCCATCTACCCAATCCATTCATCTTTCAATCCACGAATTCATCCATTCACCCACGCATCCATCTCCCACGCTCGCGCTCCATTCACTTCATTTACCTCATCAAAAATCATCACCCATCCACTCCATTAAATTCCCACGCAAACACATACAACCCACTTTCCATTTTATTTTCTTGTTACGCACCAGTTTACAAGAATAAAGTTAGCAGTCAGCGCACGACGGAGTTGAAGCGAGGAACCGGAGTGAACTTCTAAACTGGAGTTACCTCTTACCCTTACTTTAATTTATTTAATGCATTCCTTCTCTGTTATGGGTGTTTTTGTAACGATGAGCGAGTAACTATTTTAGCTTCCCGGGTTGGGAAGCGAACCTATTTCCTAAATTCTGTTATGTGAGTCTTCGAATAAATTTTGTTAACTGCAACAGTTCAATTCCTGTCCTTCAAATGTTTTAATTATTTGGCCAGTAATTATAACAACCCTTGTAGTTATTTTATTAAAATGCGAGAGCTGAGATAAATAACTAGACAGAGGAAGTTGAACCTAATTAATAGCTAGAAGCCTGATCCGGCCTATAGGTTAATTAGACTCCAATAGAAACTGCTCTTTATGCGATTAATTATGTCCGGTCTAGAGCATTAGCCTGCTGCTAGGTCTAACAATTGGTTAGGATTCATTATACTTAGTCGTTAATGAATTAATTAAAGTTTCTGAGTTATTGCAGTAAAATTAAAGAAAGGATTTAGTAACAGATATAAAAGGAATAGGTAAGCAAACAACCCGGGGTGCGCTTTTCTATTTATCACATTCACCACTCTTTAAATCCCTCTGTGTTTATTTATCTTTTAAATTGTTCTATTTTTCCTTGTAGTTCAGTTTCTTTTTAATCAATCAATCAAAACCGAAAAAAAGTGATATTTCCTGTTTTCTTTAGTTTAACTTAATTTCCAGTTAATCAAATATTTGTCAATTAATTGTACGAGGTCCCTGAGATCGACAACCCCATTTAATCACTATACCCGCAAAACGATAGGTACACTGCCTATGTGGTAGAAGTAGTCACATATTTCTCCATCAAGTTTTTGGCGCCGTTGCCGGGGACCTCCGGCACGGTTAATTGACATTTTTATTTAATTGGGATAAGTTAAATTTTCATTCTTTTATTTTTTTTTATTTTCTGTTTGATATTTTCTCTTTATTTTTGCCACGTATATAGTTGATCTAGTTTTTCCATATTCATACCAACTCGTCTCTTATGCGTCGGACTCGATCTGCAGGAGAACCTATAGCTGATTTCAGCCAGAGATCGAAAGAGTTCTCCACAGCAGGCGACAACTGCAGTTTGCCATGACGACCAGACAAACTCTGGGGGAGTACCAGCAACCATCAGTAGAAGGACGATCCTCTGCTATCGTCCTCCCTCAAGTGACGCAAACTGAGCTCGACGCCTGGCAATTCAAGACGAGCTTCATCACCACGTTGTACCACCAGAGACAATTCAGCGGGCTTGACTCAGATGATGCCCCACACCACATCTGCATTCCTGGACTTCTGCAATACGTTCAACAAGACGGGAAGCCTGAATGAGCGCATTCGTCTACAGCTGTTCCCCTATTCTCTGAAAGACGGAGCGTCCAGGTGGCTAAGGAGTCTGCAACCGGGTAGCATCCACACTTGGGCTGACTTGGCAAACAAGTTCCTGGCAAAGTACTATCCACCGTCAAAGACAAGGGAAAAGATCGCTGAAATCACAAACTTTTGTCAAGAACCAGGTGAGTCCCTGTATGATTCTTGGGATAGATTCAAGGAGCTGCAAATTCTATGCCCACACCATGGTATGAGTAGCGAAGAACTAGTAGTCATTCTTTAAGGGATTAAACGATTCAAACAAAATAGTACTAAGTTCCTCATCTGGAGGAAACTTTATGGCAAGAACTGGAGATGAAGCGATGGAGCTCTTGGACACCATGACCGCTAGTACCAGACAATGGTGCAAGAACAAGGGGAGAGGTGAGCCAAAAGCAGGTATGTATAATATTCCCCCACAGGATCATTTATCCACTCAACTAACAGCTCTTACTAAAGTTGTGGAAAAGTTAGCTGTAAACCAGACGCAACAGCAAACCGCGAAGGCAGCTACTTCTTCGCCTTTCCTGAATCCTTGCTGTGAGAATTGTGGAGGAGCCCACGAAACGTTCAACTGTGAAGGTCCTAGCTTTGCAGGTAACCCCGAAGAGCTAAAATCGATCAACAACAGACCAGGTAACCCCTATCCTAATAATTTCAATCAGAATAATTGGAGGAACAAAACAACCTCCATGGAGGGGTAATGATCAGTCTATAGGTAATTTTGGGTTCAACCAAAATAGACCACCTTACTTTAGACAGCAGGAGCAATCCCAAAACTCTCAAGGAGGCAGTGGTAAAATTGAGAATATGCTGGCAGAAATCCTCAAACAAGGCCAAACTACAAACTCCAGGATTGCCGAAATAGAAGCTAAACTTTCTGAACAAGCCGCTAAAAACGCTGATCAAGCTTCTATCAACCTGAGCCTAGAGAGGCAAATGAGTCAAATTTCACAACAGCTGGCACAGCGACCGACGGGTTCACTTCCCAGTCAGCCTGACCCTAACCCAAGGGAGCACGCAAAAGCAGTAACTCTGAGAAGCGGCAAGGAACTAGTTTCTGATGTTCCAGAAGTTGAAGAAGATTTTAATAAGCCAGCTGAATCTCAACCTGAAGTGGAGGAAAAACAAATCCCAAGGAGAAGGAGTCTCCTGAATCTCTTACTATTAAACCTTCTCAACTCTCTTATAATCCTCCTATTCCATTCCCTAACAGACTAAAGAAAAAGAACATGGACGAGCAATATGGGAAATTTCTTAATATCTTTAAGAAATTAACTATTAACATCCCTTTTTCTGATGCTTTGTCTCAAATGCCTATGTATGCTAAATTTATGAAGGATATTTTGTCTAACAGGCGTTCTTTGCTGGAGTCTGACACAGTCAAATTGACAGAAAGAGTATCTGCAGTTCTCCTGAAGAAACTGCCACCCAAGTTAGGAGATCCAGGTCTTCCCATCATTCCATGCGCTATCGAGAAGGTGGATTGTGGTAACGGTTTATGTGACTTAAAAGCAAGTATTAATTTGATGCCTTTATCTTTTTAAGAAATTAGGTGTAGGTCAATGTGCTCCCACTTCTGTTCAGTTACAACTAGCAGACCGTTCCATAATTTATCCTAAAGGAAAAGTTGAGGACCTGGTAGTTTCTATTGATAAATTTATTTTCCCTGCTGATTTTATCATCATTGATATGGAGGAAGATACAGATGTACCGCTAATTTTGGGCAGACCGTTTATGAGAACTGCCCGCACTCTCATTGATGTGGAAGGAGGAAAGATTATTCTAAGATTTCATGATGAGCAGGTTGTTTTCGACATGACACACAACATGAAGCGTCCTGCCGCTGTCCAATCCTGCTTTGCAATAGATGTAATTGACTCTTTAGTGCAGGAAACTATTTTAAGCAAAGAAGAAGAGGAAATCCTGGAAAGATGTCTTATGGCATTGCGAAGCTGATGATGAGGATCCAGATATGGCCCTCATGGCTGAGGAGTTAAACAAAAGGCGGCCACACTTCCACAAGTACCAGCAGCAATTTGAGAAAGTCGAGCGAAGTGCTGACCGGCCAAGACCATCTATTGAAAAACCTCCTACAGTGGAGATGAAACCTTCCTTCCATTGAAATATGCTTTTCTTAATGAACCATCGGAATTACATGTTATATCCTATTCTTCTGATTGACAGGAACTCAAGAGAAGCAGAACTACTGGAGGTAGCGCGCAATCACACATCAGCTATTGGTGGTCGTAGCAGATATTAAAGGAATCAGCCTCCAGTGTGTGTTCTCACCGAATCTATAGGGAAGATAACTACCGACCATTGGCTCAGCCTCCGGCGTCTAGCCAGTTCTAAAAGAGGTAGTAAGAAAGAGTGATCAAACTACTCGATGCAGGCATTATTTACCCTATTTCAGACAGTAAATGGGTAAGTCCAGTTCAGGTGGTACCAAAGAAAGGAGGAATAACTGTGGTTCCTAATGAAAAGGGTGAGCTGATTACCCAGCGTCCCACTACAGGATGGCGGGTTTGTATTGATTATAGAAAATTAAATGATGCTACTCGTAAGGACCATTTTCCATTACCTTTATTGATCAAATGTTGGAAAGACTAGCTGGACATGACTACTACTGCTTTCTGGATGGCTTTTCAGGTTATTTTCAGATCCCTATAGCTCCTAAGGATCAGGATAAGACAACTTTTACCTGTCCGTATGGAACCTATATTTATAAAAAAATGCCATTTGGATTGTGTAATGCTCCTGCCACGTTTCAACGTTGTATGATGGCCATCTTTGCTGAATATATTGAGAAGTGCATTGAAGTTTTTATAGACGATTTTTCTGTTTATGGTCTAACATTTGAATCCTGTCTAGAAAACCTTGATCTTGTGCTGTCCAGGTGTGAAGAAACCAATCTGGTGTTAAATTGGGAAAAATGCCACTTCATGGTTCGAGAAGGAATCGTCCTGGGCCACAAAATTTCTTCAAAAGGTATTGAGGTAGACCGGGCTAAAGTCGAGGTAATTGAAAAGCTCCCACCACCATCTTCTGTTAAAGATATTCGTAGTTTTCTTGGGCACGCAGGTTTTTATAGAAGATTCATTAAAGATTTTTCCAAAATCTCTAAACCTCTGTGTGATCTACTGCGAAGGATGTTAAGTTCCATTTTTCTGAAGAATGTCTGAAAGCTTTTAATTTATTAAAAAAAAGCTAATTTCTGCACCTGTCGTTGTGTCTCCTGATTGGTCACTCCCTTTTGAGATAATGTGTGACGCTAGTGATTACGCTGTGGGAGCCGTGTTATGTCAGAAGATTGATAAAATTCTTCGGGTAGTATATTATGCAAGTCGAACTTTAAATGATGCCCAGAAAAATTATGCGACCACAGAAAAAGAATTACTAGCTGTAGTTTTTGCTCTAGATAAGTTTCGATCTTATTTACTGGGTGGAAAAATTATTGTGCATACTGACCACTCTGCTCTTAAGTATTTGTTCGCTAAGGCAGAGTCAAAACCCAGGTTGATTAGGTGGATTCTCCTATTGCAAGAATTTGATATTGAGATCAGGGACAAGAAGGGAACACAAAATGTGGTAGCTGATCATCTGTCCAGAATGGAGGCATCTGATGATGGGACTCCCATCAACGAGTCCTTCCCCGATGAGTCAGCATTTGCAGCTAAGATGTTGAGGATCCATGGTTTGCTGATATCGCTAACTACCTTGTTAGAAAGATTGTTCCAGCTGATATGACTTATCAGCAGAGGAAGAGGTTCTTTTCCATTGTCAAACATTATTTTTGGGATGACCCTTATCTATTTAAAGTATGTGCAGATGGTATCATTAGGAGATGTGTCCAGAAGTCAGAGGTCAGAAACATTCTCCTCCATTGCCATTCCAGAGAAGCCGGTGGACATCATGGCGCCACTCGAACCGCCGCAAAAATACTAGAATCAGGTTTTTTCTGGAACACCCTTCACAAGGATTGTCATGCGTTTGTTTCGACATGTGATCGGTGTCAAAGGCAAGGTAATCTATCTCGTCGGAATGAGCTACCACTGAATAACATGTTAGAAGTTGAGCTATTTGACGTTTGGGGTATTGATTTTATGGGTCCCTTCCCAAACTCTTTCGGTAATCTTTACATCTTAGTAGCTGTTGATTATGTTTCAAAATGGGCGGAAGCCCTTGCCTGTTCTACTAATGATGCTAAAACTGTTGTGAAGTTCCTGAAGAAAAATATTTTCACTCGATTCGGCGTTCCTCGAGCCATAATCAGTGACGGTGGCTCCCATTTCTGTAACCGCCAGTTCGCAGCGCTATTAAAGAAGTATGGGGTTAGACATAAGGTTGCCTTACCCTACCATCCTCAAACAAATGGGCAGGCCGAAGTGACAAACCGAGAGCTCAAGTGGATCTTGCAAAAGACGGTGAACTCTTCTCGAAAGGATTGGTCACTTCGATTAGATGAAGCGCTCTTGGCCTACCGCACTGCTTTCAAGACACCAATTGGCATGTCTCCCTACAAGTTGGTTTTTGGAAAGGCATGCCACTTGCCTGTGGAATTAGAATACAAGTCATATTGGGCCTTGAAAGCTCTTAATTTTGACCTACAGCAAGCCGGTGATAAACGCAAGTTCCAGTTGACAGAGTTGGAGGAACTCAGAAACGAATCCTACGAGAATGCTGTAATATATAAGGAACGCACCAAGCGCTGGCATGACAAGATGATTGCCAATCGAGAACTTAAGGTGGGGGACCAAGTCCTGCTTTTCAACTCCAGGCTCAGATTCTTGAGTCCTAACGTGGTTAAGTCCGAAGTGTTATGTTATCAAGACCTATGAGTCTAAATGATGTTGTGTTACCTAGACCTATGTGTCTAAAGGATGTTATGTTATTAGGACCTATGGGTCTAAATGTTGTTATGTTGCCCAGACAAGAGAGTCTAAGGGTTGTTATGTATGTGCAAATGTTGTTAAGGTACCCGGACCAGCAAGTCCGAGGTTACTATGTAAGTATGTTATGTGATGTATGGATGTGGATATGTTACTCGGACCGTCAAGTCCGGGACTGTGATGTAAAGTATGTTTGGTTATGGAAGTGTTTTATTATACAAGTAATTCCCGTATTCTAACCCAATGATATGTGGAAAGTGTGAACTTCGGGGATGAAGTTCTTTTAAGGGGGGTAGATTGAAATACCCCAAACCTTAATAAGTTGTTTAAACATTAAATAATAAATTATTAAGACTAAAAAGAGTCTCAGAAACACTAGTAAACAATTTAATAAATAGTAAATACAATTAATTGCCTAAAAGGCAATAAGGACAAAGTATGCTCTAAGCTTGGGATAATTTTGATTAAGGCTTGATGAACTTACCAAGACCTTACTTATATATTAATGAGCCTATTAAATCAATTATCAAAGAACCGAGCTTGGAAACAAGTTAAAACGCAAAATGTGCTTTAAGGAGTCTTAAAGCACATTTTTGAGAAAAATTGTCTTGTAAATGAGTTTTGAATGGTTAAATGACCATCGATACGCTTTGATTAATATGTGTACTACTTAGTATCACATTTGGAAGTTTAAATTAATAAGAAATCAATATTTCACTCCTATGTGTTTTGTTATAGTGAATAGTAACTAAAATAAGCTAGTTTGTAACATATGTCAACATGTGTAATTTAATTGAGCAATAAAGACTAAGTAACCCCTAATATTAAATGGGGGCCGGTTTTGCATGTGGTGAGTCACCACCCTTGCTAACTGATTGAGTAAATAAGTGAGTAATTGAAAAAGCACTATTTGCTTTACGTAATTAATATCTTCAAAAAGCAACTACAATCAGTGATTCTTTTCATTCCTTCATTTCCTCCTTGCTGTCTCACGTAGCCATCTCCTTCCTGCTCTCTTTCACGTAATGGAACAGCACCACCAGACTTCATCTTCAAATCCATGTAACTCCTAGCTCACTTGTCCAAATTAAAAACTAAGACCACCGATCTCTTAGTCTCGTCAAGCTCTTCGACCTAGTCCTTTCAAATCTTCAAGAGCTCCATTTTGGTGCCAAGAGGAATCTCCATGGAAGGAGCTTGAGTTCATCTTTTCATATATTATGGTTCTCCTTTGCTTCAAGGTAAGGAAACTCAAAGAAAAATGATGTTTCCTCCATGTTTTATGTTAACCAAAAATAGCTTGAAATTCCTTTGGAAATGAACTTACGTTGTCTATTGAAACTACCTAAAGAGCCAATGGTAAATGACTTAGAAAAATGTTCTCAAAGAGACTAGTAAAGGACATACATATTGTTGTGTGTATTTGCAGGTCAAAGGCAAATATATTGTGGAAATTCAATGTTTAAGAATTATGCATTTTAAGAGCCTAAGTGCTATGCAATTTAAATGGTGCACTATGTTGTTATGTGGTGTATATTTGGTGAAGTTTTGAGTATAAGAGTGTACTGGGAAGTTTATACATATGCTGGGCGTAAAGAGCTTAAGCAGCAGGACTGAAAAAAAATTACAAGTACGTCGATTCTGTAGGTTGGGTCCGGGACCTAAGTCATGGGTCATGTCCCGGACCAGAGGTGCAAAATAGGCCGAGAGTTATACATAGATATAGGTCCGGGACTTGGGTCTTGTACAAGGACCCGGACCACCCTCCTTAAATCACCCGAGAGTTTTTTTGCCTAGACTGGTCCGGGACTTAGGACCTGTATGAAGTCCCGGACCACCCTGTTAAATGTAGCCGAGAGTACAAGACTGTCTTGGTCCGGGACTTAGGGTGAGTACAAGGTCCCGGACCACCCTATCAAAACATACCGTGAGTTTGTGTAAGTGTTGATCCGGGACTTGGGTCTTGTACAAGGACCCGGACCACCCTCCTTAAATCACCCGAGAGTTTTTTTGCCTAGACTGGTCCGGGACTTAGGACCTGTATGAAGTCCCGGACCACCCTGTTAAATGTAGCCGAGAGTACAAGACTGTCTTGGTCCGGGACTTAGGGTGAGTACAAGGTCCCGGACCACCCTATCAAAACATACCGTGAGTTTGTGTAAGTGTTGATCCGGGACTTAAGGTAAGGACCAAGTCCCGGACCACTCTAAAGATGTTGTTTAAGGTATAAAAATGATGTGTAAAGATGAGGATTGATAAGTAATGATTTAAGGATGTTAAGGACATGTTAGATGTGATATAAAGACAACCAAGTGGGTGGAAAGTTGTAATAAAATGTGAAAGTAAAACAAGTTAAAAATGTCAAGTTGTTTAACTAGTTAATGAGGGTAAGTTATGAGCATTAGACTTTAAACAAACATGTTACCCCGATGTTAATAAAAGTACATGTGATGTTGTCAGTTGTTCGAGAATTGCTCGAGGAACGTAAATGGACATGATAAAGTGGACTCCGGTGACAGGTATGGTTTTCTTGCAACCTGTGTCCTACCGGATTACACCGGCTTGTATGCCAATGTGTTTTCTGTATGTTTGCCACGTTATAAGATAAATCATGAAACGAGTTTACAGTCGTTATTGTTGTTGTATGTTTACGTGCCGATACCGGTAACCTCGAATGCGCTTGAAGGGCTAGTTAACCACTATTAGGTAAACGTAGGAGAACGGTATCTGGTAACAACCTTTCTGACCTAAGGAACGTTCTAACCACGGCTATGCGTGAGTTAGTTATGTGATGTTTGTGTGTGATGGTTTGTGTGAATGTATGACTCTCCCTTCCCTTGTGTGTGTCTAACAAGACTTAACCCAATGTTGTGATTGTTTAATTAAGTTCAATGTTGTGCTTCTAACAAGTGCTAACGGGGAAGTGAGGAGTCCGGTAGTTCCGGCCACGCGTGTGAGTATGGGAGTCGATGTCATTTACCGGTTCGATTCTCTTTGTATGTTTAGGTTGTTTTCCAACTTGGTTTCCAACCTTCCCTTTAGCTTAACCAAGGCTATTACTGACTCACGTCGGGCCACAGGGGCATACTATGTTATGTTTGTTCGGTGTGCTTGGGTCACTATATCCGAGACACCTTGTGTTAAGTTATCCGTTCATTTAACGAGACGGTAATGAGTTATGTAATGAGCTCATCATGAGACTGGCAACATTCTCTAGGCTCACCAGTGTATTAACGATGTTTGGGTCGGTTCCTAAGAGAACCATTTCCGTTATGTTATGTGATGTTGTTGTAATGCAATTTCTATTGCGATGTTATTATGTACACGTTGAAACGTGAAAGTGTTGTTATGTGTTGTTATGGGATGCATGTTATATGTTGTAAAATGTGGAGTATGTGGATCATGGATATGAATCCCAGTTTGTGATAAGAGGCGTTTAAGGATAACCTGAATAACGGGTAAGTGTCGTCTATTAAGGAAGTAGCTCCATTAGAGGAGAAGCACTCTAGGGATAATGAATACCATGAGTGACTTATCAAATAAGGATGTATTATCCGTTTATTGAGCCCATTGAGGCGAAATGTTATGTGTTGTGTTTTACAGTTGCATGCACGATTTAAATATAATCAACCGCATGCTAAGACGACAATTAGTTGTGCGTGGCCCGGTAGCATGTGGGCTGCGGGATTACCATACCAGCAAAGGTGCTGAGCCCCTTGGGGGCCACCCTTTCTCTTCTTTTCTTATTTCAGGTACGAAGTGCTGGAAGTCGTTCGAGAGTAGGACGGGGTAGTTTTGCGTACGGGTAATTGATGTAATTACTTGTAACCTGTAGGTGTAGTAAGACCGAAATTGTTCTCGGCATTAGTTGTAAATACTCGGTACAGTTGGAAGGTATTTGTATAAAGAATGTTGGTAGTAATAAAGGAGACGGTATTGTATAGTTGCTCGGGGATCTAGTCCATCAGACCGATACAGTTGTGTAAATGTTAGCCTTGTTAGCCACGTGGGTGGTTAACGGCGTGTAACACCCATGAGTTAAGTTATGTGATGATGTGTATTTTCCGCTGCAGTTTAATGTTAAGTATGTTGTTGTGTGTTGGGGTGTTACAGTTATAAATGTTATGACAATGATATGGTTTAGATGGAATTAATATAAGGAAGGGTACTCACATAAAATAATGTGACAAACTATAAATAAATGAGATTTATAAACTAAGGTGTTTATGGAATAAACCTTAGGAGTTGTAATCATACAACATAAGATGTTACATGATATTAGGATAATAATCTTAATATAAGTTGTATAATATAATACAACTAATGGGAATAATCATCTAACATAAGATGATAAAATGTAACATATGATATAAGAGTTTATTAAACTCATGGGAATTACCTACGTGGTAAATATATACATACACAAGGATAATGTATATAAGGTGGATATATCTTTTGGTTGGAAACCATATGATTTAATGGTGGTGGTTATTAAAAATATATATATATATAGTCATGAACTATAAGTTATGAGTTTTGGATACAATACAAAAAAAATAATAATATACTACAATCATGCGTGACTACATGCAACTATAGGATATGTACCTAAGCTAGATGGTGGACAAGATTAAAAAGAAATACAACGAATTAAATTTAACAGTTGAAATGTTATGACGTACGCGTCTAAGTAACAAAACCGACTGTTTTAGAGAAACCCGTAACGAACAACTGTAGAAAACAGGGGTGAACTGTTGATAAGTGTCCAAATGAGCATGTTTTATAGGTGTATTTCATATATTATATTAGCACTTTTCTTGCTCATTTCTCCACTTCGGTTAGTTTTCCTCTAGTTTATGTTTTATTATTATCTCACAAATTTATTGGTTTAAACATGAGGAAAACCAAGCTGGAAGTAAAGTAGACGAAGAGACGAACATAGACGCAAACGGCTCAGAAAACGGAGTCCAAACGAAGAATCTAGAGCCGGTCAAAATTCGTAGAAGAAATAAGCCTGTACGTCGTGAAAACAGGCGGACAAGAGACAAGTGCAACCGCCCAAAATGGGGCGGACACTCACACTTGCAACCGCCCATAAAGAGGCGGACAAGAGTAAGGCACAACCGCCTGATATGGGGCGGACAGCACACATAGCCAACGCCTGTTATGTGGCGGACACAACATGAAGAACCGCCTGTTCTTGGGCGGACTCGTCACACACTAACCGCCTAATATGGGGCGGACATACATAAGGCAACCGCCTGTTACAAGGCGGACACCAGGCGGTCGTGACTACAATCAACGCCGCGACTAGTTTTCTTCTTCGCGCCTACTCTGCAACTCTCATCTGCAACTCGCAATATCTGCTCCGCCTACCTTAAATCGCGTACGCGTTTCGGCTCTGTCCCCTGCAATAAATGAAGCAATCAATGCTTCAATTAATGAAGCAAATCAATCCGCAATCAAATTCGTACGGATCTTCTTCTCCTCTGCCTCTATATAAACTCACCCCTTCAACACAACAAAGACACCACGCACGACGGGAGTCTGAAGAAACCATTCACCACACTCACCCATTCACTTCCACTTATTTTCCTCCCGTAACACCACAACATTCCATACTCACGCAGTAACAAAAGAAATAGAAGAGTAGCAGTGAGAGCGAGAGCAGACCCGTTCTTTCTCTGAAATAATGTCAAATTCTATCTTTGCTATCTTCTTATCTCCGTTAATGTCTGAGTAATTTTCTTTTGTATCCTAGGAGGGGGTTTATTTCTAATATTACGTAAAACAGTATTTATCACTTGTCTCTCTTATTTAACTTGTTTTAATTCCTTTCAACAAATATTGTTAAATGCTTTGCGTGACGAACAACTGCATTTATTTGGTAACTATCAACATATGATTTTGAGATAGTCAAGGTACCACAAAGGAATTAATCTTAGTATTTACACTCCGGATTGAGCAGGAAAATACTAAGGCTTTTATTAAGAGTTCGTAACTGACAATTATTAACTCTAATAGGCAATAAATAATTGAGACATGATTATAAATATGTTTAAGTAATTTAGGCAATTCCCCCGCTATCCTAGGATACATTTTTCCATCCACATCACTTAATTCACCTTTTACTATTTTTATTATTTCTGTACTAATCCAACAACAAATCAAGCTTGCCTCCGGCTAAACCCCTTTTTACAGTTTTTAATCAACTACCAAGACTAGGATAATTGAACAATCTCTCTGTGGATACGACACTTGTTTTACTACTACGACCGGGATTCGTTTGCAGCCCGACGTTTAATTTGAGTTTTTAATTTCTTTTCTTTTAATTTTACACCAGTTTAACCACTCAGATAAGCACTTCTGCAAATTGGCGCCGTTGCCGGGGAGATTGATTCCATCAATTTCCCTAGTTTCCGGTAGTTCACTCGCTATATTATAATAATCTGTTAATACTATTAAATTGTTAATCTCGGACATCTGACTTGGACATCTGACTTGGACATCTGACTAGGACATCTGACTTGGACATCTAACTTCGGACATCTTAATATTATTGTTATTATTTCTGTCATTTCTTTCCATTGTCCCTAACTACTAACTTAAAATTTCCTGTCATCTCTTTCCATTGTCCTTAACATTTAATTTCCATTGTCCTTAACATTTCATTTCCATTGTCCTTAACATTTCATTTCCATTGTCCTTCAAATTTCTGTTTACTAACTACTAACTTATAATTTCCAGTATACTAACTCCTAACTTTAATTTTCTGTCATTTCTTTCCCTTGTCATTTAATATTCTGTCATTTTACTCTTGTTAAAAAAAACAAAAAAATATATCAGTGTTGTTTAACTAACGTTTATCAGCCTAACCAATATATTTGCTTTTCTTTATCTATTACTAATTAATTTTGCAGTTTCTCACAAACCACAAGTTATCTTCTGTGCATGCCAAACACTCGAACCCAAGGCTCTCCACCGATCAGTCCGAGCCCCGAACCCGAGCGCACGTTATTACAAGCACAAAGAAACCTGAGAAATCAAGCCATGGCCAATAACGAAGTTATAAATGAAATAGACCATGCAAATCAACCAGAACACCGTGCACTATCCGATTACCACCAACCGAACACCGAAGGAAGAGCATCAGCCATAGTTCTCCCCGAACTAACACCACAAGAAGCCGGACGATGGGTTTTCAAAACTCACTACATCACCGCCGTCCGGGATCTAGGCAAGTTTAGTGGAGCGAACCCAGATGAAGCCCCAAATCATCTGAGTCTCTTCCTAGACTTCTGCAATTCCTTTGGTCAGACCGGCAACGTCAAAGAAAGAATCCGTCTACAACTATTTCCTCACTCATTATCGGATTCAGCAAACAGGTGGTATCGAAGCCTTCCCTCCCGATCAATCACCACATGGCTGCAAATGGCCCAAAAATTCCTTGCCAAATACTACCCAACCAGTAGAACGAGGCAATTGATCGGTGAAATCAACACATTCTGTCAGGAGCCGGGAGAAACATTATACGACGCATGGGACAGATTCAAGGATATTCTAATGAAGTGTTCCCACCATGGTCTCGACGATCAATCCCTCTGCCTGTCATTTTTCAATGGTCTAGATGATGGAAACCGACTACTCGTCAATTCCTCTGCAGGAGGAAGTTTCATGATGAAATCTCCTAAAGAAGGAATGGACCTTCTCAAAACCATGACGAGCAATACCAGACAGTGGATGAGATCCAAGGGAAGAACGCCACGAGCAGCAGGCCTACTCCACGTTGAGCCTACAGATCATTTATCAGCCCAGATCTCGTCCCTTGCAAAGATGGTGGAAAAGCTAACAACATCTCAAAACGAAATTGTAAAAACAATAGCTTCCCCACCTACAAGTTCACCATCAGTTCCACCTACAGAACCATGTGTCATATGCGTCGGTCCTCATGAAACCCATCAGTGCGAAGGCAAAGGCCAGTACGAGGAAGTACAATTCATAGGAAACCGCCCCGGTAATTCCTACAACAATAACATCAACAACAACTACCCATGGAGAAATCACCCGAATTTCTCATGGAAAAATAATGATCAGAACCAAGGAGGGCAGAACAACAATTCCAATACCTATCAGGGGAACAGACCCCAACCAAATTCTAATATGGGTTATAGAGCACTAGGTGCCCCTCCAGGTTTCCAACAACAACAACAACCATCTTCATCCTCTGTTGATCCAAATGCAGAACTTAAAGAGATGATGAAAGGATTCATGTCCATAACTCAGAACCAGCTCTCTGCACAAGAAGCCTTCAACTAGAAAATCGAAGGTAAATTCAATCAACTTGCAGAACAACTTGCTCGAAGACCGCCAGGGGCTCTCCCCAGCCAAAATGAACCAAATCCAAGAGAGCAAGCTGATAAGTGCGAAATATATAGACTTTTAAGGGTTTAATTACCTTATAATTTGCAGTATTTTAAGTAATATTTCTCACTTATCTTACGATTTTCCTAGATTTATGTTTTGATATGAATTGATATATTTTATGTGTTAAATGTAGGAAAAAGTGTTGGAATCAAGTAGTTTACTTCACAAGCTTTCCAACGCAACAAACGGCAAGTAAAACGGACTTATAACGAAGAATCTGGAGCCGATTCAAGATTGGAGGCGGATAGGAGGCGTCCGCCTGTTAACGCGCGGACACGAGACAGTAGAGACGACCGCCTCTTATCGGGCGGACGGGAGCAAGAGGCAACCGCCTAATAAGGCGCGGACAAGACTAGGGAGGCAGCGCCTGAGAGAACCGCCTCATTAGGCGCGGACAACACTGAATTCGACGCCGTCTTCTTCGTTCTTCGTTCTTCAATCGGCGCCGCAGTCGAACTACCTTCATTAATTGCAGACGGTCGCCCACCTTAATTTGTGCACGCGTGACTGGCTCTGCAATCAATTCCTGCTGCGGATCATAAATTAAATTTCTGTCTGCAATCAATTGCTCTACCCGATGAAATCTCTAACTGCAATCTTCACGGATCTGCACCAACTCCACCGCCATCTACTCACTAGCTCACTGTCCCTGTCACTTCTCCGTTGTCTACTTCTGAAATCCTCCGCCTATATAAACCCACACTCTGCTTGCTAAAAAATCATCCAGTCATTCATGCACCCATCTACCCAATCCATTCATCTTTCAATCCACGAATTCATCCATTCACCCACGCATCCATCTCCCACGCTCGCGCTCCATTCACTTCATTTACCTCATCAAAAATCATCACCCATCCACTCCATTAAATTCCCACGCAAACACATACAACCCACTTTCCATTTTATTTTCTTGTTACGCACCAGTTTACAAGAATAAAGTTAGCAGTCAGCGCACGACGGAGTTGAAGCGAGGAACCGGAGTGAACTTCTAAACTGGAGTTACCTCTTACCCTTACTTTAATTTATTTAATGCATTCCTTCTCTGTTATGGTTGTTTTTGTAACGATGAGCGAGTAACTATTTTAGCTTCCCGGGTTGGGAAGCGAACCTATTTCCTAAATTCTGTTATGTGAGTCTTCGAATAAATTTTGTTAACTGCAACAGTTCAATTCCTGTCCTTCAAATGTTTTAATTATTTGGCCAGTAATTATAACAACCCTTGTAGTTATTTTATTAAAATGCGAGAGCTGAGATAAATAACTAGACAGAGGAAGTTGAACCTAATTAATAGCTAGAAGCCTGATCCGGCCTATAGGTTAATTAGACTCCAATAGAAACTGCTCTTTATGCGATTAATTATGTCCGGTCTAGAGCATTAGCCTGCTGCTAGGTCTAACAATTGGTTAGGATTCATTATACTTAGTCGTTAATGAATTAATTAAAGTTTCTGAGTTATTGCAGTAAAATTAAAGAAAGGATTTAGTAACAGATATAAAAGGAATAGGTAAGCAAACAACCCGGGGTGCGCTTTTCTATTTATCACATTCACCACTCTTTAAATCCCTCTGTGTTTATTTATCTTTTAAATTGTTCTATTTTTCCTTGTAGTTCAGTTTCTTTTTAATCAATCAATCAAAACCGAAAAAAAGTGATATTTCCTGTTTTCTTTAGTTTAACTTAATTTCCAGTTAATCAAATATTTGTCAATTAATTGTACGAGGTCCCTGAGATCGACAACCCCATTTAATCACTATACCCAAAACGATAGGTACACTGCCTATGTGGTAGAAGTAGTCACATATTTCTCCATCAAGTTTTTGGCGCCGTTGCCGGGGACCTCCGGCACGGTTAATTGACAATTTTTATTTAATTGGGATAAGTTAAATTTTTCATTCTTTTATTTTTTTTTATTTTCTGTTTGATATTTTCTCTTTATTTTTGCCACGTATATAGTTGATCTAGTTTTTCCATATTCATACCAACTCGTCTCTTATGCGTCGGACTCGATCTGCAGGAGAACCTATAGCTGAATTTCAGCCAGAGATCGAAAGAGTTCTCCACAGCAGGCGACAACTGCAGTTTGCCATGACGACCAGACAAACTCTGGGGGAGTACCAGCAACCATCAGTAGAAGGACGATCCTCTGCTATCGTCCTCCCTCAAGTGACGCAAACTGAGCTCGACGCCTGGCAATTCAAGACGAGCTTCATCACCACGTTGTACCACCAGAGACAATTCAGCGGGCTTGACTCAGATGATGCCCCACACCACATCTCTGCATTCCTGGACTTCTGCAATACGTTCAACAAGACGGGAAGCCTGAATGAGCGCATTCGTCTACAGCTGTTCCCCTATTCTCTGAAAGACGGAGCGTCCAGGTGGCTAAGGAGTCTGCAACCGGGTAGCATCCACACTTGGGCTGACTTGGCAAACAAGTTCCTGGCGAAGTACTATCCACCGTCAAAGACAAGGGAAAAGATCGCTGAAATCACAAACTTTTGTCAAGAACCAGGTGAGTCCCTGTATGATTCTTGGGATAGATTCAAGGAGCTGCAAATTCTATGCCCACACCATGGTATGAGTAGCGAAGAACTAGTACTGTCATTCTTTAAGGGATTAAACGATTCAAACAAAATAGTACTAAGTTCCTCATCTGGAGGAAACTTTATGGCAAGAACTGGAGATGAAGCGATGGAGCTCTTGGACACCATGACCGCTAGTACCAGACAATGGTGCAAGAACAAGGGGAGAGGTGAGCCAAAAGCAGGTATGTATAATATTCCCCCACAGGATCATTTATCCACTCAACTAACAGCTCTTACTAAAGTTGTGGAAAAGTTAGCTGTAAACCAGACGCAACAGCAAACCGCGAAGGCAGCTACTTCTTCGCCTTTCCTGAATCCTTGCTGTGAGAATTGTGGAGGAGCCCACGAAACGTTCAACTGTGAAGGTCCTAGCTTTGCAGGTAACCCCGAAGAGCTAAAATCGATCAACAACAGACCAGGTAACCCCTATCCTAATAATTTCAATCAGAATAATTGGAGGAACAATCAACAACCTCCATGGAGGGGTAATGATCAGTCTATAGGTAATTTTGGGTTCAACCAAAATAGACCACCTTACTTTAGACAGCAGGAGCAATCCCAAAACTCTCAAGGAGGCAGTGGTAAAATTGAGAATATGCTGGCAGAAATCCTCAAACAAGGCCAAACTACAAACTCCAGGATTGCCGAAATAGAAGCTAAACTTTCTGAACAAGCCGCTAAAAACACTGATCAAGCTTCTATCAACCTGAGCCTAGAGAGGCAAATGAGTCAAATTTCACAACAGCTGGCACAGCGACCGACGGGTTCACTTCCCAGTCAGCCTGACCCTAACCCAAGGGAGCACGCAAAAGCAGTAACTCTGAGAAGCGGCAAGGAACTAGTTTCTGATGTTCCAGAAGTTGAAGAAGATTTTAATAAGCCAGCTGAATCTCAACCTGAAGTGGAGGAAACAACAAATCCCAAGGAGAAGGAGTCTCCTGAATCTCTTACTATTAAACCTTCTCAACTCTCTTATAATCCTCCTATTCCATTCCCTAACAGACTAAAGAAAAAGAACATGGACGAGCAATATGGGAAATTTCTTAATATCTTTAAGAAATTAACTATTAACATCCCTTTTTCTGATGCTTTGTCTCAAATGCCTATGTATGCTAAATTTATGAAGGATATTTTGTCTAACAGGCGTTCTTTGCTGGAGTCTGACACAGTCAAATTGACAGAAAGAGTATCTGCAGTTCTCCTGAAGAAACTGCCACCCAAGTTAGGAGATCCAGGTCTTCCCATCATTCCATGCGCTATCGAGAAGGTGGATTGTGGTAACGGTTTATTGACTTAAAAGCAAGTATTAATTTGATGCCTTTATCTATTTTTAAGAAATTAGGTGTAGGTCAATGTGCTCCCACTTCTGTTCAGTTACAACTAGCAGACCGTTCCATAATTTATCCTAAAGGAAAAGTTGAGGACCTGGTAGTTTCTATTGATAAATTTATTTTCCCTGCTGATTTTATCATCATTGATATGGAGGAAGATACAGATGTACCGCTAATTTTGGGCAGACCGTTTATGAGAACTGCCCGCACTCTCATTGATGTGGAAGGAGGAAAGATTATTCTAAGATTTCATGATGAGCAGGTTGTTTTCGACATGACACACAACATGAAGCGTCCTGCCGCTGTCCAATCCTGCTTTGCAATAGATGTAATTGACTCTTTAGTGCAGGAAACTATTTTAAGCAAAGAAGAAGAGGAAATCCTGGAAAGATGTCTTATGGCATCTTGCGAAGCTGATGATGAGGATCCAGATATGGCCCTCATGGCTGAGGAGTTAAACAAAAGGCGGCCACACTTCCACAAGTACCAGCAGCAATTTGAGAAAGTCGAGCGAAGTGCTGACCGGCCAAGACCATCTATTGAAAAACCTCCTACAGTGGAGATGAAACCTCTTCCTTCTCATTTGAAATATTCTTTTCTTAATGAACCATCGGAATTACCTGTTATAATCTCTTCTGATTTGACAGGAACTCAAGAGAAGCAACTACTGGAGGTATTGCGCAATCACACATCAGCTATTGGTTGGTCGATAGCAGATATTAAAGGAATCAGCCCTCAGTTGTGTTCTCACCGAATCTATATGGAAGATAACTACCGACCATTGGCTCAGCCTCAGCGGTCTTAACCCAGTTCTAAAAGAGGTAGTTAAGAAAGAGGTGATCAAACTACTCGATGCAGGCATTATTTACCCTATTTCAGACAGTAAATGGGTAAGTCCAGTTCAGGTGGTACCAAAGAAAGGAGGAATAACTGTGGTTCCTAATGAAAAGGGTGAGCTGATTACCCAGCGTCCCACTACAGGATGGCGGGTTTGTATTGATTATAGAAAATTAAATGATGCTACTCGTAAGGACCATTTTCCATTACCTTTTATTGATCAAATGTTGGAAAGACTAGCTGGACATGACTACTACTGCTTTCTGGATGGCTTTTCAGGTTATTTTCAGATCCCTATAGCTCCTAAGGATCAGGATAAGACAACTTTTACCTGTCCGTATGGAACCTATAGTTATAAAAAATGCCATTTGGATTGTGTAATGCTCCTGCCACGTTTCAACGTTGTATGATGGCCATCTTTGCTGAATATATTGAGAAGTGCATTGAAGTTTTTATAGACGATTTTTCTGTTTATGGTCTAACATTTGAATCCTGTCTAGAAAACCTTGATCTTGTGCTGTCCAGGTGTGAAGAAACCAATCTGGTGTTAAATTGGGAAAAATGCCACTTCATGGTTCGAGAAGGAATCGTCCTGGGCCACAAAATTTCTTCAAAAGGTATTGAGGTAGACCGGGCTAAAGTCGAGGTAATTGAAAAGCTCCCACCACCATCTTCTGTTAAGATATTCGTAGTTTTCTTGGGCACACAGGTTTTTATAGAAGATTCATTAAAGATTTTTCCAAAATCTCTAAACCTCTGTGTGATCTACTGGCGAAGGATGTTAAGTTCCATTTTTCTGAAGAATGTCTGAAAGCTTTTAATTTATTAAAAGAAAAGCTAATTTCTGCACCTGTCGTTGTGTCTCCTGATTGGTCACTCCCTTTTGAGATAATGTGTGACGCTAGTGATTACGCTGTGGGAGCCGTGTTATGTCAGAAGATTGATAAAATTCTTCGGGTAGTATATTATGCAAGTCGAACTTTAAATGATGCCCAGAAAAATTATGCGACCACAGAAAAAGAATTACTAGCTGTAGTTTTTGCTCTAGATAAGTTTCGATCTTATTTACTGGGTGGAAAAATTATTGTGCATACTGACCACTCTGCTCTTAAGTATTTGTTCGCTAAGGCAGAGTCAAAACCCAGGTTGATTAGGTGGATTCTCCTATTGCAAGAATTTGATATTGAGATCAGGGACAAAGGGAACACAAAATGTGGTAGCTGATCATCTGTCCAGAATGGAGGCATCTGATGATGGGACTCCCATCAACGAGTCCTTCCCCGATGAGTCAGCATTTGCAGCTGAAGATGTTGAGGATCCATGGTTTGCTGATATCGCTAACTACCTTGTTAGAAAGATTGTTCCAGCTGATATGACTTATCAGCAGAGGAAGAGGTTCTTTTCCATTGTCAAACATTATTTTTGGGATGACCCTTATCTATTTAAAGTATGTGCAGATGGTATCATTAGGAGATGTGTCCAGAAGTCAGAGGTCAGAAACATTCTCCTCCATTGCCATTCCAGAGAAGCCGGTGGACATCATGGCGCCACTCGAACCGCCGCAAAAATACTAGAATCAGGTTTTTTCTGGAACACCCTTCACAAGGATTGTCATGCGTTTGTTTCGACATGTGATCGGTGTCAAAGGCAAGGTAATCTATCTCGTCGGAATGAGCTACCACTGAATAACATGTTAGAAGTTGAGCTATTTGACGTTTGGGGTATTGATTTTATGGGTCCCTTCCCAAACTCTTTCGGTAATCTTTACATCTTAGTAGCTGTTGATTATGTTTCAAAATGGGCGGAAGCCCTTGCCTGTTCTACTAATGATGCTAAAACTGTTGTGAAGTTCCTGAAGAAAAATATTTTCACTCGATTCGGCGTTCCTCGAGCCATAATCAGTGACGGTGGCTCCCATTTCTGTAACCGCCAGTTCGCAGCGCTATTAAAGAAGTATGGGGTTAGACATAAGGTTGCCTTACCCTACCATCCTCAAACAAATGGGCAGGCCGAAGTGACAAACCGAGAGCTCAAGTGGATCTTGCAAAAGACGGTGAACTCTTCTCGAAAGGATTGGTCACTTCGATTAGATGAAGCGCTCTGGGCCTACCGCACTGCTTTCAAGACACCAATTGGCATGTCTCCCTACAAGTTGGTTTTTGGAAAGGCATGCCACTTGCCTGTGGAATTAGAATACAAGTCATATTGGGCCTTGAAAGCTCTTAATTTTGACCTACAGCAAGCCGGTGATAAACGCAAGTTCCAGTTGACAGAGTTGGAGGAACTCAGAAACGAATCCTACGAGAATGCTGTAATATATAAGGAACGCACCAAGCGCTGGCATGACAAGATGATTGCCAATCGAGAACTTAAGGTGGGGGACCAAGTCCTGCTTTTCAACTCCAGGCTCAGATTCTTCCCAGGTAAGCTGAAATCATACTGGTCCGGACCTTACCCTATTATTAGCATTTCCCCATTCGGTGCAATTGAACTCGCCAATGCAAAGGGGGAAACATTTAAAGTCAATGGGTCAAGAGTCAAGAATTTCTGGTACTACACTGGATCAAGCTGCTACATATGAAATATCTCTTAAAGATCCAATTGCAGGTTAGCTACTTCACAAAGTCCAGCCAATGACTATAAAGAGGGCAGCTGACTGGGAGGCAACCCAGGGGTAATTTTCAATTCATGTTTTATAAGCTACGCATCTATTTCTCTCTAATATATTGTTATATATATATATATATATAAAAAAGGGCGAGGAAGAAAGAAGAGGAAGGAGGTAATTGTACATGTGCTATTAACGCAACGCTTCCTAGCGCTATTTTGGTATTTGACAGTGTGTGTAGGTAAACCGTTTGTTGCAATCACTCCAAGATGAACCCTTGCTTAGACTCAAGTGTGAGGAACATCGACCCCACCGCCAATGCTTTAAGTGTGAGGAAGGGCACCTTCCTCAATCTCATGATATCAGGGGAGTCTCAGTTCCTTTCTTTTTAATATTTATGTTCAGCCACTCGTGCTTTGACTGTTAAATGCTTAAGTCCATAGCGTCCTAAATGATTCCTTCCTGAGTCTGGCATATTTTGAAAGGTTTTTCCTTGATTATTTTATGAACAATGAGGACATTGCTCCTCTTAAGTGTGAGGAAGTTTAGACCTTTCCCTGAAAATATGCCAGTAGTACCTAATGCCACACTTGATTTTTATTGTTCTCTAATTATGATAGTAAGCTTCTCTAAAGGCCAATACATGTTGAATTTTCGGGCTAAAATTTTTTTTTGTGGAAGTTTTTGAAATCGAGCCTAATGACAACCTCAAGAATCGTTCTGCTTGACGTTGTTTGTATGTATCAATTTCTTTCTTCAAAAATTAAATCTATTTTCACTGAAATCTGGTAGATAGGCTGATTGTGGAAATTGAGCTACCTTAGCTCGGTAATCATGGAACTAAGTGAAAGTTTGGTATGGAAAGGATAAGGCAAGGTACTCCTCTGATCATATAATGAAGTTTTCTGAACCAAAACAGGCCTCGTTCATTCGGTTATTAAGTCCTTGGGGTGCCTTATCACCCATCTACCTAAGGTCTTGTGATCTGGGATAGAAGGCCCAAAGCCGCTACATGGGTGAAGAGAAAAGTCTGGGGGATGAAAACAATTGTGCAAACAATGAAAAAAAAACAAAAGAGAAGAGAAAAACAAAAAAATAAACATGCAAAACTCTTAATAATTGTCACAATTTTTCATATTTTGATCATGAGTATGTGGTGTTGAAAGGTATCACGGAATAAGGTGTTACTTCACACCCCTTGTCATCCAAAGGTTAGAGAAAAGAAATTGGTGGAAGGTTCCAAGCTAATCTACGTTCAATTTTTACAATCTAACTTATCCATGCTCTTATTAAAAATTTTCCTTTTCACTGTTTATAAAAACCTACATCTAAGAGCAGGATTATTCTTTTGATTGCCATTTAGCTTGATTTCCTTCCACGATTGTTGAATCCCGGAGTTTGATACTGTAACCTTAGAGAAAGTTTGTTCTTTATTTGCTTGAGGACAAGCAAAAGATAAGTGTGAGGAAGTTTGATAAGTGTGAAATATATAGACTTTTAAGGGTTTAATTACCTTATAATTTGCAGTATTTTAAGTAATATTTCTCACTTATCTTACGATTTTCCTAGATTTATGTTTTGATATGAATTGATATATTTTATGTGTTAAATGTAGGAAAAAGTGTTGGAATCAAGTAGTTTACTTCACAAGCTTTCCAACGCAACAAACGGCAAGTAAAACGGACTTATAACGAAGAATCTGGAGCCGATTCAAGATTGGAGTACACTCGTATATATATATACATATATAATACCCACGCTGTGAGACAACCGCCCACAATCAGGCGGATAGGAGGCGGCAGAGGCGTCCGCCTGTTAACGCGCGGACACGAGACAGTAGAGACGACCGCCTCTTATCGGGCGGACGGGAGCAAGAGGCAACCGCCTAATAAGGCGCGGACAAGACTAGGGAGGCAGCGCCTGAGAGAACCGCCTCATTAGGCGCAGACAACACTGAATTCGACGCCGTCTTCTTCGTTCTTCGTTCTTCAATCGGCGCCGCAGTCGAACTACCTTCATTAATTGCAGACGGTCGCCCACCTTAATTTGTGCACGTGTGACTGGCTCTGCAATCAATTCCTGCTGCGGATCATAAATTAAATTTCTGTCTGCAATCAATTGCTCTACCCGATGAAATCTCTGACTGCAATCTTCACGGATCTGCACCAACTCCACCGCCATCTACTCACTAGCTCACTGTCCCTTTCACTTCTCCGTTGTCTACTTCTGAAATCCTCCGCCTATATAAACCCACACTCTGCTTGCTAAAAAATCATCCAGTCATTCATGCACCCATCTACCCAATCCATTCATCTTTCAATCCACGAATTCATCCATTCACCCACGCATCCATCTCCCACGCTCGCGCTCCATTCACTTCATTTACCTCATCAAAAATCATCACCCATCCACTCCATTAAATTCCCACGCAAACACATACAACCCACTTTCCATTTTATTTTCTTGTTACGCACCAGTTTACAAGAATAAAGTTAGCAGTCAGCGCACGACGGAGTTGAAGCGAGGAACCGGAGTGAACTTCTAAACTGGAGTTACCTCTTACCCTTACTTTAATTTATTTAATGCATTCCTTCTCTGTTATGGTTGTTTTTGTAACGATGAGCGAGTAACTATTTTAGCTTCCCGGGTTGGGAAGCGAACCTATTTCCTAAATTCTGTTATGTGAGTCTTCGAATAAATTTTGTTAACTGCAACAGTTCAATTCCTGTCCTTCAAATGTTTTAATTATTTGGCCAGTAATTATAACAACCCTTGTAGTTATTTTATTAAAATGCGAGAGCTGAGATAAATAACTAGACAGAGGAAGTTGAACCTAATTAATAGCTAGAAGCCTGATCCGGCCTATAGGTTAATTAGACTCCAATAGAAACTGCTCTTTATGCGATTAATTGTGTCCGGTCTAGAGCTTTAGCCTGCTGCTAGGTCTAACAATTGGTTAGGATTCATTATACTTAGTCGTTAATGAATTAATTAAAGTTTCTGAGTTATTGCAGTAAAATTAAAGAAAGGATTTAGTAACAGATATAAAAGGAATAGGTAAGCAAACAACCCGAGGTGCGCTTTTCTATTTATCACATTCACCACTCTTTAAATCCCTCTGTGTTTATTTATCTTTTAAATTGTTCTATTTTTCCTTGTAGTTCAGTTTCTTTTTAATCAATCAATCAAAACCGAAAAAAAGTGATATTTCCTGTTTTCTTTAGTTTAACTTAATTTCCAGTTAATCAAATATTTGTCAATTAATTGTACGAGGTCCCTGAGATCGACAACCCCATTTAATCACTATACCCGCAAAACGATAGGTACACTGCCTATGTGGTAGAAGTAGTCACATATTTCTCCATCACAAGCCAAGTGCATCTATGTGAAGGAGCACGATGAAGAAAAGATGGAGGTGGCTAAAACAGCTAAAGTTCCAGAACTACACCCTTCCCTCCAAGAGTGGGTTGTAGCAATCGAAACTTCCAAAAGGAATGTAGCTGAACTTGAAAGCACCGCCAAAGTCTATAAAAATCGCATTCAATCTGAGAATACCTACCTTGAGCACTTGGTGGCTGGTTATGAAAATGAAAAGCTCGACTTTGAAGAAGAAGAAGAAGAGGTTAAGGCGATAACCTTGAGAAGCGGTAAGAAAACCGACAAGATTCACATCCCGCAAAGATCAGAAGAATCCAAAGAGGATAGTGAAGAAAAAGCTGAGGCCCCAGTAGAAAAAACATCTCCCACCATCCTCACTATTCCATCAGCTTCAAAACCTTCTTCACAAGAACCGCCTATACCATTTCCCCACCGACTCCAGAAGCAGAAATTGGATAATGAATATGGTAAGTTTCTGGCAATGCTGAAACAACTAAACGTCAACATACAGTTTGTAGACCTCATTGCCAAAATGCCAAACTATGCCAAATTCCTCAAACACCTCATATCCAACAAAACTAAATTGGCCGAAGTCGGTACGGTACCTCTCAATGTAGCTTGCTCAGCTATTCTGCAACAACCACTACCTTCCAAATGCAATGATCCGGGCAGCTTCACTATTCCAGTCACAATTGGTAGCACCTCATTTCCATACTCCCTATGCGATCTGGGTGCCTCCATAAATTTGATGCCCCTCTCCACTTTCAAAAAGCTAGGAATTGGAGAAATGAAAAAGACTAAGATGACCCTTCAACTGGCGGATGGTTCAGTAGCTTACCCAAGCGGAGTGGTGGAGGATATTATCATCAAAGTGGAACACTACTTCCCATGCGATTTTGTCATTCTAGACATCGAAGAGAACTCCACTACACCTCTCATCCTTGGACGACCATTCCTTGCCACAGCCGATGTGCACATTTGGGTAGCCCAGGGGAAAATCACCCTTCAGGCTTATAACGAAAAGCTGGAATTTGCATCAGGAAGATCTCCAGATAGCAAATCCAAAGATCTCAAGTTCGTAAGGGATACTCAATCATCATCATCCCCACTTCTGTTTATCACCCTTCCAGACGGCATGTCTATTACAGAGATACCACCACCAATCCCGGACGAAGAGCGGGATAAGAAAAGAAAACATGCATCCAGGTGGACACTCAAAAATACCATCGAATCTCCTCCTCATAACCACCCCCCAGGATCGATCTAACGACAAAGCGTCTAGCCAAAGACGTTAAAGAAGGGCAGCTTTCCGGGAGGCAACCCGGACGAACTTATCTTTTATATGCTTTTTATGCTATTTTAATTTTCAGGTTCCCTTTAATTTTGTTTTTGCTAACTCTTAACCCCGTTTATAATATGGTTGCTTCTAGTGTCTTATGCAGGTGCAATTTCATGTCTACACCGCAACCAAGCTACGCTACTTGAGGCTGAAGCTCAAGTGTGGGGGAAGTTCAATACACGCTGGCAAAAATAATCTCAGGGGAGTACCAGTTTCTTTAATTATGCTTTTATTTAAATAAATATGCAGAGGAGAGTTTATGTGCTTAAATGATATTCGTGAGCTTCGTGTTATCTCTATTTTATCTACTTACCGGAACAGGCCTTCTGAAACTTTCCCTTGTTTTTCTGGTGAACAATGAGGACATTGTTCAATTTAAGTGTAGGGGAGTGTGCCCTTTTCGGTGACATTTTTTGCTAAAATGCTTAGTCTCTCTGTTTATCTTGCGTTTGTTCAAATTCAATATCGTGGACCCTTTTTATGTGGGTTGTTCTCTTTAAGAATAAATACTGTTATGAATTGTGGGATAAATGGTATAAAATGTACAAAAATTTTAAAATTTTGATTACTTTTGAGGAGCATTTTTATGCGGTGTGACCAAATGATCTGAAATGGATGGATTTTTATTACTCAGGGGTTCTTTCTGTCTTCTTTCTTAGGGATTGCTAAGGGGTGCTTCTCTGTCAAAAAAATATATATACAAAAAAATAAATAAAGGACTTGCGAGACACCATTGGTAACCAACAAAGAGAGTTGAGTGTTCTTTAAAATACGAAGGCTTAATGCCTACATATTATCTTCTCATCTCTTATGCAAAAGTGAAACAAATGCTTAATTCTATTTTTCCTTTTGTTTTCTCCTCAATGCCCATTCTTGAGAGAAGTTGGCCATGGTAAAAGTTCTCAAAGTCACCTTAACTAAGAAGCATTGAAGTACTCCGGATCATACCCCGAAACTCTAATTTTTATTTTTGCCCTGAGTACACCTATGCCACCAGTAGGTGATGGATCACACTCCTCTAAAAAGTTTAAGATCATGTACTATTGACTTTTTTATCCTACCCTTCATAATAGTATTTGTTAAATATTGAGCATTCCCTACTTGTTTGGGTACATGGTTTTGCTTGAGGACAAGCAAAAGATAAGTGTGGGGGTGAGATAAGTGTCCAAATGAGCATGTTTTAGAGGTGTATTTCATATATTATATTAGCACTTTTCTTGCTCATTTCTCCACTTCGGTTAGTTTTCCTCTAGTTTATGTTTTATTATTATCTCACAAATTTATTGGTTTAAACATGAGGAAAACCAAGCTGGAAGTAAAGTAGACGAAGAGACGAACACATAGACACAAACGGCTCAGAAAACGGAGTCCAAACGAAGAATCTAGAGCCGGTCAAAATTCGTAGAAGAAATAGGCCTATACGTCGTGAAAACAGGCGGACAAGAGACAAGTGCAACCGCCCAAAATGGGGCGGACACTCACACTTGCAACCGCCCATAAAGAGGCGGACAAGAGTAAGGCACAACCGCCTGATATGGGGCGGACAGCACACATAGCCACCGCCTGTTATGTGGCGGACACAACATGAAGAACCGCCTGTTCTTGGGCGGACTCGTCACACACTAACCGCCTAATACGGGGCGGACATACATAAGGCAACCGCCTGTTACAAGGCGGACACCAGGCGGTCGTGACTACAATCAACGCCGCGACTAGTTTTCTTCTTCGCGCCGACTCTGCAACTCGCAATATCTGCTCCGCCTACCGTAAATCGCGTACGCGTTTCGGCTCTGTCCCCTGCAATAAATGAAGCAATCAATGCTTCAATTAATGAAGCAAATCAATCCGCAATCAAATTCGTACGGATCTTCTTCTCCTCTGCCTCTATATAAACTCACCCCTTCAACACAACAAAGACACCACGCACGACGGGAGTCTGAAGAAACCATTCACCACACTCACCCATTCGCTTCCACTTATTTTCCTCCCGTAACACCACAACATTCCATACTCACGCAGTTCCAAAAGAAATAGAAGAGCAGCAGTGAGAGCGAGAGCAGACCCGTTCTTTCTCTGAAATAATGTCAAATTCTATCTTTGCTATCTTCTTATCTCCGTTAATGTCTGAGTAATTTTCTTTTGTATCCTAGGAGGGGGTTTATTTCTAATATTACGTAAAACAGTATTTATCACCTGTCTCTCTTATTTAACTTGTTTTAATTCCTTTCAACTAATATTGTTAAATGCTTTGCGTGACGAACAACTGCATTTATTTGGTAACTATCAACATATGATTTTGAGATAGTCAAGGTACCACAAAGGAATTAATCTTAGTATTTACACTCCGGATTGAGCAGGAAAATACTAAGGCTTTTATTAAGAGTTCGTAACTGACAATTATTAACTCTAATAGGCAATAAATAATTGAGACATGGTTATAAATATGTTTAAGTAATTTAGGCAATTCCCCCGCTATCCTAGGATACATTTTTCCATCCACATCACTTAATTCACCTTTTACTGTTTTTATTATTTCTGTACTAATCCAACAACAAATCAAGCTTGCCTCTGGCTAAACCCCTTTTTACAGTTTTTAATCAACTACCAAGACTAGGATAATTGAACAATCTCTCTGTGGATACGACACTTGTTTTACTACTATGACCGGGATTCGTTTGCAGCCCGACGTTTAATTTGAGTTTTTAATTTCTTTTCTTTTAATTTTACACCAGTTTAACCACTCAGATAAGCACTTCTGCAACTGTCGGGGTTACTTATTATTCGGAGATACCGGATGTAGTTAGTCATGGAGACTGACTTATAGTTTATTACCGTTTAGATTGTACTTCTGACAAGACGCTCGACGAGCTAGCGGACTACAAGGAGCATAGGATCTTGCTGATTCATACTCCACCGTAATACAATCAGGGTGAACGGTATGTAAAGGGGTTTGATCCGAGTTGTCCTAAGGTTGCTCCTTGGGCTCGGATTTGGTTGATATAACTTGTATGTTGTTATGTGTCTCTGATTGTCCCTGAGGGCTTCCTTAGTTCAGACATCTGTGTGATCTGTGATAAGATTGTTTGTCTGAATGTGATAATTAATATGCATGAACTGTATATTTATAGCTGCTTATTATTTACTGTTGTTGAGTTAACAGTATTGGTTCGTATATATGAACCTATATATAAAAACGAACTAGCGGCTATGGTGCTATCTTATATGAAATATAAGGGACGTAAGTAAAACGTTGTAGCACTATGATAATAACATATACATATTGTCTGAGACTTTTATACGGAGCATTGGCCTTTCTATACGCCGCTCTTGTATCTAGCACTGGATCCCGAGTTTACAGACTCCGGATTGGACTAATGACCTTAGTCTGCTGTGTTAGAAAATTTGGTAATGCGATGCGATGGTATAATTAATTAATTAATGGAATGGAAGTAAAGCCAAGAGGATGTGGCTCTTGGTGCGCGCTGTGATCACAAAAACGATACCAGGATGTCCGCGTACGGGTTCGTAAGTATCAAGAAAATTTCCCGTGAGCTAGAATGGCTCGTTGGTCGGAGACTCTACCGTTGGAGTGGCTACTGCCGTGGGTGACCCGCCATAATATATGGGTAACAAGAGACATGTCGTTTTAACGAGACATTATCACTAGGTCTAACTGAACAACTAAAACAATTGAGACTTATACAGTGGCGAACAATACCAAGGACGAGACTTAATACTTGTTTATTATTCTCGTTGTTTCACTGGTTGTTCATTGGTTATACTTGTGGTTATTTTATTGTGTGTTGATGGTTGGATGGAGCCTACAAGGCCAAGGTAAATTAAATATGAAAACTGTACGCTACGGCGAATGTACATTGTACATTATATTGTTATTTCTCGATACGTTCGATATATATAAATGTTGTATGGAATATTAAATGAATGTTTGGATTGGATGGACAGTTAAATGATTATGGATATTTGGATGGTTGATAATATATATTATACATTTATGCTTCAGTTTTGATTATAACTGTAAAAAGGAAAAGCATGAAACCAATCTAATAATAAGATGGTTAAAATGACAAGTGACCATTAGGGTCCAGGCCCGGCATACTCAGCGTCTATCGCTGATACTACACCATTACAGGTTGTTGATCATTGTCGGAGCTGAAGAGCAGGAACAGGGTAATTGGAGTGTTACTTTTGTCACCACACTTGGAGATGTTGTATAGCAATGAAGATGGTGAATTGTATTATGGTAAGGTTGTGTATTCAGGATTAGGTAGATGCTCACTTGTCGATGTTTATGGTTTATGGACTTAGTGTGATGTATAGGAGTTTCTCGTTATCACTGCGGTTAGCAGTTTATTTGTATTGGAAGTTGGATGTAGTTTGGCTGCGTTGCTCGCATGGGCGAGTAACGGCCGGTGACAGCCGAGTGAGTTTTGTAATGGTTATTTGTTTTTCCGCTGCGAGACGTTTTATTTATTGCTACGTGAGAGATTATATCGTGATTATTGAGAGGGGTGTTACAGAAACGCTTAAAGCACAAAAAGGTCCCGAAAGTCCCGGGAGTGTCTCGGGAATGTGTTTTGGGTCTATATAACCCAATGAAACACCTATAAATACTCTAATAAATATAAATACTCATTAATATCACATTGATAACTCTAAATCCAGAGATTTACAATTTTCACAATTTTTACATTAAAATATTAATATAATAATAATATAATGTAAAATCAAGTCTCCATTGACTAAATTGGTCAATGTTGACCATTGACCACGAAATGGACCATATACAGCCGATTAATTAAGGATCCTAACAAGCCATGTGACCATTCCCATGTGCTATTAAATATAGCTCATTACTTTTAACTAACATACAAAGAAGTACACCTTTATCACCTTTAATTAAACAAAGCTTGTCTACCACTTGCCTATCCCATGTGAGGCTGCCGATTTTAAGAGGCTGTCTCCCTTGTTATACGGCTGATTGCAAGCCATTCCAAACAATGGATGATGACTCACCTTTGAATGATTGGCAAAAGTAACAATAATGGTCTCTTAAGTCATAAATTAGTCAAGACCTAATACCCACCATGCTCCATCATTGCCGGATGTTTATAGCCCCATTCTCATCCATTTGACAGACTACAATAATTGCTAATGAGTCATCAAAACATTAAAAACATAAAATAAGACAAAAATGACTTTAAAGACAAAATTAGCTTACCTTCTCCATTTGCCCCTTCCTGCCGAGCGTTCATTATCCAAATGCTTTCTTTGGCTCCTTCATGACCGTAGGTAAGCAACAAATTCAGTTGGTGTGAGCTCTTGCTCTAGGTAAGCTTCTAAGGCATGAAAATGTCCATTTTCTTCATCTTTCTTTCCTCTTTCCATTGATCTAGACTCCAACCATTTCTATACATGTATGTAGTGTGTTTTGGAGGTTAAAACAAGAGGAAATTTCGGCTGTAACAAGGTAGAAGGAGGAAAGTTTGAGTCTTGACCATTTAAGGTAAAAATGTGCTTTAAGCACATATCTCTTCATCCTTGTAAATTTCGGTTGTAAACCTTGGTTCCCTAGCCTTATTTTCTTCTCCTTTTTATGTGGATTCAGTTGGTATACCAAGATCTACAAGGAGTAGCTAGATCCATGCCAAAAACACCATTTTTGGCATCTTAAACAAGGTAAATCTTAGCCATCTTCCAAGCTAGTTACCCACGGTTTTGTACCTTGGTTTAAAGAGTGTTTTGATACTCTTTCTTTTCTGGAAAAATAGGGCCGAGATACTACCCTAACAAGCTTGAAGATTAAAGGTAAAAATTCATGATTTTCATGACTTAAATTACTTCCCATGGTTAGCTCATGCTTGGAGTTTAATCATGTCTTGTTTTCTACATGAAGACAAGTAAATCAAGTTGTGGAGGAATTTTCCCTAAGGTGGCGAGACCAAACAAGGTCTCAACCTTGCTAAATCAAGGTATAAATCACTTAAACCTCAACTTGATACATTAATACAAGTTTAAACTTGTGTATATTAAATTGTCGTGAGTGAACATGGTAATATGGTCTGATTTTGACCATAAGTGGTTAAGGAAATGACTTAATGAAACACCCCGTAATTAAAAATAGTGATTAATTAGGCTAATGAATAATTTAGAAGCTTAATTAAGTATAAATAATCATGAGGGAACAAATCCCGAAGAAAACGGATCCTTAAAATGGATTAAAATCACTAACGAACCTTAAAGCGCGTTTTTCGAGGTAACCGAGAAAACGTGCCTTTAAGCGGGTCAAATAGACTCGTAACAATTTTGGCCAACTAAATAATCATTAATAAATATTAGTGAAGCTTTAGGACCAATAAAATCAATAAAACAAGAGATTAGTAAAAACTGTCAAAACCGGGAAGTTGTGGGGTAGAAACATAAATAACCCAAACTTATGTGTCCACTTTTAAAATAAAAAGTAGAGTGTGTGTGTGGGTGGTAGTGTGGGCCGATTTGGAGCCCTCTCTCTCACTCTCCTCACTTGTCTAATGTGCTACAAGACAAGAATAATAAAACAACCCCACCTCACTTTACCACCCTCTCTCCTATTCTCTTTTCCTCTCACTCACGTAAACCCACTCCCTCATTCTCTGATTTTTTTTCCTCTTCTTCTCCAAGCAGGCAACAGCCATGGGAGCTTGAACAAACACACACAAACTCCTCTTCTCTCCTCTTGTAACCCCCTTTAATCTCTTCCAAAAATTATAAAAATACCACCATTGGAATCCTCTCATCAAGAGCTACATTTCCATCCTTTCAAAATTCGAAAACCAACATTTTCGTTTTTATGGGTATGTCCCATTTGGAGCTTCAAGACCACCATTAGAAGGCCCTCCTTCTCCTTGTTCTATTGAGGTAAAAATATTCTTAAAAACTCCATCTTTTCCTAGCCTAAAGGGCAAAACGAAAATGTAAACTAAAACCCTTGCTTGCTTCTTTATGCTAGCCGATTTTGGCCTTGTTGGTGGAGTTGGAATTTTGTTCTTGAGCCACTCCAAGCTTCATTTACACCCTTGCAAGGTAAGGAATTTTCTAAACCCTAAAACCCACATTAAAAGCTTAAATAATGTGTAGGGTTAGTTTTAGTATTGAAGTATGTATGTGAATGGTTGTAGTGTTAGTGGATTGAGTTGCTATAACTGGTAGAGAGAGAAGGAAGAAGCAAGAGGAAGAAAGAAAACTAGAAGGAGAAACAAGGTAAGAATTCTCTTTTGTGTAACCTTGTACATATATGTATGTAACAGATTTTTAGAAGTTGAAATTAGTAATGAAAATGGTAATGTAGTAGGAATGTGATGTGTAGGAGAATATGAGTATTTTGAATCTTAAAAGACATCTTAAAACTTGTTAAAACATAAATGGGAGCTAATGTTGGAGTGCAGGAAATAAATGTTGCTTAGTGTAGTATTTGTGTATAAGAGATGGGAATATTGATTTTGGTTATAAACAGGTGGTATGATCATTTATGTGAGTGTAAACAATGTGGTGAGAGTGTAAAATTAGGAGAGATAGTTAATGTAGTTGTAAGGCATTAGAGGTGCTAGAAATGACATTAGAAGAGGGAGTTGTAGAAGAGGAGTGTTAGTATCAAAATCTGTAGCAAAATGCATTAAGGAAGAAAGCAATGTGAGTGTTGAGTAGAAACTTAGGAAAATTGGGTGTATAAGTTAGTATAGAATTGTGTAATGAATTAGGAAATGAATTAGCATGATTTAGAGTATTTAAATTGTACTAAAACATGTTAGGATGTATGTAGGAAGATTGGGGAAGCAATGGGTGAAATTAGGAAAGAAAAATAAAATCTGTAGCAATGTCCTGCTACCGTCCGACCCAGAGTCCGGATCGGACGTGGGTCGGACAGGGCTTGAGTAGCGGGACGCAAACAATCTGGAATGGTCCGACCCAGTACCGTGGATCGGATGTGGGTCGGACAGGCAAAAAAAATAAGGGTCGAAGTTTCTGACTTCGTCCGACCCAGAGTCTGGGTCGGACAGTGGGTCGGACGGAGCAGGGACACGGGGCCGAAACCTTCTGGAACGGTCCGACCCAGAGGGTATGGGTCGGACGGAATAGTGCTGGGTCGGACAGGGTGAATTTCAGAGGACGAACTCTACTGGAATGGTCCGACCCAGGGCTTGGGTCGGACGGTGGGTCGGACGGCCCAATACTTACAAAAAAAAAACTGTAAGCTTATAACTAGTATGTATATATGTATCTATATATGTGTATACCCTCCTACACACACACATATATATATAGGTAAGTAAACCATGGATAAGTAATTAAAAATGAGTAAAAGAACTATAAGTGTTAGAGATGCAAAGACTTAGTAAGTATGGATTAGTAAACGTAAGAGTAATGAGTTAAGTTAATGATGGCTATAATAATCATTTAATTGTATATGTATAAAATAGGATTTGATTTGTGACACCGGGAGAACGTTTGGAAACACGTACGACGGTGAACGGTATGGATTCCTCATGCCCCGTATGCTATCTTGGTTACTCTGATTTGTGTGTTGTGTGCTAATTGATCACCAAATAAGATAATGCACGGATCGGAGTTAATATGCATACTTGTGAATATGTAGTGTTGTATGTTGTGAATATTTTCTTAAATCTTAGTTTGTATAATTCATGAAATGTATGGATGATAATGAATGTGTGTATGTATGATGTATTGCATTGTGACCGATTATTTGTGTGAATGGACTTCTAACTTATTCCTAACAAGCTAACCATCCTAACTTAAATTGGTAATTAAATTGGAATGAGTAGAAGTCCGATATAGTTTCGGCCACGCGTGAGGATGAGGAGACACAAGAGGTTGGATCCGATTCCTGACTCTAAGACTGGTCCGCGGCTCAAATCCCTTAAGTGGGTAGCATCCCGGATTGGTGAGTCAAGTAAATCCCGGAGGTGGGACGGAGTAGTCCCCAGGCCCGGAGGTCCCGACGACTTAACTTGAGTATAAGTAAGTAAGTAAGAATGAGTAAGTAAAGTAAATGAAAGTAAGTAAGTGTAAGTAAGAGTAAGTAATGAGTAAAAGAGTAAAAGCATTCCGATTAACCCGGATGCGTAATTTGGCTAACAATGTGAAGGTAAGTAATGTATGCACTATTGTATTGATGCCTCGAATTGTATGATGTATTGCAAATGCATGTATGTTGTATGGAAAGCATGTATGTATGAAATTAATGAATCGCATGTTTAGTGGACGTCAAATAGTCGGCGTGCCCTAGCTAGCACGCGGTATATGTGGAGTTTATACGCAGCGTTTGCTGAGCCTCTTGGGGCACCATTTTTACTACCCGCAGGTACTCGTGAAGGATGAAGACTAGGAGAGTTGAAGTTTAATTTCCTTGTCTTTCTTTTTGGATTGTAAACAATGAATTATGATTGGTGTACTGAGTAGTACATGGCTATAGCTTTTGATTAGCCGGTGTACCATGGGGTACACCTTTTTGGGATACTGTGAAGAGGTTCTAATTGGTATAGATGAGTAGTTGGTAAACTCATTCTTTTGGGAAGTTTGGTAAAGGATGTAATTCAATACTTTAAATACTCGGTGATCCAAGAATTATAAGTATGTTATGTTTCGGTAATGGTAAGCATTGTTTTAGTAGCTCGGTATATTATGTTCATCAGACCGTTACTGTAAGTAGCATAGCCTAGCTAGCCGTATGGGCGGTTAGCGGCGTTGTATCACCCGCCGTAGTAAGTAGTATTTCCGCTGCAAGTAACTCTGGATTATGGGATGATTGGACGGTAAGCATAGGATTAGCGGTTGGGGTGTTACAAAAAGTGGTATCAGAGCGTAGTAACGCTCTGATGTCCTTAGTTACCGAGCATAGGGGATTACCGAGTTAGGATTTTAACCGTCTTAAGACGGATACTTAGAAACCTAACTAGGAACCACCGTTGTTAATAACGGATACCCTTGACGTTCTTAGGAACGATACCTTGCTTAAGTTCCAAGACCTTTGAGTCATATCTTGCGGAGCCTAATGTAACTGTTAAATATTCAGATGTCAGGAAGAGGTCCAGGTCGCCCTAGAGAAGGGGGCAATGACGGACCCGGCGCGCAGACGATAGCTGAGATCGTCGCCGCCACGGTAGCGCAGATGCTACCACAAGTGATCCAAGCAATGCAACAAAACCAGCAAAACCAACAGAACCAAGCGGGACCAATCCCTCCCCCGCCACCCAGAGAAGCGAACTGGGTAAAAGCTGTAGCGGAACTCCGCCCTCCTTGCTATAGGGCCGAGAGTGATCCGGCTAAGCTCGAAGCCTACATCTCCGAGATGGAGACGGCGTTCGAAACCCTCGAAGCTCCTGCTGGAGTTCGAGTCAGAGTTGCTGCTTATTATCTGAAGGATGCTGCTATGGATTGGTGGAAGCTAATCAAGCATGAGCACGTCAGCGACCCCACATTCGATTGGGAGTCTTTCGCATCTCTCCTCTGATCCAAGTACTATCCAGAGCACGTAAAGACTAAGAAAAGGCTAGAGCTAGATGCCTTGAAGATGACGGACAAGATGTCTGTGGATGAGTACTACCGCACCTTCACTTCCATTCTCCGTCTCCTCCCTGATCTAGGATACACCGGCCAGGTGTTGGTCGATCGCTTCTATGGCGGTCTAAGCCATCGCCTTCGGTACGGTATGGGCTACACACGATTTACCTCCCTTCAGGTAAATATCGGTTAACCCTTAGTATCATTTCAATTCCATAATTCCTTGAATTCCTTAAATTCCTCAAATCTCTTCCTTGTCCCCTCTTAAATAAGAATCCCGGCTAATACCTGAAATTTCAGGAGTGTTATCACGCGGCTTCTCGCGTTGAGATCACTTGCCAGCTATGGGATGAAGAGACCGCGCTGAAGCACAAGGCTAACAACAAGAACACCAATGGCGAGGAGCAGAACCAGGGTAAAAGCTGGAAAAAGAAAAAGGGAAATTTCTTTCAGCAATCCCGAAAGAAATTCCCAAGTGAAAGCAGTGCCCATGCTGAGCAGGGCAAACCGGTTGAACTTCTTCAACTCGGTTCATCTGCACCGGTGGCAGCAAAGCCACTGAGATCATACCCACCTAAGGGTAAACTTCTATTTCTAATTCGTATTCGTATCAGTATCATATCTAGTATATCCACGCACACATGTGCTAACCCTCTAAACCTTAGGTTCTGGCTCTAGTGTCACCAAAACCTTCTCCGATGGCCGCACCTATGTGTGCAGAAAGTACAACCTAGACCATCTCGGTAAGGACTGCTATGGGAGAGAAATCAAATGCTACAACTGCCAGAAACTAGGACACACGGCCAATAAATTCCCAGAGAAGCAAAAGGGGAACTTCCAAAGCTACAAGCAAAGGGAAGGCAAGGAGGTTGCATCTGGCGATGCACCGACCCAGCAGGCACCACAGGGACAGGGATCCCGGGGACCTCAGTGGGGTGCACCTCAGAGGCAGCCTGTCCTTCATGTGATTGACCGTGATGGGCCCGGTTCTAACTCCGGCCCAGGTAATTAATTCGAACCTTTAATCCTTGAAGTAGCATGTCTAAGTATTAGAGTAACTGTATGAGTGAATGCATGAGTAGATGAATTGAAGTGTGTATTGAGCATGAAATGAAGTAGTTGAAACTAGTACTCACCGTAGATGAAATTTATAACCATAGGAAGCTTTAGTATCTGTTATCCGATACCGGTAAACCTGAATCAAGAAGAGATCGACATCACCAACCACTACTACACCAACGAACAGTGCCAGATCATCCGACCAGGTATGATTTTGTTAAGGGGATACCTGACACCCGAAGCGCAAATCTCAATCATTCGACGATGCAACGAGCTAGGAACGGGTCAAGGTGGATTTTACACACCCGAATTCCCCGGTGGAGCGAAGATGAAGCTGAAAATGATGTGCTTGGGAAAGGACTGGAATCCTTATACCAAGACATACCAGGAGACACGAACACAAGATGGAGCAACGCCACCGACAATACCTCCAGAGTTTCAGACACTCGTCACACAAGCAGTAGAACTTGCACAACAATGCGAACATGAACCGATCCCCGCACTTGAAGCGGACCTCTGTATTGTTAACTTCTATGAGAAAGAAGGACGACTTGGGTTACACCAAGACAAGGACGAGACAGCGGAATCTCTTGAACAAGGAGTGCCCGTAGTGTCTTGGTCCATTGGTGATGACGCCGTATTTATGTATAGCGAGCAGAAGCGTGTGGACCTCGCACCAAAACTGGTACTGAGATCAAGAGATGTCCTAATCATGGGTGGAAACTCTAGGATGCTGTATCACGGGATCAACAAGATCAAGCTGAATACAGCACCACCGGCAATAATCAATGTCACACACATGAAACCAGGACACCTGAACCTTACCTTTAGGAAGTATTAAATTCATAGTATCATGTAATGTTTTAGTAACGTGTATTAGAGACACGGTTTGTATGATGGTTGGTTTATCAATAAAGAGCAGTGTTGATTTAATTCCACTTGTGTCCACCATCAATACTTATCCAATTGTGAATCCAATAGGTTGTGGACTCGGTACCGAAGGTAACCTGAGCATCCTCACCGAAGCACAAGCCGGCAGAAGCGGCACCATCTTAACGGGAACCTTCCCAGTGAACGGCATTGAAGCCAATGTGCTATTCGACTCCGGCGCCTCTCACACTTTCGTATCACCATCCTTTGTGAAGAGGTTGAAGCTAGATGTGGATGAGCTACCAAACTTCATGGTTACTCTCCCATCGAAGGAGCGAGTAAAGTGCACCAAGTACTATCAATCAGCCACAATCCAAATCAAAGGCGAATCGTTTCCCATTTCCTTCATCGAGTTTAATGGATTGGGATTCGACTTAATCATTGGAATGAATTGGTTGGAGCGGCACAAGGGTAGAATCCTCTGCGCCGAGCATCGATTAATGCTCAAGAGTCCTTCTGGGGTTACCGTATCTTATCGCCAGAGACTGAGAGAGCCTTCGACCACACTTATATCTGCTATGGCTATGTACCGGGAGCTCAGAAAGGGCCAAGAAGTATATCTGTGTTATGTGCAAGACCTGGAGAGAGATCCAGAGTTCAGTGATGATGTACCGATTGTATCCGAATTCCCTGATGTATTCCCTAAGGAGCTACCCGGCATGCCACCACCGAGAGCAGTGGAATTCGAAATTGATCTTTTGCCAGGTACCGGTCCCATTGCTAGGGCACCGTACCGTATGGCACCTACTGAAATGACCGAACTGAAAGAACAATTGCGAGACCTTCTCGACAAAGGGTTTATACGCCCGAGCGTATCACCCTGGGGAGCACCGGTCCTCTTTGTGAAGAAGAAGGACGGTAGCCTCCGACTTTGTATTGACTACCGCGAGTTGAATGCGGTCACAGTCAAGAATAAATACCCATTGCCACGCATCGACGACCTGTTCGACCAGTTGAAGGGAGCATCAGTCTTCTCCAAGATTGACCTCCGTTCTGGGAATCATCAAATTGCAATTAAGGAACAAGACATCGAGAAAACGGCATTCCGTACTAGATATGGCCACTACGAATTCACAGTGATGCCATTCGGTTTGTCAAATGCACCAGCTAAATTCATGGACCTCATGAATCGCCTATTCAGTGAGCAGTTGGACACTTCAGTTGTTGTCTTCATCGACGACATACTTGTGTACTCGCAATCAGCAGAGGAACATGAAACCCATTTGAGGAAAGTGCTTGAGACACTGCGCGAGAACCAGCTGTATGCGAAGTTCTCCAAATGCGAATTCTGGCTAGATAAGGTATCATTCCTTGGTTATGTCATCTCGAGCGCAGGTATCTCGGTTGACCCTTCTAAGATAGAAGCTGTACGATCATGGCCTAGACCCAAGACTGTTACCGACATTAGGAGCTTTCTTGGTCTAGCCGGTTACTACCGGAGATTTGTAAAGGACTTCTCGAAAGTCGCTAAGCCCATGACTACACTGATGAAGAAAGATGCACTATTTGTATGGACAGATGAGTGCGAGTTATCATTTCAGAAACTAAAAAACTCATTGACCTCAGCGCCCATCCTTACTCTTCTAGAGGGCACAGAGGGATTTGAGGTATATTGTGATGCATCAGGCAAAGGAATGGGATGCGTACTCATGCAGCATGGCAAGGTTGTTGCTTATGCCTCCCGCCAGCTGAAAAAGCATGAGGAGAATTACCCGACTCACGACTTAGAGTTAGGAGCCATTGTCTTCGCCCTGAAGATATGGCGACACTATCTCTATGGGGTAAGCATCACCATCTACTCCGACCATAAGAGCTTACAGTATGTATTCACACAGAAAGAACTGAATTTGAGACAGAGAAGATGGATGGAATTTCTTTCAGACTATGACATCAACTTGCAGTATAAGGAAGGGAAGGCAAACATTGTAGCCGACGCCCTGAGCCGTCGAGCACACTCGCTCCATTCGCTACTCGCTTCTTCTAGCTTGGTTGACGAGGTGCGAGACGCTCAGTTGAGCGACCCTTATATGACCGAAATCAGATGGTACATTTGAGAAGAAGAAATATGATTTTCAGTTACATGAAGATGGTCTGATTCGGCTGAATGGCAGGTTATGCGTTCCCCGAAGCAATGTTGAGCTAAAGGATCGCATCCTGCGAGAGTCACACAGTTCCACATTATCAGTCCATCAAGGAGCCTCCAAGGTGTACAAAGACATGAAGAGGTACTTCTGGTGGTCTGGAATGAAATCAGATGTGACAGAATTTGTATTGAGATGCCTAACATGCCAAAAGGTGAAATTTGAACATCGTAGACCGGGCGGAATGGTATAATCGATGCCAGTTCCGGAGTGGAAATTTCATGATATCTCCATGGATTTTGTTGTAGGACTCCCACCTGCCAGGGGAGGACTCAACATGATCTGGGTGGTAGCCGATCGCCTTACCAAGGTTGCCAGATTCATACCAATGAAAGATACCTGGAAGGTAGTAAAGCTAGCCGAGCTATTCGACAAGGAGATTATCAGACATCACGGAGTCCCGAAAACAATTGTATCTGACCGCGACACCAGATTTCTTTCGAGATACTGGAGAGCTACACGGGAAGCGCTGGGTACAGAACTGAAGTTGAGTACCGCCTTCCATCCGCAGACCGACGGTCAGACAGAAAGGACCATCCAGACACTGGAGGACATGCTTCGGGCATACGCCTTGGACTTTCAGGGGAGTTGGTTAGATAAGCTTCATCTTATCGAGTTCTCGTATAATAATAGCTATCACGCCTCGATTAAGATGTCGCCTTTCCAAGCTCTATACGGTAGACCTTGCCGTACACCCTTGTGTTGGGATGAGTCGAGCGAAGCGGTCATCATAGGACCGGAGTACCTTGAGCAAGTGCAAGCCGAAGTTCAGCAGATTCGAGCTAATATGAAGGCAGCCCAAGATAGACAGAAATCCTATGCGGACGTGCGACGACGCGACCTTGAGTTCGCCGTGGGCGACCAAGTGTTCTTACGTGTTTCACCTATGAAGGGTGTCTTCAGATTTGGCCAGAAGGGCAAGCTTAGCCCAAAGTTTGTAGGGCCGTACACTATTACCGAAAGAGTTGGATCTGTAGCCTACAGGTTAGCATTACCTGAGGACTTGGGACGTGTCCATGATGTATTTCATGTGTCACAACTCAAGAAGTACATTGCTGATCCTTCTCATGTCTTAGAGCCCGAGAGATTATCCATCGAGCCGACTATGCGATATGTTGAAACCCTAGTGAAAATCCTGGATAGGAAGACCAGAGACACTCGCCACAAGTCTATACGAATGGTGAAGGTCCTATGGTCAAACCATGATGTCGAAGAAGCGACATGGGAGTTGGAAGATGCCATGAAGGCTAAGTACCCACAGCTGTTCATAGACTAGAGAGTCTAGCATTTAGCAATACGGGTACGGGTCGTACCCCTTTTAAGGGGGGTAGAGCCCTTTTGCTTTTGCATTGCTTCGGGGTAAGCATTGCTTAGTGTGTAGGTATTGTAATAGACTTTTGTATGGCACATGTAGTGCAAGCGAACTTGGTATGTGTATGTATGTATGTGTAATGTGTAATGTATCTGTGTAATGCGAATGTGGGATGGTATGAATTGAAAATGTTGGATTGTGTATGTGAATTATGTATGATGCTTGAAGTGTTTGAGTGTATGAAGTGTGTATTTGCAATGTGGGAATGGGAGTAAAGTCAAAGGTGTAAAAGACCTATTGGGTAGTAAGACACATTAGTGCAATTGGTTTGCCTAATGAGTAGAATTACCTAAACTATTAACCCTTGAGCAACTTTGAGGGCAAAGTTTCTTAAGGGGGGTAGATTGAAACACCCCGTAATTAAAAATAGTGATTAATTAGGCTAATGAATAATTTAGAAGCTTAATTAAGTATAAATAATCATGAGGGAACAAATCTCGAAGAGAACGGATCCTTAAGATGGATTAAAATCACTAATGAACCTTAAAGCGCGTTTTCGAGGTGGGTGGAACCGGGAAAAACGTGCCTTTAAGCGGGTCAAATAGACTCGTAACAATTTTGGCCAACTAAATAATCATTAATAAAATTAGTGAAGCTTTAGGACCAATAAAATCAAATAAAACGAGAGATTAGTAAAAACTGTCAAACCGGGAAGTAGTGGGTGGGGGTAGAAACATAAATAACCCAAACTTATGTGTCCACTTTTAAAAAAAAAGTTGAGTGTGTGTGTGGGGTGGTAGTGTGTGCCGATTTGAGCCCTCTCTACTCTCCTCACTTGTCTAATGTGCTACAAGACAAGAATAATAAAACAACCCCACCTCACTTTACCACCCTCTCTCCTATTCTCTTTTCCTCTCACTCACGTAAACCCACTCCCTCATTCTTTGATTTTTTTCCTCTTCTTCTCCAAGCAGGCAACATCCATGGGAGCTTGAACAAACACACACAAACTCCTCTTCTCTCCTCTTGTAACCCCCTTTAATCTCTTCCAAAAATTATAAAAATACCACCATTGGAATCCTCTCATCAAGAGCTACATTTCCATCCTTTCAAAATTCGAAAACCAACATTTTCGTTTTTATGGGTATGTCCCATTTGGAGCTTCAAGACCACCATTAGAAGGCCCTCCTTCTCCTTATTCTATTGAGGTAAAAATATTCTTAAAAACTCCATCTTTCCTAGCCTCAAGGGCAAAACGAAAATGTAAACTAAAACCCTTGCTTGCTTCTTTATGCTAGCCGATTTTGGCCTTGTTGGTGGAGTTGGAATTTTGTTCTTGAGCCACTCCAAGCTTCATTTACACCCTTGCAAGGTAAGGAATTTTCTAAACCCTAAAACCCACATTAAAAGCTTAAATGATGTGTAGGGTTAGTTTTAGTATTGAAGTATGTATGTGAATGGTTGTAGTGTTAGTGGATTGAGTTGCTATAACTGGTAGAGAGAGAGAAGGAAGAGAAGCAAGAGGAAGAGAAAGAAAAACTAGAAGGAGAAACAAGGTAAGAATTCTCTTTTGTGTAACCTTGTACATATATGTATGTAACAGATTTTTAGAAGTTGAAATTAGTAATGAAAATGGTAATGTAGTAGGAATGTGATGTGTAGGAGAATATGAGTATTTTGAATCTTAAAAGACATCTTAAAACTTGTTAAAACATAAATGGGAGCTAATGTTGGAGGTGGGAAATAAATGTTGCTTAGTGTAGTATTTGTGTATAAGAGATGGGAATATTGATTTTGGTTATAAAAAGGTGGTATGATCATTTATGTGAGTGTAAACAATGTGGTGAGAGTGTAAAATTATAGGGGAGACTATGGCAAATTTACTTAGAAACTAATGGACTTAAGAGATTAGAAACTAGGTGAATGGCATAGGTTGTGACAAATTTTAATAGAGAAAGATAGAGGGTGTATTAGGAGAGATAGTTAATGTAGTTATAAGGCATTAGAGGTGCTAGAAATGACATTAGAAGAGGGAGTTGTAGAAGAGGAGTGTTAGTATCAAAATCTGTAGCAAAATGCATTAAGGAAGAAAGCAATGTGAGTGTTGAGTATAAACTTAGGAAAATTGGGTGTATAAGTTAGTATAGAATTGTGTAATGAATTAGGAAATGAATTAGCATGATTTAGAGTGTTTAAATTGTACTAAAACATGTTAGGATGTATGTAGGAAGATTGGGGAAGCAATGGGTGAAATTGGGAAAGAAAAATAAAATCTGTAGCAATGTCCTGCTACCGTCCGACCCAGAGTCCGGATCGGACGTGGGTCGGACAGGGCTTGAGTAGCGGGACGCAAACAATCTGGAATGGTCCGACCCAGTACCGTGGATCGGACGTGGGTCAGACAGGCAAAAAAAATAAGGGTCAAAGTTTCTAACTTCGTCCGACCCAGAGTCTGGGTCGGACAGTGGGTCGGACGGAGCAGGGACACGGGACCGAAACCTTCTGGAACGGTCCGACCCAGAGGGTATGGGTCGGACGGAATAGTGCTGGGTCGGACAGGGTGAATTTCAGAGGACGAACTCTACTGGAATGGTCCGACCCAGGGCTTGGGTCGGACGGTGGGTCGGACGGCCCAATACTTACAAAAAAAAAACTGTAAGCTTATAACTAGTATGTATATATGTATCTATATATGTGTATACCCTCCTACACATATGTATATATATATATAGGTAAGTAAACCATGGATAAGTAATTAAAAATGAGTAAAAGAACTATAAGTGTTAGAGATGCAAAGACTTAGTAAGTAGGGATTAGCAAACGTAAGAGTAATGAGTTAAGTTAATGATGGCTATAATAATCATTTAATTGTATATGTATAAAATAGGATTTGATTTGTGACACCGGGAGAACGTTTGGAAACACGTACGACGGTGAACGGTATGGATTCCTCATGCCCCGTATGCTATCTTGGTTACTCTGATTTGTGTGTTGTGTGCTAATTGATCACCAAATAAGATAATGCACGAATCGGAGTTAATATGCATACTTGTGAATATGTAGTGTTGTATGTTGTGAATATTTTCTTAAATCTTAGTTTGTATAATTCATGAAATGTATGGATGATAATGAATGTGTGTATGTATGATGTATTGCATTGTGACCGATTATTTGTGTGAATGGACTTCTAACTTATTCCTAACAAGCTAACCATCCTAACTTAAATTGGTAATTAAATTGGAATGAGTAGAAGTCCGATATAGTTTCGGCCACGCGTGAGGATGAGGAGACACAAGAGGTTGGATCCGATTCCTGACTCTTAAACTGGTCTGCGGCCCAAATCCCTTAAGTGGGTAGCATCCCGGATTGGTGAGTCAAGTAAATCCCGGAGGTGGGACGGAGTAGTCCCCAGGCCCGGAGGTCCCGACGACTTAACTTGAGTATAAGTAAGTAAGTAAGAATGAGTAAGTAAAGTAAATGAAAGTAAGTAAGTGTAAGTAAGAGTAAGTAATGAGTAAAAGAGTAAAAGCATTCCGATTAACCCGGATGCGTAATTTGGCTAACAATGTGAAGGTAAGTAATGTATGCACTATTATATTGATGCCTCGAATTGTATGATGTATTGTAAATGCATATATGTTGTATGGAAAGCATGTATGTATGAAATTAATGAATCGCATGTTTAGTGGACGTCAAATAGTCGGCGTGCCCTAGCTAGCACGCGGTATATGCGGAGTTTATACGCAGCGTTTGCTGAGCCCCTTGGGGCACCATTTTTACTACACGCAGGTACTCGTGAAGGTTGAAGACTAGGAGAGTTGAAGTTTAATTTCCTTGTCTTTCTTTTTGGATTGTAAACAATGAATTATGATTGGTGTACTGAGTAGTACATGGCTATAGCTTTTGATTAGCCGGTGTACCATGGGGTACACCTTTTTGGGATACTGTGAAGAGGTTCTAATTGGTATAGATGATTAGTTGGTAAACTCATTCTTTTGGGAAGTTTGGTAAAGGATGTAATTCAATACTTTAAATACTCGGTGATCCAAGAATTATAAGTATGTTATGTTTCGGTAATGGTAAGCATTGTTTTAGTAGCTCGGTATATTATATTCATCAGACTGTTACTGTAAGTAGCATAGCCTAGCTAGCCGTATGGGCGGTTAGCGGCGTTGTATCACCCGCCGTAGTAAGTAGTATTTCCGCTGCAAGTAACTCTGGATTATGGGATGATTGGACGGTAAGCATAGGATTAGCGGTTGGGGTGTTACACTTAATAAATTTATCTAAGTAATTAAGTAACATAAATGTCAAAATTAAGACTTTATGTGGAAGTTTGGTAATTAATGAAAAATACAAGGTGAGGCCGTGTGTTTATAAGTATTTTGGGACATTTATGTGTAATTTATTTTGTGAGCAAATGTTTGTAATAAGGCCATGTACTTTAGGCCATTTTATTTATGTATATTTAGTTTTAATAGGTTTTAGGTGGTATATGTATATTACCGCAAAGTTTAAGGGGTTAAACTATAATAAAATCAAATTTGGGGGCTAAATAATAATAAGGCCGAAAACTAGGTGTTAAAAGGGTTTAAAATAAAGTTTATAAGATTTTATAAAGTTTTGGGGTTAATTGGTAAAATTTGGAAACTTAGGGGTCAAAACCGTAAATAAAGAAAGTATTGGTCAAGGAAGTATTAAGGAGGTCAACCTTGACCAATGGGTAGGTTTTGACCAAATTAGATAAGTTAAATAATTTATTTAAGGTTATATAATAAGATAAGTATTTAATTGTAACATTTTTATAATATATGGGGTATGTATGGTGAATACCGAAACTTAAGGGTATGCAATGGTATTTTAAACACCCATGGGCTAATAGGAATTTTTAGGATTTTATTGGGTTGAATTTGGAATTAAAATAAGCTATATATGTATAATATATAGTTATTATGTCATTGTTACATTTTGGAAAAGTAAAAGGGGTGGAAATGTAAATAACCAGAAGTTTGTGGGTTAGGAATGATGTTTATAACCTTTGGGTATAGTTTGGTGATTTTTAGAATAATATAAGATGTTTTTAAAAGATAAGTATATAATATATAGTTTTGATGATATTATAAAACTATATGGTATAAATTGGGTCAAATTGTAATTATAAGAAGTTGGTGGGTGGAAAAATAATTTAGAACAGAATTTAAGTGCCGTTTGGAAATTTGGAGTATATATAACTATAAGTTATATTTAAATTAAGGTTTAAAATGTTATATTATATGGTATATATAACATGGTATAAATTATGGGGTGATTTTGTAATAAACATAAAGATATGGTAAGTTATTAAGATTGGTTTAAATGGCTTTGCCTTTTCCGGTAATTAACATTAGTTTTGTATAAAAACTATATGTTATAAATTATAAAAGATAAAGATATCATATTATATGATATTAGTATATGGTATAACATTACATAATGTTATGAGGTCAAAATGGAATTAAAATAAAGTATAGTGCTGTACCGAATTTATAAAGGTTGGAAAATGAATTTTAGACTAAGGTCTACAATGTTATAAATGTTATAACAATTATATGGTATTAATGTGGTTTAAATGGAATTAATATAAACAAGGGTATTCATATTGAATAATGTGACAAACCATAAATAAATGAGATTTATAAACTAAGGTTTATATGGAATAACCTAAGGTGTTGAAATTATACAACATAAAATGTTATACATTATTAAGATAATAATCTTAATATGAGTTGTGGCAAAATAACACAACTAATGGGAATAATCACCTCACATAAGGTGATAAAATGTGACATATGGTATAAGAGTTTTATAACTCATGAAACTTACCGACATTGGTAAAATATATACATATGCGAGAATTATGTATATAAGGATGGATATATATTATGGTTGGAAACCATATAATATAATGGTGAAGGTTATTATATGAAAATAGTTTATAAACTATAAGTTATGGGTTTTTGAATTCAAATGTAGATATTACAAGATTAATGGATTATATAATACAATGTTTAAAGGATGGTGGAATAATAATACTATACGATAAACAATGCATTATACATGCAACAATAGGTTATAAAATATATTATGCATGCAACTGTAGGTAACAATGCGTGCCTATACATGCGAAGAAACAGCTGAATTAAATGTACAAGAACGAATGAACTTATGTAAAAGTGTAACGCTTATAAACTACTACGAGTTGGAAAGGTATAAACTCTTACGTTCGAAAACGTTAACCACGACGTTCTAATAAAACCGACTCCACTGTTAAACCAAAGTATTTATACAAACATTGAGTAAGGAGTTTAAAGGATAACGGTAACTTAACTAATAACAGTTGAAATCCAGGGATGTAATACTGGGGTTACTAACATTATTCGGAAATACCGAGTCAACTTGTCATGTGGATTGACACCTAGTGTTCCTTGTATTTTTAGATCACATTACGGACGTGCGTGCTCGAGAAGCTTAGTGGACTACACTGCGCATCCTTGGTCTAAGGTGTACGGTATGTGAAGAAGGGTTTGATCCGGGTTGACCTAAGAAAGGGCCCGGAATTGTTTGATACTTGTATGTTATGTGTGTGGATATGTGCATATGATGATGTGTGTTAATGCGTTACTTAATTACGCGCGAGCATCCTACGGGACTAACACTATGTCGACTATAGATCGACTTATAAAAACATACATATGCGTTGATGTGATGACACAATGGTTACTTGATATAATACCCTTAGTATTATTATTAAGTATATAATAACCTAAGTAAAACACTTAGGTACGGGATACGACAATGTCGGTCTCTAGAGCATGGATCTCGAACATGAATATAACCTAGATTACTTCTAGGCATGCGTAAGACCCATTGGGTGGCTAATTGGTATAATGTAACCTCCATAAAACTAAGAGTATATCTTAAACATTATGAGAGAGTTGGTATGAGTTGAGGGGAGGAATCCCGGTAGTTTACGAACTACCTGGTTGTGCATTTGTGATCACTAAGGGGTACCCGATCGGGTTCCGCTCCAGGAAATTACCCAACGAGCCCTAATTGGATCGTGGGTCAGGTGGTACCTACTGTAGGTACATGGCTACGACCTTTAAATGGACGCCTTACGAGGCAAAGTGAATAGTCAGGGTCCTCCGGACCTCTGGCGAAATGAGCACCTTTGTGTGTACGGGAGGACTACTATCCATTGGTAAGGTTAACCGGGTTGTCCCAACATGACGCCCAACTGGTAATTAAATTAAATATGGTTTGGATGGATGGGGCCTTGAAGGCCAAATAATGTTAAATATGGAAACCGCTCGCTAAGGCGATTATACACAGTACCGTTATTATTCGAAACGTTCATTTATGCGACTGTTGTTTGTAATATGTAATGACTGTTGGATTGGATGGATGATTATATGTTTATGTATGGTTGTTACAGTATTGATTATAACTGTAAAATGGTAAAGCATGAAATCAATCTAATATCAAGATGGTTAAAATGACAAGTGACCAATAGGGTCCAGGCCCGCATACTCAGTGTTTATCGCTGAGCCTTTATGGCTTGTTGCAGGTTGATGTTCATCGTTGAAGCCGAAGTACGGGATCAGGGTAGATGCTCACTTGTCGACGGTTATGGTTTTTTGGTTTTAGTATGATGTATATGATTTATCTCGTTGTCACAGCGGTATGGTAGTGCTGATTATTTTGGTTGTTGGATTTAGTATATGCTTCGTTACTCGCATGGGCGAGTAATGGCAGGTGACACCCGTGTGAGAGTTTATGTTGTTTTATTCTTCCGCTGTAAGACGTCTTTAATTATGCTACGTAAGGGATTATTATGTGTTTATCGAGAGGGGTATTACATGCTGATCTTGCGAACTACTTGGAAAGAGGAGTAGTGCCCCGTCAATTGACCTACCAGCAGAGGAATAAATTTTTCGCTGACTCGAAGCACTACTTCTGGGATAATCCTTTCCTCTTCAAGACTTGTGCTGATGGGGTGATAAGATGTGTACCTCTGAGTGAAGTGCAAGACATCCTCACTCATTGCCACTCTCTTGAAGTGGGAGGGCATCATGGACCGGCAGGGACTGCAACAAAAGTTCTACAAGCAGGGTTCTTCTGGAAAACCCTACACAAAGATTGTCATAATTTTGTTGCTTCCTGTGACCCCTGTCAAATGATGGGCAACATCTCCCGAAAACACGAAATGCCTCTCAATGTGATGTTAGAGGTTGAGCCATTTGACTTGTGGGGCATAAACTTCATGGGTCCATTTCCTTCCTCCTACTCAAATCTCTTTATCCTTGTAGCAGTGGACTATGTGACCAAATGGGTGGAAGCCATCGCCTTTCCCACAAATGATGCTAAGGTGGACCAAGTTCTTAAGGAAGAACATCTTCACAAGGTTTGGAGTGCCTAGAGCAATCCTTAGTGATGGGGGTTCTCACTTCTGCAACAAGCAATTCGAGGCTTTGATGGAGAAATATGAAGTGAGACATAAGGTTGCTTTACCTTACCACCCCCAAACTAACGGTCAAGCCGAAGTTACCAACAGAGAGCCGAAATGGATCATGTAGAAAACTGTGAACTCATCGAGGAAGGATTGGTCCTTGAAGCTGGACGATGCGCTATAGGCCTACCGAACAGCCTACAAGACCCCCATTGGTATATCCCCTTACCGTCTTGTCTACAGGAAAGCTTGTCACCTACCGGTCAAGCTTGCACATAAATCTTATTGGGCTGTGAAAGCACTCAATTACAACCTCAAGAATGCCGGAGACAAGAGAAAATTTCAACTGACAGAGTTAGAGGAGATCTGGGAAGATGCTTATGAGAATAACCGGATCTACAAGGAGAAGACCAAGAAATGGCACGATAGAATGATCCTCAAGAGGGAGTTCCATGAGGGAGATCAGGTCTTACTTTACAACTCTCGGTTAAAGCTCTTCCTGGGTAAGCTCAATTCTCATTAGGTCAGACCCTTCTCTATCACTAAGGTGACCCCGTATGGTGTTGTGGAGTTAAGGAATACAAAAGGTGGAACATTCATGGTCAATGGCTCGAGGCTCAAGCACTACATGGGAGGTGATATCAAACGGGCGGAAGCTCGTCCTCTCTTCCTTTGGGAACCCCCAGGTTTCCTCTAAACCTTATAGCGTCTAGCCATAGACGTTAAAGAAGGTCAACTCTCCCCCGATGCAGCCCGGATTTCATTTCATTTCATGTCATTTCTTTAAAATTTCTTTAGTTTAAAACTTGCACAGCATTTTGAACTCTTGTGAGTTAACGGGCTTTTTGAGCATTCCTCGGAATTGCATTTTTGTGCCCACATTGGTGTTGCTTGTGTTGTGAATATTTTGGAAACAGGTGTGCCCCTCTGAAAAAGGTATGGATTTAGGACAATTTCAAAGGAAACTCTGGCGAAATTTTCCTAAGGACCTTCGGCTTCAACGATCGAAGGTTGCGCTTAATTGCCCCGGACACTCGCAAGTGTGGGGCAAAACCATCTTCAATCCGCACCTTATCAGGGGAGTACCAGTTTCACCTTACCTTTTATTTTTACACAATACAATTCATACACAATTTTTGTTAACTCTATGCTAGTGCTTCGAAAAGGTCTTTTATTTCTTCCCGAGATTAGTCATTGAACAATGAGGACATTGTCCCATTCAAGTGTGGGGGAGACGACCTTTTCTTTTTGTGCACTGCTCAATTTCTGTATGCTTATCTATTGCTTCCCTTTATGAGTCACATTTAGAATAAGCAAGTTTTTCTTTGAATTCTTGAGATTTTCCAACAATGTTTTTGAAAACTTCTCTCTTTGAGGAGTTGATTAATAAGTCTAGATTTAATCATTTCATAATATTTATAGTATTGAATAATAACTTAATGTTTTAAGATAAAATCATTAAAAGGATTATGATATAAAACTATATTAAACTATGATTAGGAAATTAATCTAAATAATAATTCTTAAGTTTCTTAGAATTAGATAAGCCATATAAAATACATTTATAGCATTAATTACCAATATTCAGAATGTGAGTTTATAATTAAGTGATGTATTCAGTAGTTAGAATTTGTAAAAGGTTTGTAAATATAAATTAGATACTTAAAACCTTTGAACCTTTAATTAGATGAAACTAAGTTACATAAGAGATTATATTGATCTACTTTACGACACTGAAAATATTAATATGTCATTTGAATATAAGGTATGAGGATTTTTCAGAATAGATGATCTTATTAAATAATTGACAATTTCACTTATAAATGAGAATTTAATTCTTGGATACATTTTACCTTATGTTAAGATATAATGTTTGTCCTAAAACATAATAAAGGAAATTAATTTATTAAGTTATTCCTTTGAAACCTTAGGTTTTGTAAACAATCTAAAATGTATTTAAGACATAAGTTTATTAAAATTTAGTATAAAAGGATTATACATAGTCTATAGAGAGAATGTGTGTAAAAATAAAACATTTAGGAAATTATATAGGTAATAATAAAGCAAATAATATACCTTGTGAATACTAAATGTAAGAGTTCGATAAGTCTAAGTTAATTAAAATATAGTTATTTCAAGACGAAAAGTAATTTAACATCTTATGACAAGATTATTAAATGGTTGTAATAAAAAGTCATTCTAAACTAAAGATAAAATAATTGAGTTAAGTAGTTGTCTCTGAATTCTAATATCAATTAAGTTATAATAAAATGCATCTACAACACTATGATTCCAATGTACAGGATGTAGATCTTAATTAAGTTAAGGGGAAGATTTAATCATAATGGATTAACTAGTAGATATTGATAAAAATACATAATCATTACATTGTGAAATAATAGTATAGTATTCTAAGATAAACCTATCATAGGTCATAATATGATGTTTATCCTAAAGTAAGAATAAAAGTATTGAGCTTAAGAGTTATTATTGAAATTCTAAGATCAATTGAATAATATAAGATGCATTTATGATATAAAGGTCTCAAAAGTCTTGAATGTGAGAATTATGGTTAAGTATTAGTAAAGTGGATAAGAGTGGAACAATTAACAAGTGTTAATAAAATACATTCCTTGATCTTACAACCTTGGGCTATACAACATTCTAAAATAAGTCAAAGGTTATACATAACATTTAAGCGAGGGCTTAAAAGATAATTGAGATTTAGAAATAAGAGTGAGGAATTTATTTAAGTTTAACTTAGGCTATAAGTTATTGATAATAGACTACCTTTAATATTCCTCAGAGTATTGTTGAATATTTGCACGAGTCTACTAGAACTGCTACAACATTAATCAGGTACGTGTTCTCATACTCAGATACTTCTACTAACAAACTTAAGGATACATTTTTGAAAAACGCTAACTGAGCTTAAAATGAATTTCAAAAAGAAAACTGCTTGTGTGACTAGCCCAGCTTGATGTGACTAACTGAGCCTTGGATGTATAACTTGCATGGTTACTGAGTTTTCCTACCTTGGTTGTTTCACTAAGCTATTAATTGCAAGGTGTTTACGCCTCTGCACTCTATATGACTGGGTGTTTTGGTATTACACTTGTGCAGTTAATGATCTAGTGAGATAGCTAGGAATACGGGAAAATATCAAAGCTTGGTAAATTCTTCCTTTGACTCTGAGTACTACTTCATCCATGAGTCGAGTCTTTGGTCAACCTTCTTGAGTATGGAGTCTTTTTTATTAAGTGGTGCACACACTTTCACCGACAACCGAGCACGGGTCGGTGGCAGCGGAGGTCTGCTATACCTTGTCCATGTGGACAACTGATTGGCGGTGGGGGCCATCTCTCCCTTTGTTTCTATTCCACTATTGGGTATGTTTTTCTATGGGAATCAACTTTCTGGGATGGTGGTGACATGAACTGTATACCACGGGTTATGGACATTCTTATCATTTCTAGTCCTTTGTGACTACCTGATTCTTTCTCCTCTTAACTGGAACTGGATCTTACATTAATAATGATTGCTTATTAACTTTATGGTGTGACTTCTTAAGTGATTGACTTGGTTTTAAAGTTCTTCATCTTTATCTTTGTCTTGTTCTCTTTACTCTATGACTTGATTTGTCTTGAAGTGCCTTATTACTCTATTTTACTTTTAAGAGTTTAATTTCAAGTTACTATTTTATTTTAAGTGTAACACCCCAACCGCTAATCCTTCCATTATCCTCTAATCATTCCCATAATTACCTTGCTCGCAGCGGAATACTTACTTACTCCCGGCGGGTGATACAACGCCGTTAGCCATCCAAGACTAACAAGGCTACTACTACTTACAGTAACGGTCTGACGATTAGAATATACCGAATACATATTAAGTTACCTTACAATACCAAATGCTTACTTACACTTTGATTACCGAGTATCTAAGTATATGAATTACATTCCAAGACTATTCCCAAAAATTAAGAGTTTATTCATCTACTCCTTTCAATCCAATCATAATTCATTATCCAAAAAGGTGTACCACATGGTACACCGGCTACTCAAAAAGGCCTTAGCCGTGTACAACTCGGTACACCATTCCAATCTACCAACTACCCCAAAAAGAATTCATTCCGGTCCTTACTTGACCATCACGCCTCACGGGTACCTGTAAAATAAAAACATTCCCCCTAGGAGGTCAGCTTACGCTGCATATGATAACCGTATACCCCGCGTGCTAGCGAGGGTACGCCAACTATTTGGTCGTATACATGCGGTTCGTTTCATTCATACATACATACATGCTTCATACAATACAATCCAATACATTCATATCACAAGACATACATACATTCAATACATGCAAGGTAGACATTACAAGTCAACCATTCATACTTACCGAATACTCACCGCAATACGGAGATACACTTCTCCAATTCATACACGGGTCTTGTTAGCTTCATTACACACCCGGGTTAATCGGGTGTTCAATACTCTTTTACTCAAGGTCAATGACTTACAATAGTCAAGACCGATACACATACAATACTTACTTCTTACTTACTTTACTCAAGTCAAGTCGGTATGACCTCCGGGCAGGGATTACTACATCCTACCACCGGGCTTTAGGGTGGCCCACTAATCCAGGATGCTACCCATTCAAGGGGATTGGTCCATGGAAAAGATTACAACCAGGATTCGGATCCAACCTCTTGTGTTTTCTTATCCTCACGTGTGGCCGAAACTATATCGAACTTCTACTTAATCCATTTTACTCATTACTCAAGTTAGGAGTTAGATGGTTAGGAATTACTAGAAGTCATTACTTCCATACCATACAACAATACATTACTCAATTACACATTACTTACACATACTCTTCGTTCTCATTCATACATTTCATGAATTATACAAACTAAATGTTCAAGAAGATACAACATGAACAAAATAGTCCAAACACAATTAAATGCAATATAAGTTCGATTCGTGCATTTATCTTTTTGAGTGATCATATAAGCACACAAATCGGGGTAACCAAGTTAGGATACAGGACATGAAGAAATCATACCGTTCACCATCGTATTCGTACTACCGGTTCCTTGGAGCTCAACTATTTGATTCCTATACATACATGAAGTTGTATGATCAATGATCTATTATTGATCCAACTTATTCCTTCATTAATACTCCTAATGTATACATACTACTCTTTTACATTCATACTTGATTATTAAACCTATTCTTTTCTCATTACCTCTTATTCTTGCTTTCTTACTCATGTACTTACTTTCTTACCTTTACTACTTCATTTATAATGTACTACTACATATATATGTATATATGTATATAGGCATATATATATATACATATGATTACTATAATCATATATATATATATATATATATATATATTTTACTCGATCGACCTTGCAAGTCTGGTCCCAAGGTCGGTCCAAGTCAGTAAGTTACATTGCGTGAAAATTTCAGGCCGACCGACCTTGCAAGTCCGGTCCCAAGGTCGGTCCATTCCAGTAAGTTTCTTACGTGAAAATCTTAGGCCCGACCGTCCTTGCAAGTCCGGTCCCAAGGTCGGTCCATTCCAGTAGGTTCTAGACGAGAAAAGTTTATGGTCCGACCGACCTTGCAAGTCCGGTCCCAAGGTCGGTCCATTCCAGAAGGTTTCCGTCTTTGTAATTCTGGGCTCGACCGACCTTGCAAGTTCGGTCCCAAGGTCGGTCCGGCCCAGTACTTCAGTTTTAAAATCTGTTTTTGGTTGATTTCTTTACCCATTGCCTCCCCAATCTTTACCAATACTTCCCTACATGTTTACCACTCGTTTAGATGTTCTAAATCACCTTAATTCATCCACCAAGCTTACTACTCAATCCTAGGTTCACTTACACACTTTTCCTCACTCCTTTTCAACACTTATACTAGTTTCCATTTCACTAATGCTACAGATTTTTGTTTTCCCCTTCATCCGCATGCTATAGATTATCACCCATACTTCTATCCTCCATTACTCCCTCCACTATTGCAACTCATAGCATTCAAAATACATTACTTTACATCCTAGCTCCATCCCATTAACAAGCTCCTTTCCAAATCTGTTTCAAGACACTAAACTACTCATTTTAACTCTCCAAATGCACCTAGTCACTACCTAGGTTATTTCCTCTTCTTAAACCACTAAGTCCTCAAATTCCCAGACAAAATTTGACATAGTCTCCCCTATAATTCTCACTTTGCCCACACACTATTTCAGCTCACATATGCTCACTCACACAACCTGTTTATACAATGCATTATACTCACATTTCAACCTCACTGCAACACAATAAATTCCTGCACATACACATTCAATACCCCATGTTTTCCCAAGCTTTTAAACATCATTTAAAAACCTCAAAACTGTTACATTATCATTCCTCATTATACTACAACATACTTATTACTCATTACTCAATACATTGCTCATTTTTACTCCTCAAAAACTGTTACATTGCACAATACAAAACTAGTTCAACGTAAGAGTAATTACCTTGTTGTTTCTAGTTTTTCTTTCTTCCTTTCTCTTCTCTTCCTTTCTTCTCCCTTGTTCTCGGTTTTGAATGGGGTTCACACTCCAATTCTATAACCCATATCAATGTACACAACTACTTAGAAAACTATCTTTACTAATCTAGGGTTTATGCTTGTTTAAAGTTTAACATGGAGCATTACCTTCCAATGGATAGATGGAGTGGTGGACAGAAACCAAAGCAAGATTCCAACACCAATGAGAAAGCCAAAATCGGCTAGAATACAAAGCACCAAACAAGGGTTTAGTTTGAATTTTCGTTTTGCCAACAAGGGCTAGAAAAAGATGGGTTTTCAAGAATATTTTTACCTCAAAATGACAAGGAGGTAAAGGTGCTTCTAATGGTGGTACTCAGCTCCAAATGCAGCACACCTATGGAGATGAAGTTGGTTGTTTTCGATTTTTGAAAGGAAGAAAGTGTTCTCCTTGGTGAGGGGATTTCAATGGTACAATTTTTGTTGAATTTGGACAAGGATTGAGCTTGGACAAGAGGAGAGAAGGTGAGGTTTTTGTGTGGGTTCTCAAATCTCCATGGCCTTCGCATGAAGAAGGAGAAGAGAATAGAGAGGGAGGGGGAACCGTGAGAGAGAGGTGAGGATAGGAGAGAGAATGTGAGTTTTTGCTTTTTAGTTATTTTTCTTGTCTTTTAGCAAATAAGAGAGAGTTAAGTGAGTGTGAGAGAGGAGGGAAAATCGGCCCCCTATACACACCTCTACAGATTTTTAATTTTTATTTTCAAAGTGGACACACTAAGTTTGTTTATTTACATTCTCACCCCACAACTTCTCGGTTGTTACAGTTTTTACTAACCGGAACCCATTTTCCGGAATTTTCTCATTTAATTAATTTTATTGGTTCCCAACCTTTATTAACGTTTGTTAATGACCATTTGGTTGACCAAAATCGTTACGAGTCTATTTGGCTCGCTTAAAGTCGTGTTTTCCCAGTTTCCTCGAAAAACGTGCTTCAAGGTTCGTTTATGCTTTTAACCCATTTCAAAGGTCTGTTTTCTCCGGGATTTGTTCCCTCATATTTATTTAAGTGTAATTAAGCCTTTAAAATTATAATTAGTCTAATTAATCACTGTTTTTAATTACGGGGTATTTCAATCTACCCCCCTTAAGGAACTTTGCCCTCAAAGTTGCTCAAGGTTTACGGTTTACTATTCTACTCATTTGGCAACCAATTGCCACAATGAATTCTACCACCACCTTACAAGGTGTTCACAATTCTTGCACCACAAGCATACGTAATTCAAATACCATACACCATACTCAATTCAATTCACACATTCCACATACCATTCACAATATACTTCACATTGTCATTCGTGTCATATACCATACAACACAAATGCATTACTCATTACAAACATACCATACTCGTTGTACTACATACTAAATACTACTAGCACTACTTTGTGCCCATAAATACAATTAGCACTACTTGTGCCAACAAAATACAATTACAATACATACATACTATGCAATGCTAACCCGAAGCAATGCGAAAGCAAAAGGCTCTACCCCCCTTAAAAGGGGTACGCCCCGTACCCTCCGTACTATACGTATTCTAGACATCTAGTCTACAAAAAGATTCGGGTACTTCGCCTTCATGGCGTCTTCTAATTCCCAAGTCGCTTCCTCGACATCGTGGTTAGACCACAATACCTTCACCATTCGTACAGATTTATGGCGAGTGTCTCTTGTCTTCGTATCAAGGATTTGCAGTGGAGTCTCGACATATCTCATCGTCGGCTCTAGGGATAGTTGCTCGGGTTCTAATACATGAGAGGGATCGGCTATGTATTTCTTAAGTTGTGATACATGAAAGACATCATGAACACGTCCCAATTCTTCAGGCAATGCTAGCCTATAAGCTACGGCTCCAATCCTCTCGGTAATGGTATAAGGGCCTACAAATTTTGGGCTCAGCTTGCCCTTCTGGCCAAATCGAAAGGCACCCTTCATAGGTGAGACATGCAAGAACACTTGGTCGCCCACGGTGAACTCAAGGTCGCATCGTTGCACATCCGCATAGGATTTCTGCCTATCTTGGGCTGCTTTCATATTTGCTTGGATTTGCTGAACTTCAGCTTGTACTTGTTCTAAATACTCCGGTCCTATAATGACCGCTTCGCTTGACTCATCCCAACACAACAGGGTACGGCAGGGTCTACCATACAAAGCTTGGAACGGCGACATCTTAATCGAAGCATGATAGCTATTGTTATACGAAAACTCGATAAGATGAAGATTCTCAATCCAGCTCCCCTGGAAGTCTAAGGCACATGCCTTAAGCATATCCTCTAGTGTTTGGATGGTCCTTTCTCTCTGACCGTCGGTCTGTGGAAGGAAGGCGGTGCTAAGCTTCAACTCAGTACCAAGCGCTTCCCGTGTTGCTCTCCAGTATCTCGAAAGAAATCTGGTGTCACGGTCAGATACTATAATTTTCGGGACTCCGTGGTGTCGGATGATCTCCTTGTCGAATAGCTCCGCGAGCTTCACCACCTTCCAGGTGTCCTTCATCGGTATGAATCGGGCAACCTTGGTGAGGCGATCGACTACTACCCAGATCATTTTGAGTCCTCCCCTAGCAGGTGGGAGTCCAACAACAAAATCCATAGAGATATCGTGGAATTTCCACTCCGGAATGGGCATGGATTGCACCATTCCTCCCGGTCTTCGGTGCTCGAACTTCACCTTCTGGCATGTGAGACACCTCAGAACATACTCAATCACGTCGGATTTCATTCCTGACCACCAGAAGTACCTCTTCATGTCCTTGTACATTTTAGAGGCTCCCGGATGGACATGCAATGTCGAACAATGTGATTCTCGCAGAATGCAATCCCTTAGCTCAGCATTGCTTCGGGGGACGCATAACCTGCCATTCAATCGGATCAGACCATCTTCATGCAGTTTGAAGTCGTACTTTCGGCTCTCGAAGGTACCATCGGTGATTTTCTGTCTGATCTCTGTGAAGTAAGGGTCGCTCAACTGAGCATCTCGCACCTCGTCAACCAAGCTAGAAGAAGCGAGTAGCGAATGGAGCGAGTGTGCTCGATGACTCAGGGCGTCGGCTACAACGTTTGCCTTCCCTTCTTTATACTGGAGGTTGATGTCGTAATCTGAGAGGAACTCCATCCACCTCCTCTGTCTCAAATTGAGTTCCTTCTGTGTGAATACATACTGTAAACTTTTGTGGTCGGAGTAGATGGTGATGCTTACCCCATAGAGATAGTGTCGTCATATCTACAAGGCGAAGACAATGGCCCCTAACTCTAGATCGTGTGTCGGGTAATTCTCCTCATGCTTTTTCAGCTGGCGAGAAGCATAGGCTACTACCTTACCATGCTGCATGAGTACGCATCCCATTCCCTTGCCCGATGCATCACAATACACCTCAAATCCCTCTGTGCCCTCTGGAAGAGTGAGAATTGGCGCTGAGGTCAATGAGTCCTTTAGGCTCTGGACGGATACCTCGCACTCGTCTGTCCATACAAACGGTGCATCTTTCTTCATCAATGACGTCATGGGCTTAGCGACTTTCGAGAAGTCCTTTACAAACCTCCGGTAATAACCGGCTAAACCAAGAAAGCTCCGGATGTCGGTAACAGTCTTAGTTATAGGCCATGATCGTACTACTTCAATTTTGGATGGATCTACTGAAATACCCGCGCTCGAGATGACATGACCGAGGAATGATACCTGATCTAGCCAAAACTCGCATTTGGAGAACTTTGCATACAACTGGTTCTCGCGCAGTGTCTCAAGTACTCTTCTCAAATGGTTTTCATGCTCTTCTCCTGACTTCTAATACACAAGGATGTCGTCGATGAATACTACTACTGAAGTGTCCAGCTTATCACTGAATAACCGGTTCATTAAGTCCATGAATTTGGCTGGTGCGTTAGACAAACCGAATGGCATCACCGTGAATTCGTAGTGGCCATATCTTGTTCGGAATGCTGTTTTCTCAATGTCTTGCTCTTTGATAGCAATTTGATGATATCCGGACTGGAGATCAATCTTAGAAAAGACCGAAGCTCCCTTCAACTGATCGAACAGGTCGTCGATGCGTGGCAATGGATACTTGTTCTTTACAGTGACCGCATTCAATTCGCGGTAGTCGATGCAGAGGCGGAGACTACCGTCCTTCTTCTTCACGAAGAGGACCGGTGCTCCCCAGGGTGATACGCTCGGGCGTATAAACCCTTTGTCGAGTAGATCACGTAGTTGCTCTTTAAGCTCTGTCATTTCTGCAGGTGCCATACGGTATGGTGCCCTAGCAATGGGACCAGTACCAGGTACAAGGTCAATCTCAAACTCTACTACTCTCTGTGGTGGCATACCAGGTAGCTCCTTTGGGAATACATCAGGGAATTCTGAGACTACTGCTACATCGTCACTGAATTCTGGATCTCTCTCCAGATCTTGCACATGGCATAAATACACTTCATGTCCCTTTCTGAGCTCCCGGTACATTGCCATAGCGGAGATGACTGTAGTTGAAGGCTCTCTCTGTCTCTAGCGGTATGAAACAGTTACCCTAGATGGACTCTTGAGCAGCAATCGGTGCTCGGCGCATAGGATCCATCCCTTGTGCCGCTCCAACCAGTTCATTCCAATTATTAAGTCGAATCCCAACCCGTTGAATTCAATGAAGAAGATGGGAAACGCTTCGCCTTTGATTTGGATCGTGGCTGATTTGTAATACTTGGTACACTGTACCCGCTCCTTCGATGGGAGAGTAACCAAGAAGTTCGGTAGCTCATCCGCATCTAGCCCCAACTTCTTCGCAAGAGATGGCGAAATGAAGGTGTGAGAGGCGCCGGAGTCGAATAATATTGAGGCTTCAATGCCATTCACTGGGAAGGTTCCCGTTAAGATGGTGCCGCTTTTACCGGCTTGTGCTTCGGTGAGGATACTCAGGTTACCTTCGGTACCGAGTCCACAACCTAATTGTTCACAAGATTTATAAGTAACGATGGTGGAACGCAAGTGGAATTTAATAACCAACACTGCTTTTATTGAATAACCAACCATCATACATACTGTGTCTCTAATACACGTTACTACTAGGTCACATGCTACTACAAGATTAATACTTTCTAAAGGTAAGGTTCAGGCGTCCTGGTTTCATGTGTGTGGCATTGATTATCGCCGGTGGTGCCGTATTCAACTTGATCTTCTGGATCCCGTGATACAGCAACCTTGATTTTCCACCCATGATTAGAACATATCCTAGTCTCAATACCAATTTCTCTGCGAGGTCCACACGCTTATGCTCGCTATACAAAAATACGGCTTCATCACCAATGGACCAAGACACTACGGGCACTCCTTGTTCAAGGGATTCCGTTGTCTCGTCCTTGTCTTGGTGTAAGCCAAGTCGTCCTTCTTTCTCATAGAAGTTGACAATACAGAGGTCTGCTTCAAGTGCAGGGATCGGTTCATCTTCGTACTGTTGTGCGATTTCTACAGCTTGTGTGACAACCGTTTGGAATTCCGGGGGTATTGATGGAGGTGTGGCTCCGTCTCCTACTCGCGTTGTTTGGTATGTCTTGGTATAAGGGTTCCAATCCTTTCCCAAGCACATCATTTTCAGCTTCATTGTTGCTCCACCGGTGTATTCGGGTGTATAAAATCCTCCTGGACCCATTCCTAGTTCGTTGCATCGTCGGATGATTGAAACTTGTGCTTCGGGTGTCAGGTATCCTTTTAATAAGATCATACCTGGGCGGATGACCTGACACTGCTCGTCGGCGAAGTGGTGAGTGGTGATGTCGGCCTCTTCATGAAGGGGGTTTGAAGGTATTGGGTAACAGATAAGGAATTTCCCTAAGGTGGTAAATTTCATCTAGTGTGAGTTCTAGGCTCACTAATTTATTTCATGCTCAATACATACTTCTATTTTACTTACTCATGCTTAAATTCGTACATCAGATACTTACGCATTCATACATTTACTCATACAGGTACTTCACTACTTTAGACATGCTCTTCAAGGATTAAAGGTTTCAGTTATTACCTGGGCCGGACTTAGTCCCGGTCCCATCACGGTCAATGATGTGTAAGGCCGGCTGCCTCTGCGGTGCGCCCTTCTGTGGACCTCGGGACCCCTGTCCCTGTGAGGTGTGCTGGGCATGAGCATCGCCAGATGCAACTTCCTTGCCTTCACGCTGCTTGTAGCTCTGATAGTTGCCCTTGGGCTTAGAGTTCTCTGGGCATGCATTAGCACGGTGCCCCGGCTTGTGGCAATTGTAGCATCGGATCTCCCTTCCTTGGCAATCTGTGTCGGGATGATCCTTGTTGCAGTTTCGGCACACATAGCTGCGGCCGTCATTTTGGCTCTTGCCATGGCCAAATCCAGAACCTATAGCTTCCAAGTTAGCGAGGTTCGGTATACTTACAATACTCCATATACATACTAATTCACAAGTACACTGATTCGATTTCGGGTTCTTACCCTTGTAGGGCTGAGACCTCAGTGGCTTCGCTGCCACTGGTGCAGTGTAGGCAAGCTGTAGTGGATCAGCTGCCTTGCCCTTCTCAGTATGGGCACTGCCGTCTCCAGCGGTGTTCTTCTGGTGGGAGTACTTCCCTTTCTTCTTCTTCCATGGTTTGGTTTGGTTTTGGTCGTCGGAGGTGTTACCCTTGCTGCTCACCTTGCGCTTCAGCGCTTGCTCCTCATCTCTTAACTGGCAGGTGATCTCAACTCGAGATGCAGCGTGGTAACACTCTTGAATTACTTGGCATTAGGTTACACATTTACATACGGGAATACTAATTCACATTGCTCATGGCTTTCAAGGGTTCACGTTGTTTACCTGCAGGGAGGTAAACCGTGCAAATACCATGCCATACCAGAGTCGATGGCTCAATCCGCCGTAGAAGCGGTCGACCAAGACTTGGCCGGTATACCCAAGGTCGGGTAGGAGTCTGAGAAGAGAGGTGAATGTGCGGTAATACTCATCAACCATCATCTTCTCCGTCATCTTCAGGGCATCGAGCTCAAGCCGTTTCTTGGTCTTGACATGCTCGGGATAGTACTTAGATCGGAGGAGAGAGGTGAATGCTTCCCAACTGAATGCGGGGTCGGCTACTTGCTCGGCCTTAATGAGCTTCCACCAGTCCATAGCTGTGTCCTTGAGGTAATACGCCGCTATCCTCACTCGAACTCCAGCGGGAGTCTCAAGTGTCTCGAATGCCGTCTCCATCTCGGAGAGATAGGCCTCAAGCTTGGCGCGGTCGCTCTCGCCTCTAAAGCATGGAGGTCGAAGGTCGGCAACTGCCTTTACCCAATTGGTCTCACGGGGATGAGGCGGGTCGGGCTGCTGCTGTTGCTGTTGGTTTTGCTGTGTTGCTTGTACAGCGGTGATTACTTGCGGTAGCATCTGTGCTACCGTGGCGGCGACGATTTCAGCTATCGTCTACGCGCCCGGTCCTTCGTTGGCCCCTCCTCTGGTTCGGCCTGGACCTCGTCCTGACATCTGAACAATGTGGATTACATTAGATGCTGTGATACTATGACCTCATGGTCTTGATTCAAACAATGGTATCGTCTTTGTAGACGTCAAGGGTATCCGTTGTTAACAACGGTAGTTTCCTAGTTAGGTTTCTAAGTATCCGCTTTAAAACGGTTGAAATCCTAACTCGGTAATCACTACACTTGGTATTCTAATCATCAGAGCGAGACTTCGCTCTGATACCACTTTTTTAACACCCCCCGCGCTATCCTTCCATTATCCTAATCATATTCTATTACCCTTGATCGCAGCAGAATACTTATCTTACTCCCGGCGGGTGATACACCGCCGTTAGCCATCCAAGACTAACAAGGCTACTACTACTATTACAGTAACGGTCTGACGATGAATATCCGGAATACTATTAAGTTCCTTACAATACCAATGCTTACTTACACTTTGATTACCGAGTATCTAAGTCTAATGACATCCAAGACTATTCCCAAAATTAAGAGTTATACACACTCCTTTCAATCCAATCATCATTCCTTATCCAAAAATGTACCACATGGTACACCGGCTACTCAAAAGGCCTTAGCCGTGTACAACTCGGTACACCATTCCATCTAACCAACTCCTACCCAAAAAAATTCATTCCGTCCTTACTTGACCATCACGCCTCTCGCAGTACTTGTAGCAATAAAAACATTCCCCCTAGGGGGTCAGCTTACGCTGCATGATAACCGCATCCTACCCCGCTTGCTAGCGAGGGTACGCCAACTATTGGTCGGATACATGCGGTCGTTTCATTCATACATACACACATGCTTCATACAATACAATCCAATACATTCAATCACAAGACATACATACATTCAATACTGCAAGGTAGACATTACAAGTCAACCATTCATACTTACCGAATACATCCCGCAATACGGAGATACCTCTCTCCAATTCATACACGGGTCTTGTTAGCTTCATTACACACCCGGGTTAATCGGGTGTTCAATACTCTTTTACTCAAGGTCAATGACTTAGAATAGTCAAGACCAATACACATACTGTAACACCCCTACTACGCACATCACATTACTTGGAATCGCAGCGGAATATAAACAACTAAACAGTACTAAACGATTGGTGCTACAACGCCGTCAACCACCCACATGGTTAAACAAGGCGGAATAAATACAAGTGTTTTTATCCTACAACGCCGTCAACCACCCACTTTAAGGGCCTAAGAGCCATGCATTTTAAGGGCCTAAGTGCCATGCAATTTAAATTATGCACTATATTGTGATGTAGTGCTTTTAGAGTGAAGTTTGTGTATAATAAAGTGTTTTGATGGTTGTTTAGTATTCTTGGTTATTTGTTGGTGAAAACAATGTGCTTTGGTGTAACAAATGCTAGGAGAACCTATTCGAAATTTAGGAAATGTTAAAGAGTTCAAGATTTTTAAAGGAATTTTGATGAACTAGGAAGTGTTCTAGAGTGTAACAAGGACTTAGGCATGATCTTGAGGTTTTAGTATGTACCAAAGTCATTTTGGACTTAGGTAAAGACTTAGGCAAACTTTGGTAAAATAAGGAGAAAGTGTAAACTTGGAAAAGGTTCAAGTGACATAAGGAGTTGTAGTTGTGAGAATAATACTTAAAAGAAGATTAAGATGAGGAGAAGGCATTTTGGGAAGTAGCCATCATAGGTGAGAAACACCATTTAGAAACCTAGTATAAAATGTCATAAGTGTTAAGGAATTTTACAAGGAAATAAGTAAGACTTAAGGAATTAGAAATGAGTTTCATGGATGTTGTATGTGGTATATAAGGGTACCAAATGTTGTTAGGGAACATTAAGAGGCTTTAGGAGAAGTTTGGTGAAGATTTGACAAAGTTTGGGTAAGTTTAGAGGACGTCCGACCCAAGTTTGGGTCGGACAACCTCTGTTAGACGTCTGGAAATTGTTCTGGAATGGTCCGACCCAGAAGGGTGTGGTCGGACATGGGTCGGACGGTCAAGTTTCAAAGGAGGGAAAATGTTCTGGAATGGTCCGACCCAGTCGAGTGAGTCGGAGTGGGTCGGACGGGCATGTTTGAAAGGCGGTAAAATGTTCTGTAATGGTCCGACCCAGAAGGGTGGGTCGGACATGGGTCGGACATGCATGTTCTGAGGTCGATGAAATTCTCTATAATGGTCCGACCCAGTCTAGTGAGTCGGACATGGGTCGGGCATGTCTCTGGAATGGTCCGCCCCAGAAGGTTGGGTCGGACATGGTCGGACAAGGTAAGGTTCTTCAGACCCGAAAACCACTGGAAGGGTCCGACCCAGTTGTGGGTCAGACGGTGGGTCGGACATACCAAAATTTAAAAAAAAAAAACAGAAAAGAATGTGACTTAAGTAGTTAACCCTAAGGTGTATAATGAAGGTAACCTAGGGTAAGATAGACATTAAAACATGTCATACAATCATGTTAATACTTAGCAAGTTTGAAGTTAAATAAATAATTAACAGGACATTATTAACTATGTATAGGAGTGACCTACGGAGGAAAACCAAACGAGGCAAGGACCGAGGTATGGTTTTCTTGCAGTCTATTGCCTACCGTTTACACCGGCTTGTGTGTTGTTTGTTTTTCTGTGTGTTTATGACTTTGTAAGACTAAACCATGTAAAGACCATATATATACATCAACAAAATACCGAGTGTTTACATAAATCCTTCACTGTATAATGTCACTGTAAATCGTCATAACCAAATATATAACACGCCACGGGAGCACAGGCGCATCCCGGGCCAACATCCAAAGTACTCAAAGTAAACTACAACCTAGGATCTAGAGCCACTCCGCTTCTTCGATCCTCATCCTGCAGTAAAAGAAATATGGATCCCCCGAGGGGGTCAGCAACCCTTGGCTGGTATGGCTAACGTGCAGCCCATCGGCTACCGGGATGCGCGCAAACTATTTGTCATGATGGCATGATATTTATTTTAAAACACACAACTTATACATATATAACATAACATGGGTAATGTACACGTCATAACACACACCACACACATACAATTCCTTTTAGGAAGAGAACCAACACCGTTAGTCCCCATTGAGAGCCTAGAGAATGTTGCCATGCTCATGCTAAGCTCGTTACATAACTCGTTACCGTCCTGTTAGATTGAACGGTTAACTTAACACAAGGTGCCTCGGATATAGTGATCCAAGCCCACCGAAATAACACATAGTATGCCCCTGTGGCCCGACGTGAGTCAGTAAAATAGCCTTGGTTAAGCTAAAGGGAAGGTTGGAAACCAAATTGGAAACACAACCATAACATACAGAGAGAATCGAACCGGTTATGACATCGACTCCCATACTCACCACGCGTGGCCGGAACAGACCGGACTCCTCACTTCCCCCGTTAGCCCTTGTTAGTAGTACACCATTGGACTCAACAAACAATTCGCAATAATAGGTCAAGTCTTGTTAGACACACACCAGGGAAGAGAGAGTCATACTTAAACATAATGTTTAACAACTGTAAACTCTTTACATGGTTTAATCTTACAAAGTCATAAATACACAGAAAAACAAACAACACACAAGCCGGTGTAACCGGTAGGCAACAGACTGCAAGAAAACCATACCTCGGTCCTTGCCTCGTTTGGTTTCCTCCGTAGGTCACTCCTATACATAGTTAATAATGTCGTTAATTATTTATTTAACTTCAAACTTGCTAAGTATTTAACATGATTGTATGACATGTTTTAATGTCTATCTTACCCTAGGTTACCTTCATTATACACCCTAGGGTTAACTACTTAAGTCACATTCTTTTCTGTTTTTTTTTTAAATTTTGGTATGTCCGACCCACCGTCCGACCCACAACTGGGTCGGACCCTTCCAGTGGTTTTCGGGTCTGAAGAACCTTACCTTGTCCGATGTCCGACCCAACCTTCTGGGTCGGACCATTCCAGAGACATGTCCGACCCATGTCCGACTCACTAGACTGGGTCGGACCATTACAAAGAATTTCATCGACCTCAGAACATGCATGTCTGACCCATGTCCGACCCACCCTTCTGGGTCGGACCATTACAGAACATTTTACCGCCTTTCAAACATGCCCGTCCGACCCACGTCCGACTCACTCGACAGGGTCAGACCATTCCAGAACATTTTCCCTCCTTTGAAACTTGACCGTCCGACCCATGTCCGACCCACCCTTCTGGGTCGGACCATTCCAGAACAATTTCCAGACGTCTAACAGAGGCTGTCCGACTTGGGTCGGACCCCTAGGTCGGACGTCCTCTAAACTTACCCAAACTTTGTCAAATCTTCACCAAACTTCTCCTAAAGCCTCTTAATGTTCCTAACACATTTGTACCCTTATATCCACATAAACATCCATGAAACTCATTTTCTAATTCCTTAAGTCTTTACTTATTTCCTTGTAAAATTCCTTAACACTTATGACATTTTATACTAGGTTTCTAAATGGTGTTTCTCACCTATGATGGTTACTTCCCAAATGCTTTCTCCTCATCTTAACATCTCTTTTTTAAGTATTATTTCTCACAACTAACTCCTTATGTCATTCTTGAAATCCTTTTCCAAGTTTACACTTTCTCCTTATTTTACCAAAGTTTGCCTAAGTCTTTACCTAAGTCCAAAATGACTTTGGTACATACTAAAACCTCAAGATCATGCCTAAGTCCTTGTTACACTCTAGAACTTCCTAGTAGTTCATCAAAATTCCTTTAAAACATCTTGAACTCTTTATACATTTCCTAAATTTCGACATAGGTTCTCCTAGCATTTTGTTACACCAAAGCACATTGTTTTCACCAACAAATAACCAAGAATACTAACAATCCATCAAACACTTTATTATACACAAACTTCACTCATAAAGCACTACATCACAATATAGTGCATAATTTAAATTGCATGGCACTTAGGCCCTTAAAATGCATGGCTCTTAGGCCCTTAAAGTGCATAACCCTTAAACATTGAATTTCCACAATATATTTGCCTTTGACCTGCAAATACACTCAACACACATATGCCTTTTACTAGTCTCTTGAGAACACTTTACTAAGTCATTCACCATTTGCTCTTTAGGTAGTTTTAATAAGCATTTATAAGCTCATTTCTCCTAAGGCATTACAACATTAGGTTAGTAGATTTACCTCTTTTCCAAACAACTTCTTTCTTGTTTCCTTATAAAAACCGGTAGGGTATTTGATTCCTTGTCAAGTTCTAAACAATATACAAACATTATAATGAGTATTCAAGCTATAAGCTTCATCTCATTGCAAACCCTAATTTTTACATCGTTTCAAAAACATTAATGTAGTTGTTTTACCTTGATCTTTGAAGAGAGTTTGAATATATATCAAGAGAGGACTCCACCTAGTCCATGAAGAGTTGAAATGAAGCTAGAACAAGGTCACACAAAGAGCTCCATCAATGGGTATTTTCGGTCATAACAAAAACATGGAGGAAATGTAGTTTTTATTTGAGATTCCTTACCTAGAAGCAAAGGAGAGTAATAATATGTCAAAATACAAGCTCAAGCTCCTTCAATGGAGGAACTCCTTGGCACCGAAATGGTGGTCTTGGAATTTTAAGAAGATAGGAATGAAGAGCTTGATGAGAGGAAGAGATTGGTGGTGTTTGTTTTTGATTTGGACAAGTGAGCTAGATTTTACAAGTGGTCAAAGATGAGGTTTAATGTGGTGGTGTGGTATTACCGTGAAAGAGAAGGAAGAAGAGAGGTTGAAGAGAGTGTGGAGCCGTGTGAATACAAGGAGAAATGAGAGAATGAGATAGACTTACTTTTTGAAGATATTTGTAGTATAAAGTAAAAGTAAGTTTAATTAGTTTTCTTTATTTACTTAATATGTTAACAAGAGAGTGGTGAGTCACCACACTTAAGAAAACCGGCCCCCATTAATACTTAGGGGTATTTTAGTCTTTATTTGTCAATTTAATTACTTATACAAACATATGTTACAAAATAGCTTATTAAAATTACTATTCACAAAAACAAGGCACTTAGAAGTGAAATTTTTGATTTCCCATTAATATAGCCACCCAAATGTGATACTATGTGGTACACATATATTTAAGAGTAATGATGGACATTTAGCCATTCAAAACTCATTTACAAGACAATTTTTCAAAAATGTGCTTTAAGACTCCTTAAAGCACATTTTGTGTTTAAACTTGTTTTCAAGCTTGGTTTTCTTTGGTAATTGGTTTAATAAGTTCATTAGTATATAAATGAGGTCTTGGTAAGTTCATTAGATCTTAACCAAGTCTATCCCAAGCTTAGAGCACATTTTGGCTCTTATTGACTTTAAAGCACATTTTGTGTTTTCTTTGTTTAAATTTGTTTACTAGTGTTTCTAAGACTCTTTTTAGTCTTAATACACCATATTTAGGTGTTTAAACAACATAACTAAGTTTGGGGTATTTCACATACAATACTTACTTCTTACTTACTTTACTCAAGTCAAGTCGGTATGACCTCCGGGCAGGGATTACTACATCCCACCACCGGGCTTTAGGGTGGCCCACTAATCCAGGATGCTACCCATTCAAGGGGATTGGTCCATGGAAAAGATTACAGCCAGGATTCGGATCCAACCTCTTGTGTTTCCTTATCCTCACACGTGGCCGAAACTATATCGGACTTCTACTCAATCCATTTTACTCATTACTCAAGTTAGGAGTTAGATGGTTAGGAATTAGTAGAAGTCATTACTTCCATACCATACATCAATACATTACTCAATTACACATTACTTACACATACTCTTCGTTCTCATTCATACATTTCATGAATTATACAAACTAAATGTTCAAGAAGATACAACATGAACAAAATAGTCCAAACACAATTAAATGCAATATAAGTCCGATTCATGCATTTATCTTTTTGAGTGATCATATAAGCACACAAATCGGGGTAACCAAGTTAGGATACAGGGCATGAAGAAATCATACCGTTCACCGTCGTATTCGTACTACCGGTTCCTTGGAGCTCAACTATTTGATTCCTATACATACATGAAGTTGTATGATCAATGATCTATTATTGATCCAACTTATTCCTTCATTAATACTCCTAATGTATACATACTACTCCTTTACATTCATACTTGATTATTAAACCTATTCTTTTCTCATTACCTCTTATTCTTGCTTTCTTACTCATGTACTTACTTTCTTATCTTTACTACTTCATTTATAATGTACTACTACATATATATGTATATAGGCATATATATATATACATATGATTACTATAATCATATAAATAAATATATATATATATAATATTTTACTCGACCGACCTTGCAAGTCCGGTCCCAAGGTCGGTCCAAGTCAGTAAGTTAAATTGCGTGAAAATTTCAGCCCGACCGACCTTGCAAGTCCGGTCCCAAGGTCGGTCCATTCCAGTAAGTTTCTTACGTGAAAATCTTAGGCCCGACGGACCTTGCAAGTCCGGTCCCAAGGTCGGTCCATTCCAGTAGGTTCAAGACGGGAAAATTTTCTGGTCCGACCGACCTTGCAAGTCCGGTCCCAAGGTCGGTCCATTCCAGAAGGTTTCCGTCTTTGTAATTCTGGGCTCGACCGACCTTGCAAGTTCGGTCCCAAGGTCGGTCCGGCCTAGTACTTCAGTTTAAAATCTGTTTTTGGTTGATTTCTTTACCCATTGCCTCCCCAATCTTTACCAATACTTCCCTACATGTTTACCACTCGTTTAGATGTTCTAAATCACCTTAATTCATCCACCAAGCTTACTACTCAATCCTAGGTTCACTTACACACTTTTCCTCACTCCTTTTCAACACTTATACTAGTTTCCATTTCACTAATGCTACAAATTTTTGTTTTCCCTTTCATGCTACAGATTTTCACCCATACTTCTATCCTCCATTACTCCCTTCAATAATGCTACTCATAGCATTCAAAATACATTACTTTACATCCTAGCTCCATCCCATTAACAAGCTCCTTTCCAAATCTGTTTCAAGACACTAAACTACTCATTTTAACTCTCCAAATGCACCTAGTCACTCCTAGTTATCCTCTCTTAACCACTAATCCTCAAATTCCCAGACAAATTTCATAGTCTCCCCTATAATTCTCACTTTGCCCACACACTATTTCAGCTCACATACGCTCATTCACACAACCTGTTTATACAATGCATTATACTCACATTTCAACCTCACTGCAACACAATAAATTCCTGCACATACACATTCAATACCCCATGTTTTCCCAAGCTTTTAAACATCATTTAAAAACCTCAAAACTGTTACATTATCATTCCTCATTATACTACAACATACTTATTACTCATTACTCAATACATTGCTCATTTTTACTCCTCAAAAACTGTTACATTACACAATACAAAACTAGTTCAAGGTAAGAGTAATTACCTTGTTGTTTCTAGTTTTTCTTTCTTCATTTCTCTTCTCTTCCTTTCTTCTCCCTTGTTATTGGTTTTGAATTGAAATACCCCGAACTTAAATACAGGGATTAAAATTAACCTAATACGTATTTAAGGGCCTAATGGTACCTAATTAATAACAGTAAGGAAAAATAAATCTAAAAGAAATAAAGAAACGCTTAAAAAGCGGAAAACGCTGAATAAGCATTAAATAACCATAGGAGGTATGAGACCTCGGTTAGAGTATTATATGGATTCTAAAGGCTTAACAAGGCCTAAATATTATATGGGAACGACTCCCGAAGAAAACGGATCCTTAAAACGGATTAAAGCCACTAACGAACCTTAAAGCGCGTTTTCGGGTAACCGGGAAACGTGACTTTAAGCGGGTCAAATAGACTCGTAACAATTTTGGTCAACTAATAATCAATAATAATATTAGTGAAGCTTTAGGACCAATAAAATCAATAAACGGGAGATTAGTAAAAACTGTCAAAAACGGGAAGTTGTGGGGTAGAAAAATAAATAACACAAACTTAAGTGTTCCACTTTCAAAAATAAAAATAAAATGTGTGTGTGTGTGATGGGTGCAGCCGATGGGCTCTTTCTCCCCCCCTCTCTCACACTCTCTCACACACTCACTCTCTATTTACAAAAGACAAAAATATAAGTAACCCCACTCACTTTATTTTCTCTCTCCTCCATTCTTTATTCTCTCTCACGTGAAGCCTCACCCAGCACCCTCTCTTCTTCCTTCTTCTTCCTCATCGACACCAATGGAGAAATGAGAAGAACCCACACAAACTCCCTTCTCTCTTCTTGTTACTCTAGTAAACCTCTTCCAAAATTATAAAAAACCACCATTGTAATCCTCTCATCAAGCTACATTTTCATCCTTCCAAATTCGAAAACAACCATTTTCGTTTCCATGGGTATGTCCCATTTGGAGCTTCAACACCACCATTAGAAGGCCCCCTTCTCCTTGTTCTATTAAGGTAAAAACATCTTCAAAACTCCATCTTTTTCTAGCCTCAAGGCAAAACGAAATTCATGAACTAAACCCTTGTTCTCCCTCTTGTTCTAGCCGATTTTGGCTTGTTGGTGGAGTTGGAAATATTGTTCTTGAGCCACTCCAAGCCCATTTGCACCCTTGGAAGGTAAAATAAATTCTAAACCCTAGGATGTGTATTAGAACTTCCATAATGGTTAAGGTTAGATTGTGTATTAAAGTGGTGTATTGAAATGTATATGTGAACGGGATGTAGTGTTTGAATTCGGTTTACGAACCGGTGGGGAGAAGAAGGAAAGAGGAAGGAGGAGGAAAGGAGAAGCTTGTGAGATAACAAGGTAATTATACTAACCCTTGTGTGTCTTTGTAGATAAGCATGTAACAGATTTTTGGTAATGAAAATATGTATTGTAGATGGTAGTGTATTAGTAGTGTAATGTGTAGGAGAATATAGTACCTTGAAGCTTTCAAACAGTTTCAAAAACTGTTACAAATTGGATTGGGAATGAGATGCTGATTGCAGGAATTTAAGGTTGTTTAGCATGGTATTTTGTATATGAGAATGAGTATATTGGTATTGGTTGTGAACATGTGGTATGGATCAATAGGGTGAGTAAAACCATGTGGAGAATGTTAATAATATAGGGGAGACCATGTCAAATTTTGTGTAGGAATTGAGAGGACTTAAGTGGTTTAGAAGAGGAAGTATTTGGAGAATATAATGGGAGTGTTTAGTAGCTCGTACAGATTTGGGTATGATTTGTTAATGGGAGGTAATTAGGAAGTGAATGGATGTATTTTGGATACTAGGAGTGGCATTGGTTGAGGAAGTAATGGAGGTTAGAAGTCGAGTACAAAATCTGTAGCAAGATGCATAAAAATGCATTGGAGAGGTTAGGAAAAATTGGTGAGTAAGGATTGGTAAAAAGAGTGTTGGACTTGGGTATGGATATTATAGTTGCTTGGAGATGAATTGGAATGGTAAGATGGCATTAGGAGATGAGAATATGCATGGGGGAAATAGGAGCAAAAATCTGTAGCATTGGAGGATGAAAAACTGTTGTAAGTGTAGAAAGGGAAGTAATGAAATTGTGTAAGTGGATTGATGGATTTAGTAAAGCATTTGGTGGGTGAACTAAGGCAATTTGAGGGCCTAGGTAGTGTTAAAACATGTGGGATTACATGTGGGAAGATTGGGGAAACAATGGGTAAAGGTTAGAACTGAAAACAGAAATTTAAATGCAAATACTGGGCCGGACCGACCTTAGGACCGAACTTGCAAGGTCGGTCGAGCCCAGATTTACAAAGACGGGAAAGCTTCTGGAATCGACCAGACTTGCGACCGGACTTGCAAGTTCGGTCGGACCAGAGAAATTCTCCCGTCTGTAACCTACTGGAATGGACCGACCTTGCGACTGGACTTGCAAGGTCGGTCGACGCAAAATTTTTCCGTCTTGTAACTTACTGGAATGGACCGACCTTGCGACCGGACTTGCAAGGTCGGTCGAGCTAAAATTTTCCGTCTTGTAAGCTACTGGAATGGACCGACCTTGCGACCGGACTTGCAAGGTCGGTCGGGCTAAAATTTTCCGTTAAGTAACTCACTGGAATGGACCGACCTGGGACCGGACTTGCAAGGTCGGTCGGCCCTGGAATTTTCACCCGATGTAACCTACTGACTCGGACCGAACTTGCAAGGTCGGTCGCAAGTTCGGTTGGGTCAAAACTTACAAAAAAAACTATAAGACTATGATTAGTATATGTGTATGTATGTATGTATGTATTGTATACCCACCTATACATACGTGCATATATGTGTAAGTAAACCATTGTTAAGTAATTAAAAGTAAGTAAGTAAAATGTAAGTATAAGAATGTGAAGACCTAGTAAGTATGAGTTAGGAAGCGTAAGGGTAACCGAATTAAGTTAATGATAGTTAGATTAATTATTCGGTTGTATGTATATCTTAGGATTTGAATTGTGAATACCGGAGGAACGTTGGGATACAAGTACAATGGTGAAAGGTATGATTTCTTCATGCCCTGTATCCTAATCTGGTTACCCCGATTAGTGTGCTTATTTGACCACCTAAATAAGATAAATGCATGAATCGGACTATATTGCACTTACCTGTGCTTGACTGATGTCGTGCTTGGTATTTATTGACTTGAGCACTAGTTTGTATAATTCATGAAATATATGAATGATGATGAATGGTATTCGAACCTCGTATTGTACCTGTGTAATGTATTGTACCTCGCATGTATGTGTACATGTGAATTGTATTATTGTGGCTTGGATGTTGACTTGTGCTAATTCCTAACTATCTAACTCCTAACTTAAGTGAGTAAATTGGAATGAGTACAAGTCCGATATAGCTTCGGCCACGCGTGAGGATGCGGAGTCACAAGAGGTTGGCTGCAATTCCTGACTCTTAAACTGGTCCGCGGCCCAAATCCCTTAAATGGGTAGCATCCCGGATTGGTGAGTCAAGTAAATCCCGGAGGTGGGACGGTGTAGTCCCCAGGGCCGGAGGTCCCGACGACTTAACTTGAGTAAGAATAAGAGTAAGTAAGTATGGATCTGTAAGTAAGTATGAGTATGAGTATGTATGTGTATGAAGTAACGAGTAAAAGAGTAATCTCCACCCGATTAACCCGGGTGGACCAATGAAGCTAACACGAATTGTATATTGTGTATGTAATGAGTATGTGTATTTCGGAAGAAGGTAAGTATGTATTGGATGGTTTATTGTATTCCTTGTATGCAATGTAGTGTATGTATGTATGCCTTGCGTAAGTATTGTTGTATTGTGTATAAGAGCATGTATGCATGTATGTGTGAATGAAATCAACCGCATGTATACGACCAAGTGGTCGGTGTACCCTCACTAGTACGCGGGGTATGCGGTTATCATGCTCGGCGAAAGCTGACCCCTTAGGGGGACATTTTTTAGTGTGCAGGTACCCGAAGCGAATGTGGTCAAGGAAGAGACCGGAGGCACACCCTTGTAATTAGGAGTAAGTAGTTTGTGAGGAACGGGTAGTAAGTAGACTCGTAGTGAGTACGTATGAACTTTGAAGAGGTAGTATATCTGTATAAGGATCTTAGTAAACTCGGTATGTGGATTATATTGTATGGTATTTGAAGTATTGTATCGAATGGAAGAATGTAACGTGTATTGGTGTATGAAATATATATGGTAGATATGTAATACTCGGGATTCCGGTCCATCAGACCGATGCTGTATGTAGAAGTAGTAGCCTTGTTAGTCACGTGGGTGGCTAACGGCATTGTATCACCCAATGTATGTAAGTAGGTATCCGCTGCGTGTATCTGGTGAGTAGGAGATTGGACGTTGATGACTGTATTAATAGTAGGGGTGTTACATGAATGGAGTTCACACTTCAATTCTACAACCCATATCAATGTACACAACTACTTAGAAAACTATCTTTACTAATCTAGGGTTTATGCTTGTTTAAAGTTTAACATGGAGCATTACCTTCCAATGGATAGATGGAGTGGTGGACAGCAACCAAAGCAAGATTCCAACACCAATGAGAAAGCCAAAATCGGCTAGAACACAAAGCACCAAACAAGGGTTTAGTTTGAATTTTCGTTTTGCCAACAAGGGCTAGAAAAAGATGGGTTTTCAAGAATATTTTTACCTCAAAATGACAAGGAGGTGAAGGTGCTTCTAATGGTGGTACTCAAGCTCCAAATGCAGCACACCCATGGAGATGAAGTTGGTTGTTTTCGATTTTTGAAAGGAGGAAAGTGTTCTCCTTGGTGAGGGGATTTCAATGGTACAATTTTTGTTGAATTTGGACAAGGATTGAGCTTGGACAAGAGGAGAGAAGGTGAGGTTTTTGTGTGGGTTCTCAAATCTCCATGGCCATCGCATAAGGAAGGAGAAGAGAATAGAGAGGAAGGGGGAACCGTGAGAGAGAGGTGAGGATAGGAAAGAGAATGTGAGTTTTTGCTTTTTACTTATTTTTCTTGTCTTTTAGCAAGTAAGAGAGAGTTAAGTGAGTGTGAGAGAGGAGGGAAAATCGGCCCCCTATACACACCTCTACAGATTTTTAATTTTTATTTGCAAAGTGGACACACTAAGTTTGTTTATTTACATTCTCACCCCACAACTTCTCGGTTGTTACAGTTTTTACTAACCGGAACCCGTTTTCCAGAATTTTCTCGTTTAATTAATTTTATTGGTTCCCAACCTTTATTAATGTTTGTTAATGACCATTTGGTTGACCAAAATTGTTACGAGTCTATTTGACTTGCTTAAAGTCGTGTTTTCCCGGTTTCCTCGAAAAACGCGCTTCAAGGTTCGTTTATGCTTTTAACCCATTTCAAAGGTCCGTTTTCTCCGGGATTTGTTCCCTCATATTTATTTAAGTGTAATTAAGCCTTTAAAATTATAATTAGCCTAATTAATCACTGTTTTTAATTACGGGGTATTTCAAAGTTATGATTTAATTCATTGTTTTAGAGAACGGTACCAGTTCCATTCCAGGGAACTGACTCACCCTTCCCGGGGTGGGCTGCTTTGGTTTCATTATGGCAGGTACACACTGTTTGCAGATGAAATACCCCAAACCTTAAAGAATTAAATTAAAGGAGAACGTAAACAAGGATTAATTATTAAGTCATGAGACTAATGGATATAAATCAAGAGAACCATGACATACACTAAAGTATTTATATGTATATTACAATACATGAAATAAACCCAAGCCATGACATGTTATAAATACTAAAGTAAAACAATAAATAACAATACCTAAACACACAAGAGTACATGTAATATATTACATAAAAGCACAAAACAACAACACAAAAATTGTGCTGTTCGGTTCCCACCAATGCTACCGTAAAGCTTAGTAGCAAACAATAAAAAGAAAGCCTTGTGAGAGGAGTAAATCATGGAAGGAAATAAGGAGAGTTGTACTTGTTATAGAATAGATTAATACATGTCATAACCTATCTAATGTAATAATGAATAAGAAACAAAGAAAAAAGAGAAGAGAGGGCTGGTGCAATATGCGATCCGAAAAGTAACAAAAAAGAAGAGAATGAGTTGTACCATGGGGGAGTAATTAAAAGGAAGATTGTACTTGTTGGAGACTAAAGTAAACAAGGGAAGGCTGATTTTCCATACCCATTCGGTAACAACAAAAGCAAGAAAAAGAAGAAGAGAATGGGAGGGAATAAAATAAGGGAGACTAGAATACTTTTGTATTTACCAAGTGCACCTACTATCACACACTAGAGTAAAAGAGAAGCAAATGGAAGTTGCATCTTGTTGTTTTACCGAGAAGAACAAGAGGAATAAGGTGAGTGAAGGGAGTAAATTAATGGGAGTTGTACTTGCCAAGTACTTATACTATTATATGCTAGGAGACAAGACAAGAAAATAAAAATCAAGTTCATCTTGCTGTCTCTACCGAGGACAACAGAGAAGGGAAAAAAAAGAGGAACCCATAATAGTACCCTGTACCTGTTAACAATACACAAATGAACAAGTCATGAAAGAAAGAAAAAAAACTATCGGTTACTACTACTGCTACCGAGAGCAAAGAAGAAAAAAAATAACAAGGAGGGAAGAAGTAAGATGAGTAAAATAAGGAGAAGTAATCAGTAGCTTGTACTTGGCTAGGAACCTAGAAAAATTAAACAATGCCATGAGAAACCAACCAAACACCCAAACCATACTGCTATCGGAACCAGAAAGGAGAGAAGGAAGGGGTGTACTGTTGGAAAAAAAAAACTAGCTTGCAAGGACTACCTTGACAAACACATTCCCATATAACCATGCTCTTTTTCTCACATTTTCTTTTCTTTCTTGCTGGTAATGTTACTCCTCCCTAGCCTCCCTCACGGTCAGACACCCTCCTCATTTCCCACCTTCTTCATCCTTATCCTCAAGAAACCTCCAACCATTACCCATGGGCATTAATGGTGGAACAAAGCTCTAGCTCATTTCCTCCAAAAAAAAAGCCTTGCACTTTCAGAACCTACACACCAAGAGGAATACACTTCTACTATATTTTCTCCACAAAAACTGAACCCAAACATGGGGAGGAGGCAATAAAAACCGGCCAAACAAGAAGGTGGAACAAGGAGCAATTCCTATCATCTTCTAAAGGTAAAACAAGCTCAAGAACCTTAAGTTTCCCCATGTATATAGCAGGACCGAAAACACCACCTTACTAACATTTTATTCTACTCTTTTCAAGCTCAAAGACCTTGTTCTTCCAAGCTTAAAATGGGCTCCGAAAACTCCCTACACAAGTCCAAAGGTAAGACCATGGAACCTAGAGTTTTCATGTCATAATCATCTTCCATTCCTAGAATAACCAAGGCAACTAACTCTCTTCGTTTTCTGTTAGTACTGCCGAAAAACAGAGGGGGAAACACCACCTTATTAAGCAAGGTAAACTCCACCTTTAAGATCTGAATTTTGTGCTTTAAAAACCTGCACATCCTAAGCTATACTAGTTATAATACTACCGTAATGATAGTCCCTATTTTTCCCATGCACATGGCTGAAAGGGAAGGTGAGAAATCCCTTGAGCTGGCGCCAAGAGGGAGAGCAGAGCAAGAGAAAATAACTATTGAAGTGGTAAGTGCCTAAGCTAAACCTTGACATCCTAAACAGCATATTAACATAAGATTTGAACAAAAAAAATCATGAACTCCTACCCCATTATAGGTGCCGAGAGCTGGAGTGTTTGGGAGCAAGTTTTGAACAAAAAAAAAAGAGGTAAACTCAAATCCATGCTTAACTAGTGTTGGAAGTTAGATGTGTGTGCTGCTGTATAACAAAAAATCAGAGCCTAGAATGGGTTTAAAATGATGGTTAATTGGTTATAAACTAAGGAGGGATGCTGGGTTAGATTTGCTAATGACTTGGTAATTTAAATGTCACATTTACAAGGTTAAAAGCATGAGTATAACAAATAAAATCTGGGTGGTAATGTGGTTAGTATGTCCAAAAAAAATGGGGCAGCCATATGGATATTTTGGGGAGTACGTAAAGTGTGGAAGGAATCTTGATACATTAGTTAAATATGTAAGTCTACGTGACTGTGTGAGGCTTTTGACAAAAAAAAAAACATCGGCTATCAATGTATATATATAATATCCGAATTTTTGGTACATTTTTATGGATATTTTGATGTAGCCAAATGTTTGGGTAATTTTTATAAGCATTATATGGCTTTATAAGCCTTAAAAACATAAGTTATGAAACTATATGTTAAAAACTAGATACAGCCAAGAACATACTGTACAAATGGGATATTAGTGAGCTATATGAGTATACAAAATTGTGTTATAAATTTTGGACAAGCTAAACTTAATTAAAAGCACCTAGATGACTAGTTTAATATGTAGCGTGGTAAAAGTGTAATTTTTCAAAAGTATGTTGTAGGCATAATAAAAAAAACCCGAGAACAATATGTAACTAGGGCTGTATAATAGTATAATATAGTGTATGAATTTATATTATAATTTTTGAGTAAGTTAGTTAAGTGTTGAGGAGAGAAAATAACATACTATAAAGTTTTGGGGATAATTTACAAAATCTGGAAAATTGTATGCCCAGCCGATAATTATGTGAAATTAAGGTTATGTTAGTGTATTAGAAATTAATTTAATCAATGGTCAAAGCGGTGACCGAAAATTGGAGGTAAAAATAAGTAATAACATAAAATATAAAGTTGTAAAAGTTTTGGGGTAAAAATGCAATTAAGGGAAGCTAAGGGTGAAAACCGAAAATAATGTAGGGAGGTTGTGTAATTTCCGAAAATATTAAAGGGGATTCGGAATTTACTAGAAAGGAATATATAAAAAAAACTATAGGTTATATGATAATAATAACCTATATGTATATGTTATAAGATTTAAGGAGAGAAATATAAATATAGAAAAGTTTGGTGCAAAACTAAAAGTAAGTGTGGCTGAATAGTAATTACCAAAGGTTGTTGTGTCCAAAAAGTAATTACCGAAATCATAAGGTGGAATTATAATTTAGTGAAGTAAGGAATTAAAACTATATAATATAACGCAATTAGAAGTAATATGTAAAGTTTATGGAATTATTGGGTTATAATGTAAATAACCGGAAATATAGCAGTCCTTACTTGAATTAAAATTATAATAAATGCTATGAGAATATTTGGAGGAATTAGAAAGGGAATATTGATTTAAGGGATTATGAAATTAAAACTATAGGCTACGTGAGTAAAAGGAATTAATGTGTAAACGTTAAAGGAGTATTCAGAGATAGATTGTAAATAATGAAGGATATAAATATTTGTGTCCATAGGTGACCTATAAATATTATTAAGGAATTAATAAAGTTGTTAAGTCATTCAGACAATCACAACATATGACTTAGACAACACATGTATATGCATTTAGGGATTTCAGAATAAATCAAAAGGAAATAAAATAATGTGTTACATATGAAATCATATGAAGGTATTTAAAAAGAGAATTACCAAACTAAGATAAGTCTCATAAATAAAGACTATAGGATAATAAATAATACCTTAATCATAAGTAAGGTTATGGGATGAAAGAAATATTAATTAACGATAATCACATTGTAATACGGGTTTTGGAATTAGTACGTAAATGCAAGGAGTGCATGCACATGCACGTAAGGATTAAGACGTAGGAAAACGTTTCATAAGTAAACTAATAACCGGATGAATTATTGACACATTCGGTTAATAAATTATAGGCGGGATTCATATTGGATAGCCGGGATTGCTAGACGATTAGGCGGACATCTATTAGGCCAAGGTATGGTTTCTTGTAGCCTTCTTGCTACCGAGTTATACTCGGGTTGTGTGCTAGTTGTTTTTGTGAAAAACGACCCCCAAGATTAAAGCATGTAAACTAGGCTATTGTTGTTGTTGTGACTATGTGAATTTATCCGTCTTGCTATTTGTCATGCTGCTAACTACACCGTAGAGTAGCCTAATATACGAGGAATTGAATTGGATCACGAATGGAGAATTCAAGGAATATAAGAGGATGGAGTTATATGAGTGTAATATTAAATTACAACTTCCTTGATTAACTGTTAACGACGTCGAAGTGATGTCCCGAAGTATCTAAGGAAGAGATTTTAAGGATTTGACTAACGCTAACTACTGGGGGGAACGAGAGGATCCGGGTAGACCGGGCACGCGTGTTTATTGGATTGAGAGGGTGGTATCTATAATAGGACCAACCTCGTTGGAGTGCGTCTACGGACTGCGCTGCCCCGGAGCCAAGCGATTGGCTCCTAGTCTTTGGCACATGATCATTGACAGGGGTGAATTATATGTAAACACTTATATGTATATATATATGCCACTATCGGCACAGGTTATTGATTGACGATGCAAAGCGTTCACTTGATACGGGCCACCTGCCCCAAGTAAAACTGTAAACAGTCTCCAACGTCAGACTGTCTTGAGAACTTTAAATGTATATGCTCAATTCCGTTGTGTGGGTTGTAAGGAAAAATATTTGAACATACACAATACCAATGAGGGCATTGCACTAATCGAAAAGAAAGGCATGGGAGGACTGAAGGAATAAAACTTAAATTAAGGTTAAGAGATGAAAGAAGGCTAACCCTGTTGTGACGATTTGATCCCGTTGAGTAGGATTACTTGTTGATTATGTGATTGGCATGCTGAGTGTTTACAGTATTTTTTTTGTATATGCATGTCTGTTAATAAATTAACCGCATGTTCATCCGACCAATTAGTTGAGTGTAGCCCGGTCGCACGTGGGCTACACGATTCCATACCAGCAATTCGTTTTGCTGAGCCATTTCATGGCCAACCATTCACAGGTACGTGAAGAAGATCAGACCCGACCGAGAGTAGGCGGGGTACACATAGGACTTGGGATCCATTTTAATTTTGTTATTAGATGTATTTAGACGGGTGTTGTATTAATTAAGACTTAGTGACTCGGTATGTAATTTAAGGAGATTGTAAGGTATTTCCAGTCATTCGGACCGTAACATGTTAGGAGTAAAGGCCTTGTCAGTCACGTGGGTGGCTGGCGGCGGTAACACCAAATCTGTTTAAGTTATTTCCGCTGCGGTTTGTTGATTATGTTGGAGGTCATTAGAAGCTAATTACGGGATTTAGAGTTGGGGTGTTACAACAGATAACCACGAAGTGACTAAGAGATGGGTTGGGATTCTTATTATTCTGCTCGTTGCTTTCCTTTCTCGAGTTCAGACCGTAGCTTAGACAATTTTAATGGATGTAATCAAGTGAGGTTTTATACCGGGTGTTTGGTGCCCGATGATCTGTAAACGCCAGTAGACATTTTATATTCCGCTGTAATTATTTTAAATAGGGGTGTTACACACTGACTCTGTCAGTTCTGAAACTTTAGGACCTTAATGTTCATATTGCTATATTTTCGAATTTAACACGTTGCTTACCTGACTGAGTTTACTGAACCTGATATTTACGACCAAAGGGAGTAAACGTTGCTCCTTAATTTTCGTAATCGAAAGAAGGACTAATTCGATCTTTCAGCAAGGACGGACACTTCTCTTGTTGATTGACCCGTTCGACCGTAGGACTATCTCAGCAACACCTTCATACTTCAACATATAATCAAAACAAAAAATAAAAAAGTTCAAAACCTTTTTCATCATTTCATGGAAGCATTTATTTACATTCTTTTCGCCGACTTCGGCGAGAGCTGGGAAATATCTAAATTGGTTGATCTATGCAATGACAGAGACAGTGGAGTGCAGGAGAGAGCAACTCCCTCAACTTTATTAAATTACATAAAATTATTGTGTAAACAATTTTTTTTTAGAAAATTTTGATAAAAAACTCTTAACTTTTTATAATTTTATCCATATACCCCTAAGATCATTCTCGACCCCTTGGTTTATGTCACGGTGAGTGTGACAGGAGAAGCGAATATCTTCTTACCTAATGAAGACAGAATTAGCTGGCTAAATACTGCTGTATATAAGCTTGCTTATAAAACAATCAACCAATCACATCATCTTTTCCGGTTAATTAAACAGAATATTCCTCCAATCAGAATCAACCCAGTCTCGTCTAATCCTACTCTTATCTTAATCGCTCCTTCTAGCCAATTCCCGTATTTCACATACGAAAACAATTTCTCCGCACATGTTTATCCCTCCCCTCTCGCACTGGGATACGCTTCTTCTCTCTCTCTTTTGCTCGAAGAATTGTTTATTCCTTTGAAGCAACCGAACCGAGTGTGAGAAATAAATACCAGTTGTCAACAAAAAAGAGTGACAATTTTATTAAAAAAAAAAAAACAAAAAAGAGTGACAAATTAAATTAAAAAAGCATCAAAAATTAACCCCTCCTAGTCCTACCGTCAATTTCTTGCTCAGACAAAACCCTCGAGCAATAGTCCTCTCTCTCTATTTCTTGGTGCCCACCGACCCACCGTCCATCCTTATGGTGGTTTCCGTATCTTCCTTTTATTTGCCTGATTTTACTCAGTTTCTCTTCGCGTCTTTCTCTTCTGGAATCTGCACTTTTCCTTCTCCTCCTAACAAATATAGCTGAAAAATTTCGGTCCCGATCTACTCGTTTGTAATTATCTGCCGTTTCTTTCCAGCTTAGTTTTTTTAAGGGTATATACTCTGATATCAGTCGGCAGCAAATTGTTTTGTTTGATTTCTAGGGTGATGGGTGATTGAGACGACGATATCTTCGCGTTTTTGTCATTTTCTGTGGTAGTTCAGTGAGGGGGATCGAACAAGTCTAATTATTGACTTCTTATGGAGAGATCAAACAGTATAGATTCCAAGGGTTTCTTTGCCGATGGTGGCTCCACATCAGGTTAGACGATAGCTCCCGTTCTCCGCCCTAGTCTCTCCCTTTTTTTTCTTTTCTTTTGCCTGCCCTTGTGGCTTGATTGTAGTGTGTTGACTTTTTTTTTAGTTTCCTCATCTTTATGCCATTCTGGCTTCATTCTCTGGGGTTTCTTTGAACTCTTACTTCTTGGTTTCGATCAATGTACATGCATTTATATTTCCCATATTATCTTTGTGATGTAAGCTGGAAACGAGCCAATAAGGTAAACCTTTGATTCGGGCCAGTCTTTAACACCATATGAGAAATCCCGGTTGGCTTAACTTATCCCCTTGTTTTTGCCGGGTTTATGACTTATGTCTAGGGCACTACTTGAGTCTCTGTGATGAGAAAAGAGATAATAAGCTGCCGAGGTTGCATGAAATTTTGCTGTTTTGCTAATCTAAGTTGATTTTTCATTACTTTTATTTCAATGCAGATAGTAGTGGCAGGTTTGATGCATCCCAGTATGCGTTTTTTGGCAAAAACCCACTGGAGGAGGTCGAATTGGGCGGGTTAGAAGAAGAAGAAGACCCCACTGCGCATAATAGTGCTTTTGGTTGTGATGAATACCACTTGTTTGACAAAGATGAGGTAGAATTCTACATTCTCTGTTTCAACTCTTGAGTCATTCAGTTTCTTCTTTTATGTAATCTAATTGATCGCTTGGTGTCTGCCTCTTGCATGGGGTTTGTCGTCTTTCCTGGGTTCTCTGAGGTCCAAGCTCACAAATATAAATATTGTGATTTCGCCTTCTGGTACCAATATATCTCCAGCTTGGTGAAGCTCATTTGAACCTTAACCATTACGTTTCAGGGTGGAGGTTTGGGGTCTTTGGCTGACATTGATGATTTAGCGACAACTTTTGCAAAGGTCAGCCTCCATTGCCTTGACACTAAATTTAGAATAACTTCTAACTGTCTCATTCTCTTAATTGTTTCCTGCCACCCTTTTCTATTGGTGTTTAATGGTAACATACTGTGAATGAAAGCGGGAAACCAGTTTTCCGTGTTCTTTAGTATGTCCAGAACAATAAAGTTAGATCTTTGTTATCTTCCATCAATTATTATTTATTGTTGGAAGTAGTGGATTGGCTGGTGATCGTGTGCTGTCAGTATCATGGTGGTGGTGGTGATAGGTGAAGGAAGGATTAGAGAACAGGACCTAAGGGACTAATTTTTGTAATGATGTGGAAGGTACTTTTTGTATAAAAGGAATTTGATGATCAAACAGAAACTATTTCCCTGGTCTTTTCTTTGTATCAGTTTCTAAGATACAGATTATAATTTTTCAACAAAAACCCAGATAGACATTGAATTTGAATGGATTTCTGAAATTTGCAATGCTGAAAGTGAAGGTGAGTGATTGTACGGGTCTTTGGTCCATGTTGATTGACATCCTGTTGTTTTGCAAATTTGATGAGTTGATCTGGAAAAATGTGTATTAGTGATGGTAGACATGTGTTCAAAGTAGATTAGTTTATATGCAGATATGTTCCCAAAGTGTTGAGTGGTGTTTTTTCTTCGGATTTGGTGGACATCTTAGCACTATTTTCATGTCTGTATTTTTTTGTATGCAGTTGCATTCTGATGAGTTTTAGTAGTAGGGGTATGGTTGAAATTGTCTACCCTATTAGTTAGTCCCTAGCCTATATAAGGAAGAGAATACCCACTGCGTAAGGCATCCTGGAAATTAGACAAATCTGACCACTTACGAGGATTGTTTAGGCTGTTACTGTTACCTATCAATTTGTTTAAGAGCTATGCTCTTGGGCGTGGGATTGGGCAAGATTTGCGGAAGGATTTATGCAGGATTTACAAGCCTCACATCTGTAGCGGGGGTGATCCACGCAGTTGGTTGAGCAAGGTTGAGGAGTATTTTGTCACCAACTTGATCGATGATGACTTCCGGTTTCATGTGGTAGCCGAGTGCTTGCGGGGGAAGTTTTTAGTTGGTTTGAATCAGTGTGGACTTACTTTGGGGAGTTTTCTTAGACAAATCTCAGGAATCACCTCCTTGAAAGGTTTGGGAACTTAGATCGATGGGAGCTTGGTTTCTCATCGGCAGTGGAGACGCACAAGTTGGGAGTAGGGATAGCAATGGGTCGGGTGACACTTCACCCGCACCTGTTTCACCCGTCACCCACGGGTGATGTGGTGGGTGAACCTGTTTCACCTGTTTTTTTTCCAGCAAGAAGAGAATGAATAGAGGCGTAGAGCATGGATGTTCCTTGTTCGCTAGGTAGGGTTGCAAAATTACCGTCAGTGAAGAGAATGAAGCGCAGAGCATGTATGTTCCATGTTCACTTGTTTGGGTTGCAAAATTACCATGAGTGAAAAGATGAAGAATGAACAGAGACAAAGCATGTATGTTCCTTGTTCACCAGTTAAGGTTGCAAAATTACCGTGAGTGAAGAGATGAAGAATGAACAGAGGTGCAGAGCATGTATGGGGAAGTCTTTTATTCTGGAACTAGAATTTTCAAGACGTGTAGGGGAAACTTTGATTCAAGAGTTCAATGTAATGGGGAAGAAGAGACGAAAGGCGAACCGGGAGGGGAGGAGTTGGTGGAAGAAAACTAAATCAAGTAGAGAAGTATGAGAAAAGAAAAAAGCAGCGAAAGATTTTTAGAATGAAGAAGGAGAAGAAGAAACGAAAGAAGAAAAGGGGATGATGATTTGTCTTCGCCCAGCTGTCCACCTTGTGTGTGAGGATTATAATCGACTATGTGTTGGTCTGGAGAGAATTAGGGATTTTGAAAATAAGGGAAGGCAGCGGAAAGATTGTTCGACAGAAAAAAAGAGAAGAAAGGATAGAAGAGAAAGAAAGGAGTGAGGCGCTTCAAACCTGGGGCCTTGAAGCAGAAGAGGTCAGACATACAAGCTGCCTGTGAAGATTTCAACAGCATCATCGGCTCTTCTTCAATGGGAGAAGCATATTGCCTTGAACACATGCATGGATTAAACCCATCCTCTGCACGTCAAAATCTCTTAGTGAATATTATGCAGCCCAGCTACGAAGTAGCCTTAGCAGGCGGATTTGAACAGCCCACCATTCAAGATACTAACTCACCCGAATTTTCTACAGAAGCCAACATCCATAGCTCTGGGCTAACCCTGCTCAAATGTGTGACAGGGAGAGGTATTTTTCCTTTTCTTGACGGCAAGCATAAGGTCTCTGGAGGGATAGGATGTGGGTTATTTGCAAGGCGAGATTCTAACGTATTTGCAAGGCGAGATTCTAACGTATTAGGGTAAATCCTAATTCCATTTAAGATAGCAAGTTTAGGTTCCAGCAGAGTACAAAAGTCTTGCTCTGCTTCAAAGAGGTGACAAATTTGAAAAAACAATCTGGACCCACACTGCTTCTTTTGACCTTGGCTATTGTGTAACTTGTTACTTCTGCTGCTTTGGACTCGAGCAGTGTTCTTACTCCAACCTTGAGGACAAGGGTTTTTTTTTTTTTGGGGGGGGGGGGGGGGGGGAGTAATCATGAGTTTTAGTAGTAGGGGTATGGTTGTAATTGTCTATCCTGTTAGTTAGTCCCTAGCCTATATAAGGAAGAGAATACCCACTGTGTAAGGCATCCGGGAAATTAGACAAATCTGGCCACTTGCGTGGATTGTTTAGGCTGTCACCTATCACATTGTAGCGAATTTTGCACTCATTCTCCTCTTTCAGGTCGTTTTTGCTGGAAATCGGTGGCAAAAATATTGGTTGAAAGCATCAGAGTGGATACTAGGAATGATCTGGTAGATAAATTGTTGTACTGGTTCTTAATGAGTATCTCCAAGAGATGAGAGATGGTTTATAATTGACAGTCATAAGAAAGTCAGTAGCTTGATGAGCTGGCTATTTGGTGAAACTCATTATGCAGTATATGCTTGGAAATTTTAGTTATTTCGGCTATTGACGTTATCGGCATGAACATAACAAAGTGATGGTTTTATTTTCCTGGTAGTTCTTTGTTAACATTTAATGAAGAAAAACTTGGAATTAAGTGATAAATAAGTTGGACATTCCTTTATCTGGTCTCGTAACTGGTTTTTTAACCTATAAACCAATAACACATCAGCTCTCTAAGGAGCTCTTTTCCTTCCTTTTATTTCCTCTTTAGGCAGCTCAGTCTGAAGTTAATGCCTCTGTTCATATTCTTATTGTATTCTCTGTTCAATCTTCTGCTCTTTCTTTGTAAGTTTTTTTTTTCTTTTGTTTTAAAATTTAAGTCTACTGCTTGTTAGCTGGTGATGTTTGCGGTTGTGTTTAGTTATTTGAGTCTTTCTTCTTTGTGGATGAAGAAAGAAGCTTTGCTCACTAAATGAATTCTCTCTGTTCTTTGCGCAGCTGAACCGAGATGTTACAGGGCCTAGACATCCTGGAGTGATTGGAGATAGGGGATCTGGATTTTTCTAGGGAAAGTAAGTAATTTGACAGTATATGCCATATCGTGTTTGTGCTGATGGCAGTGGGTAGCGTCTGTTGCTTTTTAGTACCTATTTACCGTGAAATTAAATGATGTATTGCCATTTTATCTTTGATTTCCTCTTCTTCTATGGGTTCCTCCATATTCATAGTTTTTGTATACTATGTGCCATGAGAAGAAAACTGTAATTGGCACTTTTAGTGAGCTTGGTAACATACTTAATGTTCATGAGAATCATTACGGAAGTATCTGTGTCATTGGGTGCTGCTGCTCTCCTGCTGGGTAATATTTTTTTCCATTTAGTCCTATATGATATATGAGGTGCTATGAATGGCCAGCCAGACTCGGCACTTGAAGAAACTTATTTATTGGCAAAGCATTTGCTTGTTTTCATTCTTGCTTTTGATGAAAATCAGGGGTCCATTGCTTTCCGTACAGATTGTATGTTCTTAGTTGTTGCAGTGAGCAATGTCATGTGATTATGCTTTGTCAGTGATACTAACTTGTAATTTTGACATTCAGGCTCTTCTGCTGCTGAGTGGTCAGATGTTGGTTTTCCATCCTTGTTGGATCAGTGTGTTTTGGATGCAGAAGCTGCTCTTGAAGGTAAAAGGTGGTCTTCACAACCTCATCCTTCCAATAGGTATGGTGGGGAGTGTAAACCTCTACATAGAACATCATCTTACCCTGAGGAACAAGTGCAACAGCAGCAGTTGCTCCAACACTTTTCCAGCGTTGATGTAGTTCCATCACCGCGAAGATCATCATCATCTATTCCATCGTATCCAATTAATGACAGAAGAATCCAAAGACCTCTGGCGCACCATCACTCCCTTCCCCCAGATTTTCTTCTCTATCCTCTGGCTCCCAGTTGCCCTTTTCCGCACAAGTCAACCTTTCTCAAGCATTGAATGACTCGAGCCTTGAGTTGGCTGGGTTGTCTCAGCCTCACATGCAAGGCTTGCTTCAGCATCGAAGTTTGCCTCATCTTACACCTGGGGTTCTCCCAATCAACCGTAACAGGGAGGCAAACCAGTGGACCAGTCCAGCTGGTCTGTTGCAGGCATCTGATAGCATTCTTCTGAGGAACTTGTTGCTACAACAGCAGCAGCAGCAGCAGCAGCTTCAGTTGCCTCCTCTTCATCAAAATGCACTGATAAATCCACAGTTCATGTCTCCCAGGCAGCATATACAACAGCACAATTTGCGTCATCATCAGCTGCCATTCCTACCTGGCTACCCGTTATTGCAATCTCAGATGGGACATAGCCATAATAGCACTCACCATCATTCTGCGCCTGCTCATGTGCTGCGGAAATATGAAGCTATGTTTGGAATGCCAGATATTAGGGAACAGCGGCCCAAACCATCCCGTGGTAGAAATGCTCGTTTTTCGCAGCAGGTTGCTGATTCTTCCTCCCAAAAAAGTGAAGCCTTGCAATTCAGGTCAAAGTATATGACTTCTGAAGATATTGAAGGTATCCTGAAAACACAGCACACATCACACAACAACGACCCATACCTAGATGATTATTATCATCAAGCCTGCCTTGCGAAGAAAACCAATTCAGGGTCAAGGTTGAAAAACAATCATTTTTACCCAAACCACTTGAGAGATCTATCTTCTAAAGGACGCAATTGCCACACTGTGGACCCACACTCCCACCAGCCACTGGATGCTTTTGGAAGGCTGGCATTTTCTTCTATCCGCAAGCCTCGTTCTCTTCTTGAAGTTGAAACTTCGTCTTGCTCTAGTGATGGGAGCTCTGGCTTAAGGTCTCTCGAACAAGAGCCTATGCTTGCTGCAAGAATCACTGTTGAGGATGCTTTTACCCTCCTCATGGATGTGGATGATATCGATCGTGTTATGCACCATAATTCAGGCCAAGATGGTGGGGCTCATCTCAGGAGGAGACGTCAGATACTTTTAGAGGCTATTGCCAACTCGCTTCAACTGAATGATCCTTTACTTAAGTGTGAACGTCAAGCGAACACAGCTCATGGAGCTGGGGAAGATGTTGTGTTCCTCCGGCTTGTCTCTCTACCAAAAGGTAGAAAACTCCTCTCTAGATTCCTTCGACTTCTTTACCCTGGTGGTGAGCTTGCCCGGATTGTGTGCATGGCCATCTTTCGCCACTTGAGATTTTTGTTTGGTGGCCTTCCGACTGATCAGGAATCAGCTAAGACAACCGTGAGTCTGGCAAAGTCAGTGTCTGTCTGTGTGGCTGGTATGGATCTGAATGGCCTTAGTGCATGCTTGGCAGCAGTAGTATGCTCCTCGGAGCAGCCACCTCTTCGACCTCTTGGAAGCCCTGCCGGAGATGGTGCCACTCTGATCTTGAAATCTGTTCTTGAGAGGGCGGCGTCTCTCCTGAATAATAATAATAATAATAATGCCCGTTTGAGCATAGGGAACTATGGTAGTCCGAATCAGAGTCTTTGGCAGGCTTCTTTTGATGCTTTCTTCAAGCTTCTTACCAAGTACTGTATGAGCAAGTATGAAACGATTTCACAAGCAATACTAAAACAGACACGCAACCTGTCGGAGTCTGAGATTGGTACAGTGAGGGCAAGTGCTATAGCTAGAGAAATGCCGGTGGAGCTGTGGAGGGCTAGTTTGCCTCATACCAACCAGGATCAGCGTGAGAAGTTGCTATCTCTTGATCTTGCCTGGCAATCTGATCCTCCTACAGGGTTCAGTACACATGGAGAGAGCAGCAGTGGACTTGTGACCTCTGAATCTGTCAGGGGTTGATTGATTATCTATATGTGGGAACGTGTTTGGAGTCAGAAATTGCATTTTAGCCTGCACCAGTTTGGGGGTGTGTTTTGGCTGGCTGCTATCAGCGGTGATGAATTGTTCCGCTGTAATGGAAAGTTTAAAGGGTTGGGTTTATCTGGTTAAATCATCTTATGAAAGAAAAGCTATTAGTGGGATCGCACAACCTTGTCCTTCGTGTCATGGTGGAAGCTCTTTTAGGTTTCTGAAAATCTGCCGGTTCATTCATATGTGGGGAGCTAAACTTTTTGAGGCTCTGTTGGAAATACTTGGCTGGAGAAGACATTGTGGGGAGGATGTCTGGTTACTGTACAGGGTCATTCGCTGAAGAAATTCTCTTTTATAGTTTAGCTTATATTTTGGGAACTGTGCTGCGTGCATTATGTGGGTGGTAACCAAAAGGCGGCGGCGTTGGGTGGTTTATAGAAGGAAGATGTTACTTTGTTGTGGGTCGTCAATGTGTGTGTATCGGTGGTGGTTAGGTTGAAGATAGGTTGACTATTTGTTGCCTGTTGAAAGTTGTGAACCCCTGTTTGTCTGTTCTCCATTTTCTAGACATTTAACTGTTGATTATGAGATATATGGGTAGGTCATACAGTCAGTAGTTGCCCTGGGCAAGGAAGGGTTGCTCATCTAACCTGAGTTTTTATGATTTAGGTGGGTGGATATAGCTCTATGAAGCAAGCATGTATTTTGCACTTCTATTCATTGAACTGAAATAACCTCATTCGTGAACTCTCCTCTCCTTGCCCGTATTATCTGCTGATATGTTTTAAGTCTTGCTTTTTGGATCACCCAGCTTTTGTTGGTTTTTGTAGACCTGACAATTTGGGTCGATAGGTCGGGTTGATATCAACCCTAACCCAACCTATTTAAAATATCATTAATCCAACCAAAAAATGGATGGGTCAGAAAATCATGACCCTAACTCAACCTGTTTATAATCCTTCAATCCTAATCCAACCCACCCAATCCATTTTTAAAGCATATAATAATTTAAATGGATTAGGAGTATAAATTAATTTAAATTGAAGAGAAATAATCTTGCTTGATTGATCTAACTTTAAACGAATTTCATGCAAAGAATGTATAAGTATTGCATCAATTTCCATGAACAGAATAACACGTACTTTTTCCATAAGTTTATAATTATCAATCTGAGCATAAAGCTCTATAACTGTTGTGAAGGAATCCGATCTAGATATGCACATGATCCTAGTACACTTAATAAAAAGGGGAACGAAAATGAAAACCTTCATTATGCATTAGAGAAATATACTAAAGACAAATCTTTTAAAGTTAGAAATAATTAATAAATTGAGAGCTTAAAGCCTCAAACTGACTGATAGTTTTAAAATAATTACACTTGTTTAAACTGAGGGCTCATGCCTGAGAAAAGTACAATGACAATCACTTAATCGTTACCAATAGTTGAGAAACTTTTATACAGCACGCTATCCGCATTGCTGGCTTCAGAATTCACTAAGAGGTCTATAATGAAGATCCTACTTACAAAAAATATATATCACCTACTTTTGTTCACCCTTCTGGATAATATAAACATACCTATGTTCTCAAGAACGTAATGGCAGTGAGAATAAGAAAAACAAACCTTGGGCAGCGATGAAGAGCGACATAGACATGAACACCGACGTAGAGAAGAAAAATGGATGTGTGTCTGCAAGACGAGAGCATTTGGGTTTTCAACATTATGTTAAGGTCTGGTTGGGCCCTATGTTTGATATGCAGCTGGTTGGGTTGTTTGTTTAGTTAAGATTATGTGATATCGTTAAAAGCCTAATAGTCCAACTACACTTGGACTTGGATAAGGTATAATTTGATCTGAAAATAATATTATATACATGTGAATTAATATTTTTATTTTTTATTACAAATATATTTTCGGGTTTCGGGTTGGGTCATGGGTTACGATCTCTACCCTAACCCAACCCACAAAATTAGCTTATTACCCTAACCTAACTCAAAAATTAGATGGGTCAATAATCAAGACCCTAACCCGCAAAAGTATGGATTGAGTTCGGGTTGAGTTTCGGGTTGGGTCAAAATTGCCAGGTCTAGGTTTTTGTCTTCTCGTTAGTCTATAAATCTAGTCGACGCAATTTTCCAATTGATAAAACTATCGTTCTTGACCATTCGTTGGCTCTGTTTGGGTAATGAACACTTATCTGAAGAGAGGAAAATAATCTGATTATAGAATTAAGTTTGATTAGTTTGCTGATGGGGTGAGGGGGGTTTGAGTTCAGGAAAAGATTGCGTTTAAGTTCTATCCATTGTGCGCCCGCAAGTGTGATTAGTTGATGGCCGGTTAGAATTTTTTTCGTAAGCGATTACATCAACTTATACCTGAAGTTGTATCAGGGCTTTATTATATCTCTTAAAGTTTTGTTTTTTTATTTAACTGGGTTGCTATTCACAGTACAAAATTACTAATCACCGCAGTACAAAATTTTTTTAAAATCATATTAACGTTGTAAACATGTAATGATGTGTCCATGTGTTTTTTTTCAAAAATGATATCTGAAAGTAATTTAACCCAAGAAGTTTGTAGTTGATTAGTACCGAATTTTACTAGTTACTTTTTTGTTGTAATCAATACTGGATTTTTTTTTTAAAAAAAAGTGTTGGATTACATTTTTATGTGTTTACACTATTAATATGATTTAAAATTAATTTGTACTGCGATTAGCAAAAACTTTACTATTTACAGTACAAGTTTTTTTTTCACCAAACTTAGTTGAATAAGTTGGAATGTTGTGGGGAGACATCACAATACTGGATTTATAATCTTTGGTAGATGTTTGGAGGTGGAATAAACATGTCGTTATACTTTTCTGGATTTATAATCTTTGGTAGATGTTTGGACGTGGAATAAACGTGTCGTTATACTTTTCTGGATTTATAATCTTTGGTAGATATTCGGACGTGGAATAAACGTGACGTTATACTTTCCTGGATTTATAATCTTTGGTAGATATTTGGACGTGGAGTTTTTATATTTTGATATATTTCAGTTATTCTGACATAAACATTACGTTCTAACCGCTTTGTGGAGTTGCCGATTCCTATATTTCATCCTTCACATGTGACTGAACTCAGGCGCATGCTGAGTATGATGTGTCTGAATTGCTTGAAGTTGAAGCCCAGTAAGGTTAATAATTGTATCTGTTTCTTTATGATGCACTTGTATATCTCCATATGAAGCTTTTGCATCAGTTTTCATCGATACAGTGTTTGTATAGGTCTGAAAATTCTAGTCAGTAGTCAATCAAGTGCTGTTTGACTTCTGACGTAGTTTCCTGAATTATGTATCTAACTTGATTTTGAATTTATGGTCAGGCACCTATGAAGACTGCTGGTATGGTTGATATGAAAGGGTTAGATGCATCTACATTTCTCTCATAGTTTGTTTCAATATTTTATGTTCAGTTTCTTGGAATGTAATTTTCGTTTGTATGTTGAGGGACAAAAGACAAAAAAAAATGACGTTTACCTTTTAATAATGTAGAAGGCCTCTAATGTGATAGTTAAAGAGAACAAGAACAATGATGGAGCAGTCTCCTTGGAGCTTAGAATGCCTGGAAGGATGAAAAAACAAGGCAGTGAGTGGAGTTTCCTGAAAAGGATGGTGATTTTAATCTTGTTGCTGATACTTTTATCCTTATCCTAAAAAACTAGGTATCAAAAATGTTCAAAAAGCTTCCAAAGGAAACAAGAAAGAAGTTTGAAAAGAAAGGGTACTTCCCCCAAGATGGATACATCATCAAATACTTGCCTGTTCCACCAAACTGCTTATCCATTCCAGATGTATCTGATGGAATAAGTGTCATGTCCTCGGTAAGTTATAGTGCTACTCTTTCTACCATGCCCTTTGTTACCTTTTTTTTCCCAATGTTTTCATTCTTGTTTTCTAACTTATCTGCAGGATGTGTCTTCAGCAATGCTGAAGAAGGTACTAAAGAAGATCGAGGAAATAAAGAGTTCACGATCAGGTGAGCCTAACTTCCAAGCTCATGAAGATGAAGTCAATGCTTTACAGGTGGCTGTAGCTCAGTATCTTCAAGTGCGAGGCATTGGACAGAGAATTAACATTTAGGAGCAATGAAGAGCAAAAGAAACGGTGCATTTCTAGAAAAATGTTGGCATAGTCTCCCCTGTTTTTGTTCTCTTCCCCGGTTCTAAGAACCTCCACAAAATGAACCAGAAGGTGATGACCAGCAATTTCAGCAATACGGTAACAATCACCAAGTCCACTAGAAAATAACTACATCCATACTGTATCTTAAAACAACAAAAACATAAAATCCTAAACTATGCCCCTCCATACTGCTGATAGTATGAATCCCATATAGTCAAGGTACTGAGAACCTCTTCTAACCCCTGTTCAGTTTGCCTCTGTTCCTCGTGCGGCATCTGCTCACGGTAGTAACACCAGTCCCAGCTACGATTCCCAGGTAATAAAGGCCTAGCAGCCTCAGTTGCCTCATGCATGAGCTGTAACATAATATTATAAAGTTAGTCTAGCATTCATAAAATGCTATAATCAACTAAAATTATACAAAGGAAGAGATCAACTTACTAAGGCGGGATCCGGTAGATGAACGAAGGTGTTTTCGTATATGTCAGGATTCATGATCTTCGGATGGGTGTGTTTGACGTACCAATCTAGATAATCTCCGTCACATGCATGTACGGCCGCCCGTGTCTTAGTGAACCCCGGAGTAGGTCCACACTCATGTGTGGTGTCCCACACACTATACATGGTGGGGTACACACATCTACAGGGCTTTCCTTTTCCCCTTTTTTCGGATCTATTGTTCGGTCTAATAGCGGGAGGTGGGATACACTGAACATACCCGAATTGGCGAAGACAACGCTGTAACACCCCATCTCCAAATACAGTGATCGTCGCCCTAAGTCCATCTCGTTCATTAACAACGCAGCGGAAAAGTTCTACTAAATTGGTGTTACCGCCGTTAGTCACCCACGTGACTAACTAGGCCTATTCTCTTACAAGTCACGGTCTGACTAACCGGATAATTACTCGAGCATCTATACAATACAATTTATAAACCACAACTTATACCGAGTATCTCATATCCTAATACATCATACTAACATCTCATCCATTTACTAAACGAGTGTACATGCACAACTCGTGTAACAAATGTAAAAGCAACCCGAAGTACTCCACCCGCTCCTACTCTCAGGTTGAGTCCTCGTCTGGCACCTACCTGCAAAGTTTAAATCACAGGCCCCAAGGGGCTCAGCACATTGCTGGTACAGAAAACGTGCAGCCCACAAGCTAACAGGGCTACACACGACTACTTTGTCGTACACATGCAGTTGATTATTCATACAAATAATAATAAGAAGTACGATAACAAACAACGCACCCATGTGAAACATTCACAGCTCCAATAAATCGAACGTCGTAGTGGACGCCTATTAATGAGTAAATTAGATTCTTAACTCCTGAGGCATGCGAGTTGCTTAGTTCTCGTGTTTGACCATACCTTATAAGTGTCAACCGTTCTCTTAAAAGAACTGGTTGTTCTCTAACTGAATTGTTTATTTTTGTCGGGTCAAAGTAACCCTAGCCAATGAGTTATTAGCTCCATTGGGTTAATAAACTGTAATTCTTAAGTTATGAGGGGTGTAGGCTTGACCCTCCCGCGCCTCCTGAATTTGCCTCCCATCTCGAACTGTTCACTCGAGATGGTCGGGTCTGTTTGTCGACCCTAGGCGACAAGTCGTAGACGAGCCATATGCGGAAGACGGATCTGATACAGATGCCGACCTCCTAACCTAAACATGCATGACCGGAGTCAGTCCCGGATTCCTCTCCCCCCAAGTTCCAGTTAGTTGAAGTCTCATTGACAATTTGTTAGTTAAGCCTCTCTCGGTATTAACCAACTAACAGCGGGGAGCATTTATAACCTTATACAATTGTTACTAAACATAGTTAATGAACAAGCTCTAAATCAAGTCGTGTTAGTGTGCAATGGACACACAATAACAATACAGTAAATCGGTTTCATGTTTAATCTTGTTTGGTCGTATCACAATAACACATAGCACACAAACCGAGGTAGATCCCGTTAGCAAACAAGCTACAAGAATCCCATACCTTAGCCTATCGACGTTTGTCCACTCTCGGATGACGTCTCGACTATTCCGGTCACCTACTCCGCTCCTATAGTTCATTAGGACGGCGTGGTTAAATAACTTAATTTTCGTAGTTTCACTATTCACCGTAGTTTACTATTCACGTATATGTATTTTACTATTCATGTATACGCATTTTACTATTCACGTATACGTATTTTACTATTCACGTATACGTATTTTACTATTCACGTATACGTATTTTACTATTCACGTATACGTATTTTACTATTCACGTATACGTATTTTACTATTCACGTATACGTCTCGTATTTGACTATTCATATATACGTAGTTACTATTCATGTGTACGTATTTACTATTCATGTATACGTATTTACTATTCATGTATACGTATTTACTATTCATGTATACGGGTACTATTCACGTGTACGGGTATTTTCCATGTATACCAAAATTTACGTATACGTCTGTATGATACTCTGTATCAATACGTATTTGCTTCTTTTTTCTAATACAACTTGTATTTACATTAAAATATTTTAAATATTGATTTCTCCTATACTTATTAAATTACGGGTATACCCCTCGTATACCTTAAGTTATATACGGGTCTCGTTTAACCCCGTCTTAACTCTGTTTCTTTTACAACTTGTTTCTAAATTCTTTATTTAATTTCCTTAACCTTCTAAACACATAAAAATGTGTTATTTACATTACTTACCCATAGTTTTCTCTTAATTTCTATTTTACTCATAATAAGTTCTAAACTTGTTATTTTTATTTCTAATTTCTTCCAAAGTATTTCTTAACTAATTTCTTTTATTCTTTTGGTCAATTACCAAAATATACCTAGGTTTGACCAGTCTATTACGGTCAAACCCTCAATTTTCTAGAAATTACCAAATTACCCCTAAAGTTAATTTAACTTAACTTTTTATTCCTTTATCCTTTCAATATCTAATCTTTTGCTACAAATTTTATTCTAACTCCTTTAAACATTTTATAAATTGTCATTGACCCTGTTTGACCATGTTTGACCAGTAAAATTACCATTTTACCCTTGTGGTCTATTCTTTCATTTATTAACCAATTTAACACCAACTAATTTCTAATTTTCGTAGTTAATTTTCCTACAGATTTTTGAACATCAAAAATCATTTTAAACATCTCTATATCACCAGATTTAATTATCTAATGTTATAGTATATAAATACCATCTTTTTTAACCTCAAATATACCAAAAACCTTATAAATTCCTTATAACACTTATAAACTCTTTATAAATTGTAAACTTAATTCTACAATTATTTTCTCATCATCTAAACTCTCAAAAATTCTATACTAACCTCATTTATTTTCGGCAATGATAATATATGAAATACCCCAAACCTAAGTATGCTAAGCAAACATCAAATTATGATGTAGTAAGGCTAGAATATGCCTTAGAAAGATTGGTAGACAATTTAAACCAAGGAAACACAAGGAAGTGCCTTAAGGGCAATCAGGGCAAAAACGTGCTCTAAGCTTGGAGAGACTTGGGTGAGTACCCAAATATCATGATAAGACCTTAGTAATATTCTAATGGTCATTTTAAATCAATTAGCAAAGAAAACCAAGCTTGAAAACAAGTTAAAACACAAAATGTGCTTTAAGAAGTCTTAAAGCACATTTTTGAGAAATTGTCTTAGAATTGAGTTTTGAGTGGCTAAATGTCCATCATTACTCTTTAATCAACATGTGTACTAATTAGTATCACATTAGGAGGTCTAAATCAATGGGAAATCAAAAATTTCAGAAATATGTGCACTGATTAGTGAATAGTGCCAAATAGTGACTAGTTTAAGTTTTAATCAATATAAGCTAATTAGTTGGTCAACAAAGACCATGACTAGCCTTATTTAAGGTAGGGGGCCGGTTTTCTAAAGGAGGGTGAGTCACCATAAGTAGTCAAATAAGGAAGAAAAGAAGAGATAAGTAAAAGAGTACTATTTGCTTTATTAAAGCAAATATCTCTTATAAGCCACCTTTTCTTCTTCTCTCTCTTCATTTCTCTTCTTCACACGATTTCTTCTTCTCTTCTTTTGCTCCAAACCGAGAGAGCTCCATCCATGGGTGCTCCACCTTCAATCACTCACTAAGTGTTCATCTTTGCTCCAAATCAAAAACTAAACACATGTTTCTCTTAGTTAGGTCAAGACCTATCCTTCTATCTTTTCAAATCCTTCAAAGCTCCATTTTGGTGCCAAGAGGAAACTCCATTGATGGAGGAAAACCAAGTTTGAAGAGCTCATTAGCTTCTCCATTCTCTTAAGGTAAAGAAAATGTAAGAAAAACCATGTTTCCATCATTTCTTGTACATGGCCGAAAATTCCTTCTCATGGGGCTATGTTTTTATGCCTTGTTCTAGCTTGATTTATTCACCAAGGACTAGTGGAGGTCCTATTTCATTCAATGCCCAAGTCTACTTTGAGACTTCAAGGTAATCATCCACTTTTATGCTTTAGAACACATTTCTAACCTAGGTTTTCATTCCTTGAGATTAGTGCATTGTTTAGTACTCATATGAGTCATTGAATATTGATTAGAACATTGGCAAGGGGAATTTAAGTGGTGGCCGAGATCTATGCAAGAAGAAGGTCTAAGGAGGAGATTAAGATAAGCTTGAGAAAACAAGGTAAAATGCTTACCTAATGGTGGTTTAAGATTAAGGAATGAGTTTTAGATAAGTACCAATGTAGCTTAGAGCTTACATTGTGTATTGGGTTATATAACCTAAGAAAAAGAACTTAAACAAGCTTATGAACTTGTGATTAAGGAGCTAATGAGAATGAGTTAGTAATATAAGTTTAAGGTGGATTTTAAGAGCATTATAACTACTATGAGATTGATGAGTGTATTTGCAGGTTGAAAGCTTATATATGTGGGAAATTCAGTGTTTAAGTTTAAGTCATTTAAGGGCCTAAGAGCCATGTCATTTAAGAGCCTTAGTGCTATGCAATTTAAGATTAATTGCAAATATTGAGTTTGTTGTGAATGAGTTGGTTTGGTGATGAGATATGATGAGAAAGAACTTGATGTGTGTGAGATGGTTGAATGAGGAAAAATAATGTGTTTGGGCATGATAAGATCCTAGAGAAGTTATGGCGGAATTTGAATAGAAAACAAAGTGTTTAAGTGGTGGTGGTGAGTTAATATGCCCTAGGGTTTACTAGGGAGTATAAAGGAATTCGAGTGGAAATGAGTTAACTAAGGAGTTCTTGAGGTTTAGAATGACCTAGAGATGTCTAGGAGGAATTAGAGAATTGATGAGGGTATTAAACACGCCAAAACCAAGATATGAGGAATGTAAGACTTGTGCATAAGTTTTAAGGAGAAGGTGTATAATGCTTAAGGTGATTTAGATATGAACTTGGAAATATATCAATGAAAGTCTTGGGAAGCTTGTCTAAGTGGTGATGATGCTAGTAGTGGAACAATAAGGTTTTAGTTTAGATGGTAATGAGTGGACTTAGGTGATGGGAGTGAAGATTGAAGGAGAATGTGGTGTATTGACTAGGAATGTATAAGAGCGTAAGGTCATGAGAATGGTGAGAAATTGAGCAAAGCAAAGATGTAAGGTAGTGATGTTAAGGAGGAGCTATATGGGTAGGAAAGAAACATTTTGGTTAGTTGAAGTTTTAGATAAAATGTACATGTTGGAAAGATAAGGAATTAACTAACAAGTGTTTGGAGTTTTAGCAAGAATTTAGTAAATGTTTAAGAAGATCTTTTGAAGTTGTTTTGAAGAGTTTGGAGGAAATTCTAAGGTGAGTTTAAGTGCCTAAATGGTATTAGGACACATGGGGGAACTTGTGGAGAAGTTTGGAGTCAAATGGGAATTTAGAAATAAGGTTCTGGAGCCGACCGACCTTAGGACCGGACTTGCAAGGTCGGTCGAGCTCAGTTTACACTACCGGAGAAAGTTTCTGGAATGGACCGACCTTGGGGACCGGACTTACAAGGTCGGTCGGGCATGTATTTTGTACGGTAATAAGTCTCTGGAATCGACCGAACATAGGACCGGACTTGGCAAGTTCGGTCGAGCTTAAATTTCCCTCGGGGAAACTCTCGGGAATGGACCGACCTTGGGGACCGGACTTGCAAGGTCGGTCGGGGTAGAATTTTCAAACGGTGAAGTGTTCTGGAATGGACCGACCTTGGGTAAGGTCGGTCGGAAGTTCGGTCGGACCATAAAAAAAAAGAAAGAAACCCTAAGAAAGTTTAGTGGTATTAATGGTACCCCATTAAGGGGGCAATGATGATTAGAGGTATAAAGGACCTAAGGGATTAAGTTAAGAATAAAACTTAAAAGTTTAAGATTAAGTTTGTAAGATTAAGTTGTAAGGACTTAAGAGGTGTTAGGATGGAGTCATAAGGTTAAGTTAAGTAAGAAGTAAGTAAGATAAGTAAGTTGATGAATTGAGTTAAGTGATTAAACAAACCTAAAACTGAATGAATGTTTAGGGACTTGGGGAGTTTGGACTCCGGAGGAGAGTAAGCAGCCGAACGACCAACGGTGAACGGTACAGTCTCTTGTGACCTGTTGCTAACGAGGTGTCCCCGGCTTGTGTGCTATTTGTTTTGTGTGCTCACTAAACAAGATAAAGCATGCAACTGGAATATATTATATTTATTGATTGTTGTGTGGTGTTTGAAAACTACACACAACATACCGTGAGAACTTACTAACCAATGTTAGTAAGGAATTGAGTGAGGATAAGGAACGCCCCCTAAGAAGGGACGATATGAACCGAAAGAGGTTAACCAACAAACAGGGTCTTAAGATTACTACTAACTAGAACTTGAGTGAGGAAACCCGGGACCGATCTCCGGTCATGCATGCTAAGGAAAGGGGGTCGGTATCTATAGCAGATTCGACTTCCGCTTAAGGACTTGTCATTGGACTTGTAGCCTAGGCCGGTTGCCGGCTCAGCTACGCTGGACTCCCGTCCAGAGTAGGTGGCATTAAGATGGTGTGGTGGGATCACCTAAATCCCAGGTTCGAATTAAGCTACAACCATTCCCTTCCAGGAACGGTTTGTATATTGAGATTAAGTTAAGATTAAGATTAAGGTAAGGTTAAGATAAGTTGCAACGTTCCTTTTTAAAGGATGGTTTGTATTATTAAGATTAAGATAAGCTACATCCACTCCTTATTAAAGGATGGTTGTTCTCAGATTAAGATAAGACTAAGATTGAGGTAAGATAAGGATGGGACTAAGATTAAGAGGGAACATTACTTAAGGAGTTAAATAACTAACTCTCTAATTAAGGGAAACATTTAAGTCGTTCATTTGTGTGTGAACTTTGATTGTTCATATATGGATTGTTGTTTACAGCATTTACTATTATGTTGTGCATTTAATCAACCTCCATGCTATCGACAATTAGTCGTCGTAGCCACGTTAGCTTGGGGGCCATGAGGGGATCGTGCCAGCATTCGTGCTGACCCCCTTTGGGGGCTGTTTTTACTACACAGGTACATCAGGAAGCGGCCGTTCGCGAGAGTAAGGAAGGGGGTACAAGTGTTTCGGGTTAAGTGTGGCCTACGAGTTGTGCATGTACATCGTATGGCAATTTGAGTTAGTAAGATGTATAGGACGTGAGGGGGGTTGTAAGAGGGATATGTAATTGGTTAAGGTGTTGTACTAATGTTCGGATATTCTGTAGTCAGACCGTGGCAAGGTCCTGGATTGTAAAGAATTCCGCTGTGGACTTGTTTATATATATACTGTTAAGTTGCGAGACCACATCTGGATTGAGTTGGGGTGTTACAATATATAACCAAAACTTCTCAAATTTTACATATTACTTCTAATTATACTAATTCCTTTAATTTAACTTAGTTATATAATTTTCCTAACTCACATATAATCTCTTAATTTTCGGCCACCCCATAAATTATAGTATATGAATTTTTCTTATATATTATGATAGCTTATATTGAAGTTTATATCATAAGGGTTATAAATCTAATTTTAGATTTACAAATTATTAACATTTAATGTGTCAAAAATTAAATCTAACACACTTATAATTTTGGCAATAATAAACAAGATGAACAATATTTTAGATCATATATAGATCAATAATCAGAACCTTGAAATAGGTAGTTGTAGGATTTACCTTGTATATTAACCATTAGCTTAATATTTAAGCTTGATTTCCTTAGAAATTTTGACAGCAATTTGCTAGAGAAATTGGCTCCAAAATCATAGAATAAGATTAAGAATAAGAAGGGTTAGTAACCCTAGGCACTCTGCCTTGATGAAAATCAAAGAAGGAAGAGTTTCCAAGAAGACAATGTTTTACCTCGAGAATCAAAAGCACTTCTTCGTGGTTTTTCCTGAGAATCTGGGGGCTCATGAGCTATGGTTGTAAAGTTATTCGAAAGAGGATTCCAACGAGCTATCAATCTTAGAATTTGGACTTAATATGAGAAAGTTATGATCTGTGCAAGACAAGGTGTTCTTTAAGGTACTAATCTAAGAACAATGGAGTTTTTGTGTTGTCTCTTCAAAGAGATGAGGAGCTACGAGTTTGGGAGCTCTCATAATGATAGGTAAGTGTCTGATTAATGAATTATTCAGGGCACAAGGTGATAAGGCAATCAAGGAAAGTCATGGTAGGTGTAAAGTAAGCAAAATTGAATTTTAACACCTTTAATGACTCATCATGAAGTAGGCAGCCTTAGTCACGATTTTGTCTGATTTTTTTTGTTTCTTCATTATATTTATGTAATATTAGATGTATTAATCTCGTTCATAAGGACTTATACCATGTTTTAGGTATGTTACATAGCCAAAAATGCCTTAAAACACCATTTTATGTGCTTCCGGGTTCACATTGATCATGCAATTTGTTTTGGATAGTTTAAATGTGTCCTTAATATTTAAAACCTTTATAAACTTTGTTCATGAAATAGAATGTTGCTCATTCCAATTTAAACCAAGTCGTTTAGTGGTTTCTTCTTGACTTTCGTCAGTTTAGTACCTGTTTACTGTGGACTTTGTATACTTAATTTGTGTGTAAACGCAATGGCTCCTATGACCATTTAATTGTTGTTCCCTTATTTCTTTATGTTATTTAGGCTCATTAGCCTTTTCGTTCCATGTATACATGCTTAAAGCACATTTTTCTTTAAAGTACATTTTTGTGCTCTAGGTGCATTTTCGGTTTAAACGCTAATTCCGCTTAATGCGTATTACTAACCTTAGAGGTATTTCACATTTGAAATCTCTTGGGAACTTATTGGTAGTTCCCTAATTTATTTGTGCTCTTTAAAACACCTTTTGCTCTAATTGTTCCTAAAGCATGTTTTGGTGTAAGTTGTTGTTTAACACTTCTTCTAATGTTTCTAAGGCACATTCTAGCCTTAGTATATCCTAATTAGATAGTTCATTATTATATTAAGGTTTGGGGTATTTCAATCTAACCCCCTTAAAAGAACTTTGTCCCCAAAGTTCCTATGTATCTATATATCTTAGAACACAAAGGTATCTTCACACTAAAAGATCATATAGATCACTCAATATCTGTATAGGCATTCTGACTCATAAGGTCTGCCATATATATATATATATATATATATATATATTTACCACACTTGTCACACAACATATCTTTTGCATGTTTTAGTAATCAAAATACTCTTTGTATATTCTTTGCTGTATACTCCTCAAGTAACCGGTCCGGAGACAAAGGTTTTCATGTCCTCGAGTTCATGAGCGAGTAATACAGAAAATGTTATCCGCAAGTACCGATTGCGCTGGACTCTTACGCTCTCTGGTCCACGGTCCTTTGGAAGATTAAAACATCACATACTTTTGTCGTATCCCCCCATGTCAACGGTCCAAAGACAAAGGCTCGTACGTCCACGCCTTCATGGGCTGAGTGATACAAAACCATTTTGTTCTCCTCATGTCACCGATCCGAAGACAAGGGCACATACTGAAATACCCCAAACCTTAATATATTGTATAAACACTTAAATATGGTGTATTAAGACTAAAAAGAGTCTTAGAAACATTAATAAACAAATTTAAACAAAAGGAAACACAAATGTGCTTTAAAGTCAATAAGAGCCAAAATGTGCTCTAAGCTTGGGATAAACTTGGTTAAGACCTAGTGAACTTACCAAGACCTCATTTATACACTAATGAACATATTAAATCAATTACCAAAGAAAACCAAGCTTGAAAACAAGTTTAAACACAAAATGTGCTTTAAGGAGTCTTAAAGCACATTTTTGAAAAATTGTCTTGTAAATGAGTTTTGAGTGGCTAGATGTCCATCATTACTCTTAAATACATATGTGTACTATTAATATCACATTTGGGTGTCTATATTAGTGGGAAATCAAAAATTTCACTTCTATGTGCCTTGTTTTATGAATAGTAACTTTTATAAGCTATTTTGTAACATATGTTTGTATAAGTAATTAAATTGACAAACAAAGACTATATTACCCTCCTACTACTATTTGGGGCCGGTTTTTAAGGTTGGTGACACACCACCCTTGTTAGCTTGTTAAGAAAATAAGTAAACTACTTAAGTACCCTTTTTACTTTATAAGTAAAATTCTTCATAAAGCAAGTTCTATCTTATTCTCTCATTTCTTTCCTTGCTCACACGGTTTCCCACCTCTCTTCTTCCTTCTTCTTGCTGCTCTCTCACGGTAATACTACTACCTCCATTAGAACTCCCACCTTGATCTCTTGTAAAACCTTGCTCACTTGTCCAAAAAAAAACAAACACCACCAATCTCTTCCTCTCATCAAGCTCTTCATTCCTATCTTCTCAAAAGTCCAAGACAACCATTTCGGTGCCATGGAGTTTCTCCATTGAAGGAGCTTGAGCTTGTCTTTTTACATATTGTTACTCTCCTTTGCTTCTAGGTAAGGAATCTCAAACAAAAATTAAGTTTCCTCCTTGTTTTTGTCATGTCCGAAAATATATATTGAAGGAGCTTTTTATGTGACTTTGTTCTAGCTTCATTCCAACTCTTCATGGACTAGGTGGAGTCCTCTCTTGCTAGATATTCAAACTCTCTTCAAAGAGCAAGGTAAAACAACTACATTAATGTTTTGAAACAATGTAAAACTAGGGTTTACAATGAGATGGAGCTTATAGCTTGAATACTCATTATATGTGTATATTGTTTAGAACTTGTCAAAGAATCAAGTACTCTATCGGTTTTCTAAAGGAAACAAGGAAGAAGTTATTTGCAAAAGAGGTAAATCTACTAACCTAATGTTGTTTTAATGCCTTAGGAGAAATGAGCTTATAAATGCTTATTAAAACTACCTAAAGAGCCAATGGTGAATGACTTAGTAAAGTGTTCTCAAGAGCTTAGTAAAAGGCATATGTGTGTTGAGTGTATTTGCAGGTTAAAGGCTAATATATTGTGGAAATTCAGTGTTTATGATTTATGCACCTTAAGGGCCTAAGAGCCATGTCATTTAAGGGCCTAAGTGCCATGCAATTTAAATTATGCACTATATTGTGATGTAGTGCTTTGTGAGTGAAGTTTGTGTATAATAAGTACTTGATGGATTTTTAGTGTTCTTGGTTGTTTGTTGGTAAAAACAAGGTGTTTTGGTTTAGTAATGTTCTAGGAGAACCTATGTCAAAATTTAGGTAACAAATGTGAAGTTCTAAGTGTTAAAATGAGTTTGATAAGTTAAGGAGTATTTAAAATGGATAAGTGTTATTCTTGTGTAGGAAACATGCATTAAGGTGGTTTAGGATGTAACAAGGACTTAGGCATGAGCTTGAGATTTTAGTATGTACCAAAGTCACTTTGGGACTTAGGTAAAGACTTAGGCAAACTTGGTAAATAAGGAGAAAGTGTAAATTTGGAAAGGAACTTCAAGAAGGATATAAGGAAGTAGTGTGAGAGATGATGCTTGGGAGATGATGTTGAGATAAGGAGAAAACATCTTGGGATAGTAGTTATCATAGGTGAGAAACACCATTTAGAAACCTAGTGTAAAATGTTGTAAGTGTTAGGAATTTTGTGAAGAAATAAGTAAAGGTTTAAGGAATTAGAAAAAGAGTTTGTGAGTGTTTAAAGGATGGTTTAAGTTGTGTTTGAAGTGCCCAAATAAGGTTAGGGGGTACTAGGTTATATGGGGTAAGTTTGGAGTTGAATGTGAAAAGGAAAATAAGGATTTGGGGCAGACCGGACTTGCGACCGGACTTGCAAGCCCGGTCGGGCCCTGTTACACTACCGGAAAATGTTTCTGGAATCGACCGGACTTGAGGGACCGGACCTACAAGTCCGGTCGGACTGTGTTTTGTGAGGGAAAAAGTTTCTGGAATGGACCGGACATGGGACCGGACTTGTCAAGTCCGGTCGGCATGAATTTAGTACGGGTTATAAGTCTCTGGAATCGACCGGACATAGGACCGGACATGTAAGTCCGGTCGGAGTGAATTTTCCAACGGTAAAAAGGTTACTGGAATGGACCGGACTTAGGCAAGTCCGGTCGGCAAGTCCGGTCGGACCAAAACTTGTAAAAAAAAAGAAAAGAATGTGACTTATGTAGTTAACCCTAGGGTGTATAATGAAGGTAACCTAGGGTAAGATAGACATTAAAACATGTCATACAATTATGTTAAACACTTAGTAAATTTGGAGGTTAAGTAAGTTAATTAACCGACGTTCTTGAATTATGTATAGGAGTGACCTACGGAGGAAACCAAACGAGGCAAGGACCAAGGTATGGTTTCTTGCAGTCTGTTGTCTAGCGGTTTACACCGGTTTGTGTGTTGTATGTTTTTCTGTGTGTTTACAACGTTATAAGATTTAAACATGTAATGAGTTTACAGTTGTTCATAATATTGTGATGTGGTGTTGTGACTCATTTCCCTTGTGTGTGTCTAACGTGACTTACCACCTATTGTGTTGGTTGTTAAGTTCCACTATGAACTTCTAACAAGTGTTAACTGGGAAGTGAGGAATCCGGTTATCCGGTCATGCATGTGAGTTAAGAGTAGATATCTGAATCAGATTCGACTCTTATGTTGTTAAGATTGTTCTCCTTAATTTGGCGTTCAATCTCCCGCTAGCTTCTTCCAAAGCTTACCTATTCTGACTTATGATCGGTTTAGTGGGAACCTGTGTTTGTGTGGTGTGTTCGGGTCACTAAATCCGAACCATCTGTGACTTAAGTTACTCGTTCGCCTAACAGAACGGTAATGAGTGTGTTTAACGAGCTTAACATGAGGGTGAATCACTCTCTAGGCTCTTATGTTATTTGACCCTTGTGGTTTGTTATTGTGGAACTAAGATCCACCGTGTATGTGATAATGAGCTGTGCACTACTGATGCCGTGCTCCATGTTATGTTATGTTATGTTATGTATGTAAATAAATGCCATGTTATCATGACAATTAGCTGCGCGTATCCCGGTAGCCGATGGGCTGCGCGTTAGCCATACCAGCCAAGGGTTGCTGACCCCCTCGGGGGATCCATATTTCTTATACTGCAGGATGAGGATCGGAAGAAGCGGAGTGGCTTTAGATCCTAGGATGTAATTACTTTTGTATACTTTGGATGTTGGCCCGGGATGCGCCTGTGCTCCTGTGGCGTTATATACTTTTGGTTGTTGCGTATACAGTGATATTATACAGTGAAGGATGTATGTAAACACTCGGTATTGTATATGATGTAATTATGGTTTAGTTTTATGCTCGGGAGTCTGATCATCAGACCGGTACAATTGTATTTATTCTGCCTTGTCAATCACGTGGGTGGTTGACGGCGTTGTAGCACCAAAGCGTTAGTTACTGTTTAGTTATTTATTTCCGCTGCGATTTCATTAGTATCATGTGCGTATTAGGGGTGTTACAAAAAGTGGTATCAGAGCGAAGTATCGCTCTGATGACTAGAATACCGAGCTTAGGAATATACCGAGTTAGGAAACCTAACTACAGTTACCTAAGTGATCAGTTATGGAAAGGTTAACCACTAACTAAGTGTGGAAATACCTTATTGTCGGGAAGCGTTACAACCGTTGGACCGATAAGTGTGTAAGCATATTGCTAATGAATATTCATGTGAATACAGATGTCAGGTAGACCGCGCGGTAGAGGCCGCGGAAGTGGTACTAGTACTGGGGGTGACCAGGGCGAGAACACTACGGCTCAGGTTATGGCTGAGGCTGTAGCAGCCGCTGTGGCCCAGATGGTACCCCAGCTTGTAGCTGCGATCCAGCAGGGGCAGATGCCCGGAGTGCAGCCACCACCGCCACCGCCACGAGAGACCAACTGGGTCAAGGCATTGGCAGATCTGAGACCCCCTTCATTTCATGGGGAGACCGACCCACGTAAGTTGGAGGCGTACATCTCCGAGTTGGAGACCGCCTACGAGACCTTGGCAGTACCTGCTGAAGCTAAGGTCCGTCTTGCCGCCTACTACTTGAAGGGTACGGCGCAGAGTTGGTGGAAGTTGGTGAAGGAGGACAGGATGGCTGATCCTGAGTTTGGTTGGAGGGAGTATACGGCCCTACTGCGAGCCAAATACTACCCGGTGCATGTTCAAGAGGCCAAGCGCCTAGAGCTGGATAGCCTGAGGCAGGGGGACAAGGTGTCGGTTGATGAGTATTACACCGCCTTCACCGGCCTTGTCCACCTGTTACCGGACCTGGGATACTCGAACCGGGTGCTGGTAAACCGTTTCTACAACGGTCTCAGCCACCGTCTTCGCTATGGGATGGGGCCAGCTGAGTATACTACCTTGCAGGTAATTTAAATAAAGAGTGATGTGAATATGTATAGTCTACAAGTGAGTAATAATGTGAGTTTGTGAGTATGTATTGCGGGGCATGACTAATCATCCTAAATTCAGGAGTGCTATCATGCCGCTGCTAAGGTGGAGATCACCGTCCGTCTGAGGGACGAGGAGAATGCGCACAAGCGCAAGGCCACGAGCGAGGGCCAGAGTTCGCAGGGGTATGGGGGAGGAAAGAAGAAGAAGAAACCTTATTCCCAGCCCCAGAAGAGTCAGCACCAGGGTGACAAGGGCCAAGCCCAAACCACCACCGCTGAGGAGCCACTGAAGCTCACATATGCTTATGCGGCGAAGCCCCTACGCTCTTACCCACCAACGGGTAATTGTTTAATCATGTGTAATAAGTTGATGTGTATGTTGATAAGTTGTGAAATAAGTACTGAGTGTGTATTGTGTTAGCAGCTAGCACGGGCTCTGGACCGGAGCGCCACTATTACTGTAAGTGGTGCAATGGAGACCACCCCGGCAAGGACTGCAAGGGAAATGAGGTGCAGTGTCGATACTGCGAGAAGTGGGGCCACCGTGACCACGAGTGTTACCGGAACCCCAACAGCAGAGTCAATAAGCCCAAGGGGCAGTGGAAGGGTAAGGCCACAGCAGCTATTGATGGCCCGAAGACGGCTAACCAGCCACCCACTGATCAGAGGCATACTGATTCCCAGAAGGGGAAAGGGTCGGGACCTAGCAAGGCCACCCTGAATGTGGTGGACGGTCTGAGGCGCCAGGGCCCTTTCTAGACCAGGTACCGCCTAAACTGTTGAATGTAATAAGTGATTGCATACCGCATTTCATGCTTATGTGTGTTAGTGAGTTCAAGTGTATTATCATGTGAGTAAGGAGTTAAAGTATAGTGTGAAAGACACCTAATTAGATAATTCTAAACTGAAAGGAACCTTCAATATATGTTATCCAATCCCACCCACACCAAACCCTGAAGAGACCACCATCAACATCACGACTTTCCAATGGAGCAATGTCAGGTTATCCAGCCAGGTATGATACTCTTAAGTGGATACCTGACACCGGAGGCACAAGTCCATATCATCAGACGATGCGACGAACTTGGAGCTAAACCTGGAGGTTTCTACACACCTGAATATCCGAATGGATCAAGAATGCAATTGAAGATGATGTGCATGGGTAAGGACTGGAACCCTTACACCAAGTCATATCAAGAAGTGCGAGCTGAAGATGGAGCAACGGTACCAAGTATACCTGAGGAGTTCCGTGCGGTCGTTAATCACGCCGTGGGAATTGCTCAACAAGTTGAAACGGATTCGATTCCGAATGTGGAAGCAGATTTATGTGTTGTGAACTTCTACCAGAAAGGTGGACGGTTAGGTTACACCAAGATAAGGACGAGTCACCCGAGTCTCTAAGTAAGGGAGTACCCGTGGTGTCTTGGTCCATTGGTGATACCGCAGTATTTGTATATGGCGAGCAGAAGCGTGCTGATCTCGCAAGGAAGTTAATGTTGAAGTCAGGAGATGTATTAATCATGGGTGGGCAGTCAAGGATGCTATATCATGGCATCAGGAAGATCAAACTGAATACCGCACCGTCGGCAGTGATCAATGCCACACACATGAAACCCGGACGTTTGAATTTGACCTTCAGACAATTCTAAACCTTGTATACTTTGTAATGTGTTAAGCCAGTATATGTCAAGGAAGTTATGTATGTGTTAAGTTATATCAACCATGTAAACCAACAATGTTGTAAAGAGGAAGTGTTAATGAATAAAGTGGAGTTATTGAAGTATATCAATCGTGTTGTTACCCAGTACTTATTAGTTTGCCAATGAATTAGGCTGTGCACTCGGAACGGGAGGTACACTGAGTGTCTGCAATGAGGCAGAAGCCGGCAAGAGCGGCACAATCCTCACCGGTACCTTTCCAGTGAATGGCGTGGATGCATCGATCTTGTTCGACTCTGGAGCCTCACACACATTTGTTTCGCTATCTTTTGCGAAGAGGCTGGGGTTAGATGGAGAGGAGATGCCAGACTTCTTGGTCACTCTTCCATCGAAAGAGCGGATCAGGTGTACCCGCTACCACCGAGATGTCATTGTACGAATCAGAGGTGAAGAGTTCCCGATCGACCTGATAGAGTTCGACGGACTAGGCTTTGATGTGATTGTCGGGATGAACTGGTTGGAGCGGTACAAGGGCAGAATCCTGTGTGCCGAGCATCGACTGCTTCTTCGGAGTCCATCTGGGGTTACCATATCATACCGCCAGAGGCCCAGGGAGCCTTCGACACAGATCATCACCGCCATGGCCATGTTTCGTGAGTTACGACGAGGGAGTGATGTATACCTCTGCTATGTCCAGGACATAGAGAGAGACCCTGAGTTTAGCCCAGATGTGCCGGTAGTGTCGGAGTTTCCTGATGTATTTCCTAAGGAACTGCCGGGCATGCCGCCAGCACGAGAGGTTGAGTTTGAGATTGATCTAGTTCGGGCACTGGACCCATTGCGAAAGCACCTTATCGTATGGCTCCAGCAGAGATGACAGAGCTCAAGGAGCAGCTGAGAGACCTACTCGACAAGGGCTTTATCCGCCCTAGTGTTTCACCATGGGGAGCGCCGGTCCTCTTCGTGAAGAAGAAGGACGGTAGCCTCCGCCTGTGTATTGATTATCGGGAGCTGAATGCTGTTACGGTGAAGAACCGTTACCCTTTACCACGCATCGACGATCTATTTGATCAGCTTAAGGGAGCATCAGTATTCTCCAAGATAGACCTACGTTCCGGATACCATCAGATTGCCATCCGTGACAGTGATATTGAAAAGACCGCTTTCAGAACGAGGTATGGGCATTATGAGTTCACAGTTATGCCGTTTGGCTTATGGAATGCACCAGCAAAGTTCATGGACTTAATGAACCGCTTGTTCCAAGATCAGTTGGACAAGTCAGTGGTAGTCTTCATCGATGACATTCTTGTGTATTCTAAATCGAAAGGTGAGCACGAAAGCCACCTGAGAAATGTGTTACAAACTCTGAGGAGAAACCAGTTGTATGCAAAGTTTTCGAAATGTGAATTTTGGTTGAACCAAGTATCTTTCCTTGGGCATGTGATTTCTGATGCCGGGATCGCTGTTGATCCGGCAAAGATAGATGCAGTGCGCACCTGGCCTAGGCCGAAGACAGTCACTGATATCAGGAGCTTCCTCGGTCTGGCAGGATTATAGGAGGTTTGTGAAGGACTTCTCCAGTATCTCGAAGCCGATGACTTCCTTAATGAAGAAGGATGCACCATTCGAGTGGACAGTCGACTGTGAGAGTTCTTTCACGAGTCTCAAGGATGCTCTGACATCTGCACCAGTCCTGACTATACCAGACGGTCCAGATGGTTTTGAGGTCTACTGCGACGCATCAGGCAGAGGTATGGGTTGTGTATTGATGCAGCACGGGAAGGTCGTAGCATACGCCTCCCGTCAGCTGAAGAAGCATGAGGAGAACTACCCTACCCACGACTTAGAATTGGGTGCCATTGTCTTCGCATTGAAGATATGGCGACATTATTTGTATGGGGTAAGTGTGACAATCTATTCTGACCATAAAAGCTTAAAGTACTTGTTCACTCAGAAAGAGTTGAACATGAGGCAAAGAAGGTGGGTTGAGTTTCTGAATGATTATGACATCAATTTGCAATATAAAGAGGGTAAGGCAAATGTGGTAGCTGACGCACTGAGTCGCCGAGCACACTCTCTCCATTCGCTAGTCTCTTATACTGGCTTGGTTGAAGAGGTGCGGAGTGCTCAGATGACGGATCAGTATATGCTGGAGATCCGGCAGAAGCTTGTTGATGGCACATTCGAGGGTCAGAAGTACGACTTCAGACTCCACGATGATGACCTGATTAGGCTGAATGGCCGATTGTGTATACCTAGGAGTAGCGCTGAGTTGAAGGAGCGCATATTGAGAGAATCCCATTGTTCTACTACTTCGATTCACCCCGGAGCTTCAAAGATGTACAAGAGTATGAAAAGGTATTTTTGGTGGACTGGAATGAAGAAAGATGTTAGTGATTATGTGTTGAGGTGTCTCACTTGCCAGAAGGTCAAGTTTGAGCACCGACGGCCTGGTGGTATGGTACAGCCAATGCCAGTGCCTGAGTGGAAGTTCCATGATATCTCCATGGACTTTGTAGTAGGGCTTCCGCCTACAAGGGGAGGTCTGAATATGATATGGGTGATAGTTGACCGACTGACCAAGGTGGCCCGATTCATTCCGATGAAGGACACTTGGAAAGTGGCAAGATTGGCAGAACTGTTTGATAAAGAGATTGTAAGACATCATGGTGTACCAAAAACGATTGTATCTGACAGAGATACCAGATTCTTATCCAGATATTGGAAGTCCACACGAGAGGCATTGGGTACTGAATTGAAATTGAGTACAGCGTTTCACCCACAGACCGATGGTCAGGTGAGCGCACCATTCAAACACTTGAGGATATGCTACGTGCTGTGCACTTGACTTTCAGACCAGCTGGATTGATAAGTTACATCTGATTGAGTTTAGCTACAACAACAGTTATCATGCTTCGATCAAGATGTCTCCCTTCCAGGCCTTGTACGTAGTAGACCATGCCGCACGCCATTATGCTGGGATGAGTCGAGTGAGACGGTCATTATAGGACCAGAGTATCTTGAGCAAGTTCAGGCAGAAGTTCGCCAGATCAGGGCTAATATGAAAGCAGCTCAGGATAGACAGAAGTCGTACGCAGATGTGCGCCGACGTGACCTGGAATTCGCCGTGGGCGATCAGGTATTTTTGAGAGTATCCCCCATGAAGGGAGTATTTCGTTTTGGCCAGAAGGGCAAGTTGAGCCCAAAGTAGTGGGGCCTTATGTTGTGACGGAGCGGATCGGCCCGGTAGCCTATAGACTAGACCTACCCGCCGAGCTGGGCAAGGTACAAGATGTATTCCATGTGTCCCAGCTGGAGAAGTATATGTCTCATCCGTCTCATGTGCTTCAGCCTGAAAGGCTAACCTTAGAGCCGACCATGCGATCAGTGGAGACTCCGGTACGGATTCTGGATGCTAAGACTCGAGACACTCGCCATAAGTCCGTGAGACTGGTGAAAGTTCTCTGGTCTAACCAGGACGTTGAGGAGGCCACTTGGGAGCTGGAAGATAAGATGAAGGCGAAGTACCCGTCATTGTTTACTTCTTAGTCCTTATGTGTATAGGGTACGGGGCGTACCCCTTTTTAAGGGGGGTAGAGCCGTTTCGGTTATGTGTGTACGACGTGTATTTGAATACATCGTCTATGTTATGTGTTATGTTACAGACCGTTGTGTCTGAATGATGTGGATAATGTTGTATGGACCTTGTGTCCAATGTTATGTTATGTTGTATGGACCTGGTGTCCAATGTTATGTAAGTGTGTTGTTAGTAATGTATGGAAGTATTGTTTATAAGTGTTCCCGTGTTCTAATATTTAGGATATGTGGAGTATGAACTTTGAGGACAAAGTTCTTTTAAGGGGGGTAGATTGAAATACCCCAAACCTTAATATATTGTATAAACACTTAAATATGGTGTATTAAGACTAAAAAGAGTCTTAGAAACATTAATAAACAAATTTAAACAAAAGGAAACACAAATGTGCTTTAAAGTCAATAAGAGCCAAAATGTGCTCTAAGCTTGGGATAAACTTGGTTAAGACCTAGTGAACTTACCAAGACCTCATTTATACACTAATGAACATATTAAATCAATTACCAAAGAAAACCAAGCTTGAAAACAAGTTTAAACACAAAATGTGCTTTAAAGAGTCTTAAAGCACATTTTTGAAAAATTGTCTTGTAAATGAGTTTTGAGTGGCTAGATGTCCATCATTACTCTTAAATATGTGTACTATATAATATCACATTTGGGTGTCTATATTAGTGGGAAATCAAAAAATTTCACTTCTATGTGCCTTGTTTTATGAATAGTAACTTTTATAAGCTATTTTGTAACATATGTTTGTATAAGTAATTAAATTGACAAACAAAGACTATATTACCCTCCTACTACTATTTGGGGCCGGTTTTTAAGGTTGGTGACACACCACCCTTGTTAGCTTGTTAAGAAAAAAGTAAACTACTTAAGTACCCTTTTACTTTATAAGTATATAATATCTTCATAAAGCAAGTTCTATCTTATCTCTCATTTCTTTCCTTGCTCACACGGTTTCCCACCTCTCTTCTTCCTTCTTCTTGCTGCTCTCTCACGGTAATACTACTACCTCCATTAGAACTCCCACCTTGATCTCTTGTAAAACCTTGCTCACTTGTCCAAATCAAAAACAAACACCACCAATCTCTTCCTCTCATCAAGCTCTTCATTCCTATCTTCTCAAAAGTCCAAGACAACCATTTCGGTGCCATGGAGTTTCTCCATTGAAGGAGCTTGAGCTTGTCTTTTTACATATTGTTACTCTCCTTTGCTTCTAGGTAAGGAATCTCAAACAAAAATTAAGTTTCCTCCTTGTTTTTGTCATGTCCGAAAATATATATTGAAGGAGCTTTTTATGTGACTTTGTTCTAGCTTCATTCCAACTCTTCATGGACTAGGTGGAGTCCTCTCTTGCTAGATATTCAAACTCTCTTCAAAGAGCAAGGTAAAACAACTACATTAATGTTTTGAAACAATGTAAAACTAGGGTTTACAATGAGATGGAGCTTATAGCTTGAATACTCATTATAATGTGTGTATATTGTTTAGAACTTGTCAAAGAATCAAGTACTCTATCGGTTTTCTAAAGGAAACAAGGAAGAAGTTATTTTGCAAAAGAGGTAAATCTACTAACCTAATGTTGTTTTAATGCCTTAGGAGAAATGAGCTTATAAATGCTTATTAAAACTACCTAAAGAGCCAATGGTGAATGACTTAGTAAAGTGTTCTCAAGAGCTTAGTAAAAGGCATATGTGTGTTGAGTGTATTTGCAGGTTAAAGGCTAATATTGTGGAAATTCATGTTTATGATTTATGCACCTTAAGGGCCTAAGAGCCATGTCATTTAAGGGCCTAAGTGCCATGCAATTTAAATTATGCACTATATTGTGATGTAGTGCTTTGTGAGTGAAGTTTGTGTATAATAAGTACTTGATGGATTTTTAGTGTTCTTGGTTGTTTGTTGGTAAAAACAAGGTGTTTTGGTTTAGTAATGTTCTAGGAGAACCTATGTCAAAATTTAGGTAACAAATGTGAAGTTCTAAGTGTTAAAATGAGTTTGATAAGTTAAGGAGTATTTAAAATGGATAAGTGTTATTCTTGTGTAGGAAACATGCATTAAGGTGGTTTAGGATGTAACAAGGACTTAGGCATGAGCTTGAGATTTTAGTATGTACCAAAGTCACTTTGGGACTTAGGTAAAGACTTAGGCAAACTTTGGTAAATAAGGAGAAAGTGTAAATTTGGAAAGGAACTTCAAGAAGGATATAAGGAAGTAGTGTGAGAGATGATGCTTGGGAGATGATGTTGAGATAAGGAGAAAACATCTTGGGATAGTAGTTATCATAGGTGAGAAACACCATTTAGAAACCTAGTGTAAAATGTTGTAAGTGTTAGGAATTTTGTGAAGAAATAAGTAAAGGTTTAAGGAATTAGAAAAAGAGTTTGTGAGTGTTTAAAGGATGGTTTAAGTTGTGTTTGAAGTGCCCAAATAAGGTTAGGGGGTACTAGGTTATATGGGGTAAAGTTTGGAGTTGAATGTGAAAAGGAAAATAAGGATTTGGGGCAGACCGGACTTGCGACCGGACTTGCAAGCCCGGTCGGGCCCTGTTACACTACCGGAAAATGTTTCTGGAATCGACCGGACTTGAGGGACCGGACCTACAAGTCCGGTCGGACTGTGTTTTGTGAGGGAAAAATGTTTCTGGAATGGACCGGACATGGGACCGGACTTGTCAAGTCCGGTCGGCATGAATTTAGTACGGGTTATAAGTCTCTGGAATCGACCGGACATAGGACCGGACATGTAAGTCCGGTCGGAGTGAATTTTCCAACGGTAAAAAGGTTACTGGAATGGACCGGACTTAGGCAAGTCCGGTCGGCAAGTCCGGTCGGACCAAAACTTGTAAAAAAAAAAAGAAAAGAATGTGACTTATGTAGTTAACCCTAGGGTGTATAATGAAGGTAACCTAGGGTAAGATAGACATTAAAACATGTCATACAATTATGTTAAACACTTAGTAAATTTGGAGGTTAAGTAAGTTAATTAACCGACGTTCTTGAATTATGTATAGGAGTGACCTACGGAGGAAACCAAACGAGGCAAGGACCAAGGTATGGTTTTCTTGCAGTCTGTTGTCTAGCGGTTTACACCGGTTTGTGTGTTGTATGTTTTTCTGTGTGTTTACAACGTTATAAGATTTAAACATGTAATGAGTTTACAGTTGTTCATAATATTGTGATGTGGTGTTGTGACTCATTTCCCTTGTGTGTGTCTAACGTGACTTACCACCTATTGTGTTGGTTGTTAAGTTCCACTATGAACTTCTAACAAGTGTTAACTGGGAAGTGAGGAATCCGGTTATCCGGTCATGCATGTGAGTTAAGAGTAGATATCTGAATCAGATTCGACTCTTATGTTGTTAAGATTGTTCTCCTTAATTTGCGTTCAATCCCGCTAGCTTCTTCCAAAGCTTACTCTATCTGACGTATGATCGGTTTTAGTGGAACCTGTGTTTGTGTGTGGTTCGGGGTCACTAAATCCGAACCACTGTGACTTAAGTTACTCGTTCGCCTAACAGAACGGTAATGAGTGTGTTTACGAGCTTAACATGAGGGTCTCACTCTCTAGGCTCTTAGTTATTTGACCCTTGTGGTTTGTTATTGTGGAACTAAGATCCACCGTGTATGTGATAATGAGCTGTGCACTACTGATGCCGTGCTCCATGTTATGTTATGTTATGTTATGTATGTAAATAAATGCCATGTTATCATGACAATTAGCTGCGCGTATCCCGGTAGCCGATGGGCTGCGCGTTAGCCATACCACCAAGGGTTGCTGACCCCCTCGGGGGATCCATATTTCTTATACTGCAGGATGAGGATCGAAGAAGCGGAGTGGCTTTAGATCCTAGGATGTAATTACTTTTGTATACTTTGGATGTTGGCCCGGGATGCGCCTGTGCTCCTGTGGCGTTATATACTTTTGGTTGTTGCGTATACAGTGATATTATACAGTGAAGGATGTATGTAAACACTCGGTATTGTATATGATGTAATTATGGTTTAGTTTTATGCTCGGGAGTCTGATCATCAGACCGGTACAATTGTATTTATTCTGCCTTGTCAATCACGTGGGTGGTTGACGGCGTTGTAGCACCAAAGCGTTAGTTACTGTTTAGTTATTTATTTCCGCTGCGATTTCATTTAGTATCATGTGCGTATTAGGGGTGTTACACATACGTCCTCGGTTCCATGAGTGAGACTTAGTAAAGAAAATACATGTCAACTCCAATTCTACTTTATGCTACTGCATCTACTCTTAACGTGGTTAATTGTGACCACTTGTAGGGAGTTTCAGGAATCATCCGACCCTGATGTGATCAGCATCAGTGTTGAACTATCCTTTCACCCTAATTTGTGCTCAGTTTTCCTTGATCTGGCCAAGATCAAGTTCTACCTCCCACGTCAACTTCAAACAATCAAATAATTATTCATGTAGCATTTTATATCTTTTAGTCCTTCTAATCATAATCATAAATCAATACATCTTCAAATTATGGAACTCAGTCCATAAGTCATTCTTAATTCACCTCTCAGCAATTACTTAGAGAATTTAATTCCTACTAGGTTCTACATTGGTCTCATACCGATTCATACCTCATAACATTACCATATTTGGTCTCATATCAATACATATCGTAGGGATTTTAATTCCCCTGGAGTTTCTACTCCTCTTTTCCTGAATTCTCGCACCGAAATTAACGAGGTAAGCCTCTGATACATTTGGTATTCGCATCTAATTGTGCGTAATAACCCCAACCACATAAGAATGAATACATGTGTTTATATAACATACGTATCAAACATCCCAACTAATTTTATTGTGCTATGCACACTATAGTTTACGTACTCAATACGTGAAACATACGCTAAGCGACTGGACGCTCTACCCCCCTTAAAATGGATTACGCCCACGTAATCAACATTATATCATCCTTGAACATAGGTTCAAGATGTATAGGTGTCATGGAGCATTCTGGCTTCCATGTAGTCTATCTCACATTACGATTGGGTCAGAGGGTCTTCACCATGGTAATGGCTTAGTCTCTGTATCAAGGATTCTTATTGGTGTTTATACCAATCTTACAACTGGGTTCCAGTGTAGCCTCTAAGGCTCCAAAGTATTCGGTAGATAAGTCGTATATTTTATTCGACTGGAAGATGTGAGACACATCCTTCCTTCTTCTCTTTTGTTAGGTATATCAAACCTTTTAAGATACGGTCCACTAGCTTCTGCTGCGTGACTCTGGTAATCTTGGGTCTTAGTTTGCCCTTCCTATCCTCTTCAATATATTTTACAGCACCTTTGTATCCTTATAACTTAGGAATAAAGGTCTCTTAATGGACGCGTGGTATCTTTATCTATACACGGTCTCAATGAGTTATAGCTTGTCTATCCAGTTCTCTGGAGATCTGATGTTCATGCTCTTATTACGCCTTCCAGCGTCTGAATTGTTTCCTACTAACTGACCCTCAGTCTGAGATTCCCGTGTCATCTGGACTTACTGTTTAGTGCTTATTGCTCTTCACAGTTTCCTCATAAATCTTGAGACATATTAATTGTTCATACTTACTAATCAGTGCTTCTAGTACTTCGTAACTCTTAATTGTTTCCTCATGGAATGAGTTCTCTGACTCTTTTAATCTTACTAGTTTAACTGAGTTCTTCCTCTTCAATTGTCTGCGGTCAATTGCTGTTCTAGTGTGAGTTTGCATCGCTGACTGTCGTACGAAGTCGACTACTTCTCGCGTTCCTTACGCTACTCGTTTACATATATGGGGTACCTTACTGATACACTACTACTTACCCGACTAACTTATAAATAAGTCCATCAGGCCCACAAGCTCCTTTGGAGTGCGGTCATCCCACATCTCATTTAAGTATGCTCGTAGTGTTCGTCACACGCTTAGTTACAACTAATTTGTGAAGTATTCTGTTGTCGATCTCCTCTTTCATCAATCCATTATAACGCACATGTCGTTCTTCTTGAACCTAATCAAGGAATATCCATCAACTGGGTTCATAACTGCATTATACCTTCTGTATTTAGTACGGACTCGATCCCTTAGTAATTTGCGGTCTCTTTCCTTAGAGCCTCTTACCTCATTTCTCATGTCGATCTACTAGGAATGCACTTCCAATTCCTTACGGAATGGACAGTGTGCTTCCTGTGAAACCTTTCATCACATGGTCCAGGTTACTGGCGTTACTGCACAGTCTATCTCCCATTTCATCACCTTACTTACATCGGGTTAAAATTCACATATCTGATTGCTTTTGTGTCAGTATTTGATGACTTATATATGTAATGGTCGCCTTGTTGCACACCATAACTTAATCTACCTGACAGGTATTATTCTCATGGCCTCCACTACCGAAGTAGCTTTAGCTGTCTTATATTGCCCATTGATGGCACAATTCTTTAATCGTTTTACTTCAACGTCTCATCTTATATTCAATCCCCTTCATGGTGTAAACACACTAGAAGTTCCTTAGATTCAGGTGTGTGGCGGTTATCGCATCATACTATAAGATTGTAATCATTTAGTTCGAAGATAATTGCTTCAAATTTCAGGTTTATTTGTAGGTTGTACTCTATCTTTAATAAGTGAAAGCCCATTTCGAGGGGTTTATTCCCACTCAAGGCCTCACAACAAGGAGAGGTATCCCCACCCTAAAAGGAGTGGTTCGTTCTCCACCTCCGTCATTGTATCATCTCTCTATTCTCATTGGTTCCCTTTTCTGACAATTCCTCCTCAATTTAGTATAGGTTTTCATAACCACTCGTATGTACGAGTTGTAGTTCATTCATGACCTAGATAAGCCTTTTTATGCTTTCCTACGCCTCGACCTCTGATGTATTTAACATCCTTGGCTCGTAGGCCCTTAATGCTTGATTAGTCTCAAGTGAGAGCCGGTGTTCGGTTCACTATTGTATTCTTAATCATCTGTAGGCTATCCACGTAATTCGCTTGTTCTCTGAGCTGTGTCAATGTTGGGTCACATCATTGGATGTACTATTGGGTTTCACAATAAGTTGATGTATCTCGCTTCCTGCTGTGGAAGTTCGCTTAGGTAATCCGATGTTAATCAGTGTCTGTGACAATACCTTCGCTCTCATAGACTTGCGTCTTTTAGCAATTAAGAATTCATTTCCATTAGGCCTCTGCCTTCCGGTGTCTAAGTTGGATATTTACCCTGGCTATCATGTGCTGCCATGTCAATACTTTGTTCAACTTTCGTTGACTACGCCACCCGTTAATGACTAATCATATTGGGTGTTAATGAGTTAGGCAAACAATCCTAACCATCGTTTATGGGTCTTTTCTGCTCAGCTACACCAACTCTATGGTGTAGTCCTTTTGAGGTTCTCTCTTTTGTGATTCCACGTCCTTGATCCTAGGTATGTCTTTGCTTAAATTTGTTTTCTCTGATACTGTTTCTGGGGTTTATCAACATCTTCAATGAAGAGTGCTGTTAATGGTATTATTCTGGGAGTTCATCTCGTTTTTATTGAAGTTCTTATGTCCTCCATCTTTATTGTATGTCGTAATACCTTCCTTGTAGGCCATTACTTACATCTGGTCCTCTCACATTGTTGAGTAATCTCTTCGGTTCTTCCATTCAAGGTTAGGCTTGGTGTTGGGTTGATGTTCTTACCTGTAGTGTCGGTTGTCTGTTGTTGATGATCACGTCGTTTAGTTTCCTGACCAAGTCTAGCTCCCTGCCGACTGGTGTATTGATTTAGTGGTCATGGTCAGGCCGTCAGGCCCTCCCAATATTTCGCTCTTCAGTCTTAAGGAATTGTAATCCGGTGTTAATATGTATTATATCCGTGGTTTTTACCATTTGGTCTTCACGGCTTTCCGTATGGCTTCATTGCGGCAACACTTGCCAAGGCAAGTGCGCCATGCAAGATGGGCTATCGGTACTGTGTACATCGGTAATGGTACATTCTCCTAAACTCCATGTAGGTGGTAGTCCATGGGACTCCTTCTTTGCCCTTGTTGGCTTTGGCTAATTGATTATCTGGGCAGCTTCCTGACTGCTTTTGTTAGTATAGTTACTTATCAGGGTATTCCTCTTTCTGAGGGGACCCCTTTTCTTTTGCTTTCACCTTGGTTCTCACTCTCGTTTCCACACCTTCGTCGTGGTTATCGAGTATTGACTATCCTTAGGCACTATGTCGTAGTCCTATCTTGGAGTATGACTTGCATATGCATTCGTAGTCGTCTGAGCTATTGCAGTTAGGTCTTTGCAACCCCTCTTATTTTTGTAGGTTCGGAGTTACCCGCTGCATAATTGACTTTTAGGTAGTCCCTATGCTCTTGCACGGCATTATCCCGCTGTTATTGCCCATTTGGACTGTTGTCCGGTGTTTCTGTCGCTTCTCTTGTCCTCTCATTGCACTTGTAGTGCTTTTCTTCTTACTGGTATGGTGGGGTTATATCGACTGCGTAGCATGTCGACCCAAGTTGCCGGTAATTATTATTCTCTCATTGGTAGGATTCCGTTGGTAGCTCCTGTTTCAACGTTGCGCTCCAATTAGGACCTTCAAGTCTTGAAAGACTATTGCATAACGAGGTGTTTCTCATATTTGCACAATGCTAAGTAATTGCCAGATCGGGTTTTCCCGTGTAAGAGAAAGCTTGTCATCTCTCTGGCGTTCATTTCCGGTATCTTAGAACCAGGGGCGCGGAGGGCGGGTCAGGTATCATAGATATCCGATACACATCGGGGAATCCTAATTAACGCACCTCTGCAGACGTTGTAATGTGAGTGGTTAAACTGGTGTAAAATTAAAAGAAAAGAAATTAAAAACTCAAAATAAACGTCGGGCTGCAAATAAATCCCGGTCGCAGTAGTATAGTGAAAATGTAAGCAACCGGATGTCGAACCGTGGGACTAATATACATATAATAGTACCTAAGCGTGTCACAAGAGGGGGGATTAATTGACTTGTAAAATAAAAAGATAGAATAAAATAAACTAAGTTGACAGATAAATAAAATGGAACTCTGGGTCAGGTTAATATAATCTGCATAATTAAGCTATCTCTACTGGTTTAATAATTTGGCAAGGTTCCTGTAATTATCTTAAGGACTAAGTCATAGCCTCATAAAACTCGTTCACCTGTAATGCAAGGTTCTAATCAAGGTTCAAGCAAAAGCCTGCGAACGGCAGAGGAGTATTTGAGGAATTACATTTGCAACTGAATACTAACTTATTAAATCATAATCAAGTTTCCTCCAGTTTTACGCCTTAATCAACCTGTCTATTTATCACCTGGTCTGATCAAAATAGACTTAGTAGAGCAATTTAATAAATTCGCGAGATTTATTAAAAAGGTGCGAGAATACCTTTAAAGCGTAACAAACTGTATATAAATAAACCAGTAAAAATATAGCATAATTAATACACACACATAATAACTATTCCTAGAGTAAACGTAAACTAGCCTAACATATTAAATAGATAGATAGAGACGAGAGTAATAGAAATCATCCGTAATCACTCCGTCTCACTCTGCTATTTTGTGTACGTAGGGCTAGAGGTGAATTTGGTGGACTGTAAAATAAATAAAATGGAGAAGGCGGAAGAGAGAAATGAGATGGTGTGGTTTGTGGTCTGCTCGTGTGAATTGATGGTGTGTAGATTGATGGTGGTTACGTGGGTTTATATAGGGAAAGGAAGAAGGCAGTATTTGAGGCGGTGGAGAAGATAAGGGAGGTGCCTCGTTGATTGCTCCTCATTTATTGCTTCATTTATTGCTTCCTTCACTGATTGCAGGGGGACAGAGCGTGCAGAGTAGATGGATAAATGCAGACAGTGGACGAGTTGAAGAAGTCGGCGAAGGCGAGTTGCAGACGGCGCGCGAAGAAAACTATGTTTTCGGCGCGATTTTATCTTGTCCGCGTGTGGAACCGCCTGGTATAAGGCGGTTTGTGTGTTGTCCGCCTGATGACCGCCTGTGGAACCGCCCTATATGAGGCGGTTGTGATTGTGGTGGCCGCCTGTAGAACCGCCCTATATGAGGCGGTTGTGATTTGTGGTGGCCGCCTTTCTTCAGGCGGTTGTGTAGGCGGTCACACTTGTGACCGTGACCTATTTTCCTTTGAACTTCGACCGGCTCTAGATCCTTCGTTTGGACTCCGTTTTCTGAGCCGTTTGCGCCTACGCGTTCGTCTCTTCGTCTACTTCACTCCCGGCTTGGTTTTTCCTCATGTTAAACCAATAATTTTGTGAGATAAACAATAAAACATAAACTAGAGGAAAATCAACCGAAGTGGAGAAATGAGCAAGAAAAGTGCTAATATTATACATGAAATACACCTAATAAATATGCTCATTTGGACACTTATCACACCCCCACACTTATCTTTTTGCTTGTCCTCAAGCAAAACTACGTACCCAAGTAGGGAATGCTCAATACTAACAAATATTACTATGAAGGGTAGGATAAACATGATCTTTAAACTTATTGAGGAGTGTGAAAAATTAACTGCTGGTGGCATAGGTGTGCTCAGGGTAAAAATAAAATATAGAGTTTCGGGGTATGATCTAAGGTACTTCAATGTTTCTTTTAGGTGACTTTGAGAACTTTTACCATGGCCAACTTCTCTCAAGAATGGGCATTGAGGAGAAAACAAAAGGAAAAATAGATTCATGCATTTGTTTCACTTTTGCATAAGGGATGAGAAAATGTAGGCATAATGCCTTTGTATTTTAAGAACACTCAACTCTCTTTGGTTGGTTACCAATGGTGTCTCGAAAGTCCTTTATTATTTTTCTTTCTCTCTTTTTTTTAACAGAAAAGTACCCCTTAGCAATCCCTAAGAGAGAAGACGAAAGAAACCCTGAGCAATAAAATCCAACCATTTGCAGATATTTGGTCACACCGCATATAAATGCTCCTCAAAAGTAATCAAATTTTAAAATTTTGTACCATTTATCCTACAATTCATAATAGTATTTATTCTTAAAGAGAACAACCTACAAATAAAGGGTCCATAATATTCGAATTGGACAAACGCATGATAAGGAGAGAGATTAAACATTTAAGCACAAAATTCCACTGAAAAGGGCACACTCCCCCACACTTAAATTGAACAATGTCCTCATTGTTCACTAGAAAAAACAAGGGAAGGTTTCAGAAGACCTTTTCGGTAAGTAGATAAAATAGAGATAACTCAAAGATCACAAAAACATTTAAGCACATAAACGCTCCTCTGCAGTTTTTATTTAATTAAAAGCAAAATTAAAGAAACTGGTACTCCCCTGATTTTATTTTTGCTTGCGTTTATAGGAGTTCCCCCACACTTGAGCTTCAGCCTCAAGTAGCGTAGCTTGGTTGCGGTGTCCACATGGAGGTGCACCTGCATAAGACACTAGAAGCAACCACACTATAAACGGGGTTAAAAGTTAGCAAAAATAAAATTTAAAGAGAACCTGAAATTAAAAAGAACAATAAAGTAATAAAATAAAAATACACCCGGGTTGTCCCCGGGAAGCTGCCCTTCTTTAACGTCTTTGGCTAGACGCCTGCTTCGTTATCCTGGATCAAAACAAAACGTTACCCTGGCATATAAAATAAGAAAATTAATACTCCACAAAATCTGGTATTTGAGGAGGTACTGCCGGGAACGTAGTTCTAACAGAAGACCCGGCGGTGCAGATTTTTCTTCCTCAATTTGGAGGATGTAAACTTCCTCCTCTTGTAAGTGAGGCTCATAAAAAGAACGCTCGATATCATCTTTAGAGAAAGTTAATTCTTTGAAGGTGATAGTGGCGTTTTGTTTGGATAAATTGGCGGGAGGTGGTGGCAATTCCTTCTCTTCATTTTCGAGGATATAAATATCCTCATCTTCTGGGTATATTATAGAGAAGGATGGAAAATAGCGGTAATCGAGTTTAGAGGGAGGGGTCTCTATGAATGGCTCGTCTGTAGTGGGGTGTTCTACCTCTTGAACTGTTTCGCTCATTGATTGCTCTAGTAGTTGAGCGATTCTCTCCAGGTAGTCTGGTTGATCTTCTAACCAGAGTTGCTCTTGGACTATGAGACAATCCTCAAAATCATGAGCTCCCCACATTCGGAGCAGTATAAATCCTGCCAAAATTCAAACGCTTCTTCCATTTGCCACGTACAGATTTTTTTTTTTTTGTGTTTTTGTATATAAAAACAAAACTACAGAAAAAGATTAGAAAATAAAATAATTAGAAACAAACACAATAATAATATAAGCAAAAATATAAAATGAAGTATAAACAGATTAACAGAATATTTAAACGCGGCGTTTTTTTAGAAACAAGGGACGTCCGCATGGACGTCCGCTTCGTACAAGGCGGACACGGCTTGTGGCGCGAATTGGAGACGTCCGCGTTGGCCACCGCTTGGAACGAGGCGGACAGGAGGCGGACAGGATCAGTGACGTCCGCGTCTGTTGAGGCGGACAGGAGGCGGACACGCCCCTGTTCGTCTCTTTTTTTTTTTCGATTACGCTACTTACTGAAACAATAACAAATTAGAAAACACACATACTAATAATATAAACAAAATATATATAAACAAAATATAAAAGATAATTAATATAAACAACAACAAAATAAAATAGACAAAAATATTAAAGACTATTAATATAAACAACAAACAAAAAATAATATAAACAAAATATTCTAATAAAACAAGTGAATAATCCGGGGCTTAGGGACTAGAATAAACTAGTCCCCGGCAACGGCGCCATTTTGCAGACGTTGTAATGTGAGTGGTTAAACTGGTGTAAAATTAAAAGAAAAGAAATTAAAAACTCAAAATAAACGTCGGGCTGCAAATAAATCCCGGTCGCAGTAGTATAGTGAAAATGTAAGCAACCGGATGTCGAACCGTGGGACTAATATACATATAATAGTACCTAAGCGTGTCACAAGAGGGGGGATTAATTGACTTGTAAAATAAAAAGATAGAATAAAATAAACTAAGTTGACAGATAAATAAAATGGAACTCTGGGTCAGGTTAATATAATCTGCATAATTAAGCTATCTCTACTGGTTTAATAATTTGGCAAGGTTCCTGTAATTATCTTAAGGACTAAGTCATAGCCTCATAAGAACTCGTTCACCTGTAATGCAAGGTTCTAATCAAGGTTCAAGCAAAAGCCTGCGAACGGCAGAGGAGTATTTGAGGAATTACATTTGCAACTGAATACTAACTTATTAAATCATAATCAAGTTTCCTCCAGTTTTACGCCTTAATCAACCTGTCTATTTATCACCTGGTCTGATCAAAATAGACTTAGTAGAGCAATTTAATAAATTCGCGAGATTTATTAAAAAGGTGCGAGAATACCTTTAAAGCGTAACAAACTGTATATAAATAAACCAGTAAAAATATAGCATAATTAATACACACACATAATAACTATTCCCAGAGTAAACGTAAACTAGCCTAACATATTAAATAGATAGATAGAGACGAGAGTAATAGAAATCATCCGTAATCACTCCGTCTCACTCTGCTATTTTGTGTACGTAGGGCTAGAGGTGAATTTGGTGGACTGTAAAATAAATAAAATGGAGAAGGCGGAAGGAGAGAAATGAGATGGTGTGTGGTTTGTGGTCTGTTCGTGTGAATTGATGGTGTGTAGATTGATGGTGGTTACGTGGGTTTATATAGGGAAAGGAAGAAGGCAGTATTTGAGGCGGTGGAGAAGATAAGGGAGGTGCCTCGTTGATTGCTCCTCATTTATTGCTTCATTTATTGCTTCCTTCACTGATTGCAGGGGGACAGAGCGTGCAGAGTAGATGGATAAATGCAGACAGTGGACGAGTTGAAGAAGTCGGCGAAGGCGAGTTGCAGACGGCGCGCGAAGAAAACTATGTTCGGGCGCGATTTTATCTTGTCCGCGTGTGGAACCGCCTGGTATAAGGCGGTTTGTGTGTTGTCCGCCTGATGACCGCCTGTGGAACCGCCCTATATGAGGCGGTTGTGATTGTGGTGGCCGCCTGTAGAACCGCCCTATATGAGGCGGTTGTGATTTGTGGTGGCCGCCTTTCTTCAGGCGGTTGTGTAGGCGGTCACACTTGTGACCGTGACCTATTTTCCTTCGAACTTCGACCGGCTCTAGATCCTTCGTTTGGACTCTGTTTTCTGAGCCGTTTGCGCCTACGCGTTCGTCTCTTCGTCTACTTCACTCCCGGCTTGGTTTTTCCTCATGTTAAACCAATAATTTTGTGAGATAAACAATAAAACATAAACTAGAGGAAAATCAACCGAAGTGGAGAAATGAGCAAGAAAAGTGCTAATATTATACATGAAATACACCTAATAAATATGCTCATTTGGACACTTATCAACCTCTCACACTAATACTCAACCCTTATCCCAAAGTCTACTATTCCTAACTCGGTAATTCCTAAGCTTGGTAATTTCCAGTCATCAGAGCGTAACTACGCTCTGATACCACTTTTTGTAACACCCGATCTCCAAATACAGTGATCGACGCCCTAAGTCCATCTCGTTCATTAACAACGCAGCGGAAAAGTTCTACTAAATTGGTGTTACCGCCATTAGTCACCCACGTGACTAACTAGGCCTATTCTCTTACAAGTCACGGTCTGACTAACCGGATAATTACTTGAGCATCTATACAATACAATTCATAAACCACAACTTATACCGAGTATCTCATATCCTAATACATCATACTAACATCTCATCCATTTACTAAACGAGTGAACATGCACAACTCGTGTAACAAATGTAAAAGCAACCCGAAGTACTCCACCCACTCCTACTCTCAGGTTGAGTCCTCGTCTGGCACCTACCTGCAAAGTTTAAATCACAGGCCCCAAGGGGCTCAGCACATTGCTGGTACAGAAAACGTGCAGCCCACAAGCTAACAGGACTACACACGACTACTTTGTCGTACACATGCAGTTGATTATTCATACAAATAATAATAAGAAGTACGATAACAAGCAACACACCCATGTGAAACATTCACAGCTCCAATAAATCGAACGTCGTAATGGACGCCCATTAATGAGTAAATGAGATTCTTAACTCCTAAGGCCTGTGAGTTGCTTAGTTCTCGTGTTTGACCATACCTTATAAGTGTCAACCGTTCTCTTAAAAGAACTGGTTGTTCTCTAACTGAATTGTTTATTTTTGTCGGGTCAAAGTAACCCTAACCAATGAGTTATTAGCTCCATTGGGTTAATAAACATTAATTCTTAAGTTATGAGGGGTGTAGGCTTGACCCTCCCGCGCCTCCTGAATTTGCCTCCCATCTCGAACTGTTCACTCGAGATGGTCGGGTCTGTTTGTCGACCCTAGGCGACAAGTCGTAGACGAGCCATATGCGGAAGACGGATCTGATACAGATGCCGACCTCCAAACCTAAACATGCATGACCGGAGTCAGTCCCGGATTCCTCTCCCCCCAAGTTCCAGTTAGTTGAAGTCTCATTGACAATTTGTTAGTTAAACCTCTCTCGGTATTAACCAACTAACAACGGAGAGCATTTATAACCTTATACAATTGTTACTAAACATAGTTAATGAACAAGCTCTAAATCAAGTCGTGTTAGTGTGCAATGGACACACAATAACAATACAGTAAATCGGTTTCATGCTTAATCTTGTTTGGTCGTATCATAATAACACATAGCACACAAACCGAGGTAGACCCCGTTAGCAAACAAGCTACAAGAATCCCATACCTTAGCCTATCGACGTTTGTCCACTCCCGGATGACGTCTCGACTATTCCGGTCACCTACTCAGCTCCTTTAGTTCATTAGGATGTCGTGGTTAAATAACTTAATTTTCGTATTTTCACTATTCACCGTATTTTACTATTCATGTATACGTATTTTACTATTCACGTATACGTCTCGTATTTGACTATTCATATATACGTAGTTACTATTCATGTGTACGTATTTACTATTCATGTATACGTATTTACTATTCATAAATACATATTTACTATTCATAAATACATATTTACTATTCATGTATACGTATTTACTATTCATGTATATGGGTACTATTCACGTATACGGGTATTTTCCATGTATACCAAAATTTACGTATACGTCCGTATGATACTCCGTATCAATACATATTTGCTTCTTTTTTCTAATACAACTTGTATTTACATTAAAATATTTTAAATATTGATTTCTCCTATACTTATTAAATTACGGGTATACCCCTCGTATACCTTAAGTATATACGGGTCTCGTTTAACCCCGTCTTAACTCTGTTTCTTTTACAACTTGTTTCTAAATTCTTTATTTAATTTCCTTAACCTTCTAAACACATAAAAATGTGTTATTTACATTACTTACCCATAGTTTTCTCTTAATTTCTATTTTACTCATAATAAGTTCTAAACTTATTTTTATTTCTAATTTCTTCCAAAGTATTTCTTAACTAATTTATTTTATTCTTTTGGTCAATTACCAAAATATACCTAGGTTTGACCAGTCTATTACGGTCAAACCCTCAATTTTCCAGAAATTACCAAATTACCCCTAAAGTTAATTTAACTTAACTTTTTATTCCTTTATCCTTTCAATATCTAATCTTTTGCTACAAATTTTATTCTAACTCCTTTAAACATTTTATAAATTGTCATTGACCCTGTTTGACCAAGTTTGACCACGTTGGACCAGTAAAATTACCATTTTACCCTTGTGGTCTATTCTTTTATTTATTAACCAATTTAACACCAACTAATTTCTAATTTTCGTAGTTAATTTTCCTACAGATTTTTGAACATCAAAAATCATTTTAAACATCTCTAAATCACCAGATTTAATTATCTAATGATAGTATAAATACCATCTATTAACCTAAATATACCAAAAACCTATAAATTCCAACACTTATAAACTCTTTATAAATTATAAACTTAATTCTACAATTATTTTCTCATCATCTAAACTCTCAAAAATTCTATACTAACCTCATTTATTTTCGGCAATGATAATATATAACCAAAACTTCTAAAATTTTTACATATTACTCTTAATTATACTAATTCCTTTAATTTAACTTAGTTATATAAGTTTCCTAACTCACATATAAAGTCTTAATTTTCGGCCACCCCATAAATTATAGTATATGAATTTTTCTAATATATTATGATAGCTTATATTGAAGTTTATATCATAAGGGTTATAAATCTAATTTTAGATTTACAAATTATTAACATTTAATGTGTCAAAAATTAAATCTAACACACTTATAATTTTGGTAATAATAAACAAGATGAACAATATGTTAGATCATATATAGATCAACAATCAGAACCTTGAAATAGGTAGTTGTAGGATTTACCTTGTATATTAACCATTAGCTTAATATTTAAGCTTGATTTCCTTAGAAATTTTGACAGCAATTTGCTAGAAAAATTGGCTCCAAAATCATAGAATAAGATTAAGAATAAGAAGGGTTAGTATCCCTAGGCAATCGGCCTTGATGAAAATCAAAGAAGAAAGAGTTTCCAAGAAGGCAATGTTTTACCTCGAGAATCAAAATCACTTCTTCGTGGTTTTTCCTGAGAATCCGGGGGCTCATGAGCTATGGTTGTAAAGCTCTTCGAAAGAGGATTCCAACGAGCTATCAAGCTTAGAATTTGGACTTAAGATGAGAAAGTTATGATCTGTGCCAACAAGGTGTTCTTTAAGGTACTAATCTAAGAACAATGGAGTTTTTGTGTTGTCTCTTCAAAGAGATGAGGAGCTACGAGTTTGGGAGCTCTCATAATGATAGGTAAGTGTCTGATTAATGAATTATTCAGGGGACAAGGTGATAAGGCAATCAAGGAAAGTCATGGTAGGTGTAAAGTAAGCAAAATTGAATTTTAACACCTTTAATGACTCATCATGAAGTAGGCAGCCTTAGTCATGATTTTGTCTGATTTTTTTTTGTTTCTTCATTATATTTATGTAATATTAGATGTATTAATATCGTTCATAAGGACTTATACCATGTGGTAGGTATGTTACATAGCCAAAAATGCCTTAAAACACCATTTTATGTGCTTCCGGGTTCACATTGATCATGCAATTTGTTTTGGATAGTTTGAATGTGTCCTTAATATATTTACAACCTTTAGAAACTTTGTTCATGAAATAGAATGTTGCTCATTCCAATTTAAACCAAATCGTTTAGTGGTTTCTTCTTGACTTTCGTCAGTTTAGTACCTGTTTACTGTGGACTTTGTATACTTAATTTGTGTGTATACGCAATGGCTCCTATGACCATTTAATTGTTGTTCCCTTATTTCTTTATGGTATTTAGGCTCATTAGCCTTTTCGTTCCATGTATACATGCTTAAAGCACATTTTTCTTTAAAGTACATTTTTGTGCTCTAAGGTGCGTTTTCGGTTTAAACGCTAATTCCGCTTAATACGTATTACTAACCTTAGAGGTATTTCACATTTGAAATCTCTTGGGAACTTATTGGTAGTTCCCTAATTTATTTATGCTCTTTAAAACACCTTTTGTTCTAATTGTTCCTAAAGCATGTTTTGGTGTAAGTTGTTGTTTAACACTTCTTCGAATGTTTCTAAGGCACATTCTAGCCTTAGTATATCCTAATTAGATAGTTCATTATTATATTAAGGTTTAGGGTATTTCAATCTACCCCCCTTAAAAGAACTTTGTCCCTAAAGTTCCTATGTATCTATATATCTTAGAACACATAGGTATCTTCACACTAAAAGATCATATAGATCACTCAATATCTGTATAGGCATTCTGACTCATAAGGTCTGCCATATATATATATATATATATATATTTACCACACTTGTCACACAACATGTCTTTTACATGTTTTAGTAATCAAAATACTCTTTGTATATTCTTTGCTGTATACTCCTCAAGTAACCGGTCCGGAGACAAAGGTTTTCATGTCCTCGAGTTCATGAGCGAGTAATACAGAAAATGTTATCCGCAAGTACCGATTGCGCTGGACTCTTACGCTCTCTGGTCCACAGTCCTTTGGAAGATTAAAACATCACATACTTTTGTCGTATCCCCCCATGTCAACGGTCCAAAGACAAAGGCTCGTACATCCACGCCTTCATGGGCTGAGTGATACAAAACCATTTTGTTCTCCTCATGTCACCGATCCGAAGACAAGGGCACACACGTCCTCGGTTCCATGAGTGAGACTTAGTAAAGAAAATACATGTCAACTCCAATTCTACTTTATGCTACTGCATCTACTCTTAACGTGGTTAATTGTGACCACTTGTAGGGAGTTTCAGGAATCATCTGACCCTGATGTGATCAGCATCAGTGTTGAACTATCCTTTCACCCCAATTTGTGTTCAGTTTTCCTTGATCTGGCCAAGATCAAGTTCTACCTCCCACGTCAACTTCAAATAATCAAATAATTATTCATGTAGCATTTTATATCTTTTAGTCCTTCTAATCATAATCATAAATCAATACATCTCCAAATTATGGAACTCAGTCCATAAGTCATTCTTAATTCACCTCTCAGCAATTACTTAGAGAATTTAATTCCTACTAGGTTCTACATTGGTCTCATACCGATTCATACCTCATAACATTACCATATTTGGTCTCATATCAATACATATCGTAGGGATTTTAATTCCCCTGGAGTTTCTACTCCTCTTTTCCTGAATTCTCGCACCGAAGTTAACGAGGTAAGCCTCTAATACATCTGGTATTCGCATCTAATTGTGCGTAATAACCCCAACCATATAAGAATGAATACATGTGTTTATATAACATACGTATCAAACATCCCAACTAATTTTATTGTGCTATGCACACTGTAGTTTACGTACTCAATACGTGAAACATACGCTAAGCGACTGGGCGCTCTACCCCCCTTAAAATGGATTACGCCCACGTAATCAACATTATATCATCCTTGAACATAGGTTCAAGATGTTTAGGTGTCATGGAGCATTCTGGCTACCATGTAGTCTATCTCACATTACGATTGGGTCAGAGGGTCTTCACCACGGTAATGGCTTAGTCTCTGTATCAAGGATTCTTATTGGTGTTTATACCAATCTTACAACTGGGTTCCAGTGTAGCCTCTAAGGCTCCAAAGTATTTGGTAGATAAGTCGTATATTTTATTCGACTGGAAGATGTGAGACACATCCTTCCTTCTTCTCTTTTGTTAGGTATATCAAACCTTTTAAGATACGGTCCACTAGCTTCTGCTGCGCGACTCTGATAATCTTGGGGCTTAGTTTGCCCTTCCTATCCTCTTCAATATATTTTACAGCTCCTTTGTATCCTTATAACTTAGGAATAAAGGTCTCTTAATGGACGTGTGGTATCTTTATCTATACACGGTCTCAATGAGTTATAGCTTGTCTATCCAGTTCTCTGGAGATCTGATGTTCATGCTCTTATTACGCCTTCCAGCGTCTGAATTGTTTCCTACTAACTGACCCTCAGTCTGAGATTCCCGTGTCATCTGGACTTACTGTTTAGTGCTTATTGCTCTTCACAGTTTCCTCATAAATCTTGAGACATATTAATTGTTCGTACTTACTAATCACTGCTTCTCGCACTTCGTAACTCTTAATTGTTTCCTCATGGAATGAGTTCTCTGACTCTTTTAATCTTACTAGTTTAACTGAGTTCTTCCTCTTCAATTGTCTGCGGTCAATTGCTGTTCTGGTGTGAGTTTGCATCGCTGACTGTCGTACAAAGTCAACTACTTCTCGCGTTCCTTACACTACTCATTTACATATATGGGGTACCTTACTGATACACTACTACTTACCCGACTAACTTATAAATAAGTCCATCAGGCCCACAAGCTCCTTTGGGGTGCGGTCGTCCCACATCTCGTTTAAGTATGCTCGTAGTGTTCGTCACACGCTTAGTTACAGCTAATTTGTGAAGTATTCTATTGTCGATCTCCTCTTTCATCAATCCATTATAACGCACATGTCGTTCTTCTTGAACCTAATCAAGGAATATCCATCAACTGGGTTCATAACTGCATTATACCTTCTGTATTTAGTACGGACTCGATCCCTTAGTAATTTGCGGTCTCTTTCCTTAGAGCCTCTTACCTCATTTCTCATGTCGATCTACTAGGAATGCACTTCCAGTTCCTTACGGAATGGACAGTGTGCTTCCTGTGAAACCTTTCATCACATGGTCCAGGCTACTGGCGTTACTGCACAGTCTATCTCCCATTTCATGAAATACCCCAAACCTTGATATGTGGTTTAAATATCAAACTATGTTATATAAAGGCTAAAAAGTGCCTTAGAAACATCAGTGAACAGTTTAAACCATAGTAAATGCAATAAAACGCTAAGATACAGTTTGAGCAAAAACATGCTCTAAGCTATGAGTGAACTTGGTTAGGACCCAAAGAGCCTACCAAGACTTAATAATATTCAATTATGATTTAATAAGGCTAAATAAGTCCTTAGGAAACCTTGGTGGGCAGTTAAACCAAATAAAACACAAATAAATACCTTAAGGTCAATATGGGCTAAAATGTGCTCTAAGCTTGGGATAAATGTGTATAAGACCTAATGGTCATACCTATGCCTTATTTATATGTTAATGAACATATTAAATCAATTACTAAAGAAAACCAAGCTTGAAAACAAGTTAAAACGCAAAATGTGCTTTAAGGAGTCTTAAAGCACGTTTTTGAAAAATTGTCTTGTAAATGAGTTTTGAATGGCTAAATGTCCATCATTACTCTTTAATTAACATGTGTACTATATAGTATCACATTTGGAAGTCTATATCAATGGGAAATCAAAAATTTCACTTCTATGTGCCTTGTTTTAGTGAATAGTGATTTTAATAAGCTAGTTTGTAACATATGTTGTTATAAGTTGTTTAATTGGTCAACAAAGGCCAAATATATGTTATATAATGAAGGGGCCACGGTTTTGGGTGTGTGAGTCATCACACTTGGCTAGTAAATAAAGAAAAGAAGAAAGAATAAAAGAGAAAAGTTACTTTATAACATAAATATCTTAACAAAGTGTACTCTCTCACCTCATCTTCTTTCCTTCCATTTCACAGGTTTCTTCATCTCCTCCCTTCTCCATTTTCGTTTTGCTACAGTAAGTAGCCATTCTCCATCTTTGAATGCTTGTAACTCATGGCTCCAAGCTCCGAATTCAATTCCGAGACTACCGTTGTCTTAGTTAGAGTAAGCTCTACATTCCTATCTTTTCAAATCTTCAAGAACTCCATTTTGGTGCCATGAAGAATCTCCATTGAAGGGGGAAAAGCTCATCTTCTTTCATATTGTCATTCTCCTTTGTTTCAAGGTAACAAAAACCAAAGAAAATCTAAGTTTCCTCTCATTTTTGTATGTGTCCGAAAATTCACCTCACAATGGTGCTTTTTCTTGCTCTCTTCATAGCTTAATTCAAACTTCAAAGGACTAGGAGGAGTCCTATCTTGCTACTTAACCAAGCTCTCTTCCGAATTCCAAAGGTAATCATCAAATTTTGGTGTTTTAAGACACATATGTAAACCTAGGGTTTAACTATGAGTTGGAGTATTAAACTTAATGCTCATTACCCTTATATGTGTATTGATTAGAAGATTGACAAGTGATAAAAGCCCTTGCCGATTTTCTATCAAGGAAGAACAAAGAAAAACAAGTGGGAATTCTTGAAAGAAAAGAGGTAAATGTGTTAACCTAATGTGGTTTAAATGCCTAGGAAAATGGAGCTTGATTTGCTTAATAAAATACCTAAAGAGCTAATGGTAAATGAGTTAGCAAAATGCTCTCAAGGAGTTTATTAAGGGCATATGTATTGTTGGGTGTATTCGCAGGTTGAAGGCATTTAAATGTGGAGATTCAGTGTTTAAGTTTAATGCAATTTAAGGGCCTAAGAGCCATGTTATTTAAGGGCCTAAGTGCCAAGCAATTTAAGTTTATGCACTATATTGTGATGTAGTGTAGTTTAAAGGTTTAGTTGTGTGTAAAGAACATCTCTTGTGAAGGTGAATGTGTTTGATGGTTAAAGGATGAAAAACCATGTGTTTGTGTATAAGAGTGTGTATTAAGAGATTGAATGTTCTTGATTGTCTAAAGGTGAAAAACAATGTGTTTTGATGTGAGTATATACAAGAGAAGCTATGGCGAAATTTAGTTGATAAACAAAAGAGTTTATGTGATGAAATGAGATTTTAAGACCTAGAAGGTACTAGGAACTTGTTAAGTGTTAAGATGGTGGAAGAAGGTGAATCATAGTGTTCTTAGGTGTTAAGGTGCCATGGGCATTGTCTTGGAGGATTTAGAACTCAAATGGGTGTTTTGAACACACCAAGGAATTGTTATGTGAAGTGTTAAGTCTTGTTCAAGATTTGGTAAACAAAGGAAAAGAAATGCCTAGTGAAGGTCTAAGTGAAAACTTGTGGAAATTAGAAGCAATTGTGCAAAGGAGGTGTGTATGAGAAATAATGCTTTTGGAGTGGTGGTAATGTTTGTGAGACAATACTTTGGTTAGTTGAGGTAGTAGGCATGATATACCACTTAGAAATCTAAGAAAAATGTTATAAGTGCTAGGAATTGTTGTAAGGAATTGAGTAACCAGTTAGTGATGATATAGGAAAGTTTAGTGCTTGTTTTAAGGTGTTTAAACATGTAGGAAACATGTGGAAAGTTTATGGAATGATTAGGTAAGGTTTAAGGTTGGTTTAGGGGTTGAAAAATGATGTTTTGACAAGTTAATAACATGGTCCGGGACCTAGCCCTTGTATAGGTACCCGGACCACCCCTTAAAAAGAGCCGAGAGTGAAGTTTAGAAGTGGTCCGGGTCCTTAGTCCAGGACCAAGACCGGACAAGGGTAAAATAAGGCCGAGAGTACATTCTACAAGTGGTCCGGGACCTTGGGTCCGGACCAAGTCCCGGCCAGGTCAAAAGTGTTGCAAAATCTGTTTTAAAGGCTTCTAATCATGGGGAATTGAATGGTAATGGTTTTAGGTGATGTTTAGGGCCTTGTTTGGTGGCATATAAAGGCCTTAAAAGGTAAACAAGTGTGGGTTTGATGTGAGAGTTGTAAACTTAATACACAAGAGTAAGTTAAGTGTAACGGGAAATGACGGGGTAACCTATGGGCGCTTTAACGTTAAGCAAACATGTTACCCCAATATTAATAAAAGTAATTTGTAAGTTATCAGTTGTTCGAGAATTGCTCGAGGAACATAAGTGGACGTGATAAAGTGGACTCCGGTGACAGGTATGGTTTTCTTGCAACCTGTGTCCTACCGGATTACACCGGCTTGTGCCAATGTGTTTTCTGTATGTTTGCCACGTTATGAGATAAATCATGAAACGAGTTTATAGTCGTTATTGTTATTGTATGTTTTCGTGCCGATACCGGTAACCTCGAATGCGCTTGAAGGGCTAGTTAACCACTATTAGGTAAAAGTAGGAGAACGGTATCCGGTAACACGTTTCCGACTTAAGGAACGTTCTAACCACGGCTATGCGTGAGTTGGTTATGTGATGTTTGTGTGTGATGTTTGTATGTGAATGTATGACTCTCTCTTCCTTGTGTATGTCTAACAAGACTTAACCATGTTGTGATTGGTTTAATAAAGTTCAAGTTGAATCTAACAAGTGCTAACGGGGGGAGGAGTCCGGTCTGTTCCGGCCACGCGTGTGAGTATGGGGGTCGTTGTCATAGCAGGTTCGATCCTCTCTGTATGTTATGGTTGTTTTCCAATTTGGTTCCCAACCTTCCCTTTAGCTTAACCAAGGCTATTACTGACTCACGTCGGGCCACAGGGTCATACTATGTTATGTTGGTTTCGGTGGCTTGGATCACTATATATCCGAGACACCTTGTGTTAAGTTAACCGTTCATTTAACGAGACGGTAACGAGTTAGTAACGAGCTTATCATGAGACTGGCAACATTCTCTAGGCTCACCAGTGTATTAGCAATGTTTGGGTCGGTACCTAAGAGGACCATTCCCGTTATGTAGTTTCTTGTTGTGATGCAATATCTATTGCGGAGTTATGTGGTGCACGTGGAAACGTGCAAAGTGTTGTTAAGTGTTGTTATGTAGTGTATGTTATATGTTGTAAAATGCGGAGTATGTGGATCATGGATATGAATCCCAGTTTGTGATAAGAGGCGTTTAAGGATAACCCGATTTAAGGGTAAGTGTCGTCTGTTAAGGAAGTAGCTCCATTAGAGGAGGAACACTCTAGGGATATTGAATACCTTGAGTGACTTATTAAGTAGGATATACTATCGTTTGTTGAGCCCGTTGAGGCGAAATGATTATGTGTTGTGTGTTTACAGTTGCATGTATGATTTAAAAATAATCAACCGCATGCTAAGACGACAATTAGTTGTGCGTGGCCCGGAGCATGTGGGCTGCGGGATTACCATACCAGCAAAGGTGCTGAGCCCTTGGGGGCCACCCTTTCTCTTCTTTTCCTATTTCAGGTACGAAGTGCTGGGAAGCCGTTCGAGAGTAGGATGGGTAGTCGTTGTACATGGGGTAATCATTTAAGTGTATGCATACAGTAGGTGTAGTAAGACCGAAATTGTTGTCGGCATCAGTTTATAAATACTCGGTATGTTGGAAGATGTGTTGTTGTGTAATGGAAAGGGATAGTAATGTGTAGACGCTCGGGAATTTAGCCCATCAGACCGGTACAATGTGTATGTATTAGCCTTGTTAGCCACGTGGGTGGCTAACGGCGTGTAACACCAACGAGTTAAGTAATGTGATGAGGTTGTTTTTCCGCTGCAGTTTATTGTAAGTGTGTTAATGTTGGATGGGGTGTACAAAAAGTGGTATCAGAGCGAAGTTATCGCTCTGATGACTGAATTACGAGCTTAGGAAGTACCGAGTTAGGATTTAAGTACTTGGTTAAGGGTTGAGTGATAGCGTGAGAGATACGCTAGTTAGGAACCTACCAGTGACTACTGGAAACCTACAATCTCCATCCCACCCTCCACAGTCCCTGTTTGATAACTTGGGAAAGAACGCCAGAGAGATGGAAGTCCTCTCTTACTCGGGAATACCCGATCTGGCTGTTATTAAGTACCTCTAAAGGTACGGAGAACCTGTCACACGGTAGATCCCGAAAACTGGGAATCCCGGAGACGGTCTCCATCTGGACAATGTTAACCGCATTTAATAGCGAAGAATGAAGAATCTTGTGTATAGAAAAATAGAATTTCCGGCAACCTGGGTCGACATGCCGAGCAGTCGAGGATAACCAGCTTGCAACGCACCAACCGTGCAACGGGCAAGAAGTGGATTAATAAAACCCGAGACGAGTGTCTACGGGACCACAGTTGTTAAATAATACACCAACGGTATACCAACCGACAAAGGAACTACAACGTAGTGCCCAAACAAGAGACAAGTCTCAGTAACCACGACAAATACGTGGAACGGGCTACAAAGAGAATACAATACTAAGACAAAGGGGTCTCCCAGAATGGGAAACACCCTAGTTGATGATCGTCATGTGAAGACAGTGAGAAGTCACCTAGAAGAGTTATTGTCAAGGCAGTAAGATCAGTGAGGGCCAACAAGGCCACTGTTGACAGTATGGGTAAAAACAATACCGCAACTGGTATGTGTTAAACCGATAGCCAGTTAGCATGGCGCACTTGTCATAGCAAGTGCTGCTATAACAGGGCTGTTCGGGAAATTTAAGATCACTACGAAGTACTTGGTGAAGTACCATGAAGTTAAGTGAGATCATTGTAACCATGGAAGGGCTTAATAGCCTAACCTCTGTAATTGTAAGTGCACCAGTCAGCAAGAAGCTAGACTTGGCTAAGGTAAGAAGATGTTGTGAAACCATGAAAATTTTCTTTCCAACCCAGATTTATCTAACCCTTTTTCTTTTCAAAACCAGATTTTCTTTCAAACCAACACTTCTTTCCAACCTTCTTTTAAACCAAGCCAGTAAAACCAAGGACAGTTGACAAGGATACAACAATGGGTAAACTTTCCCTCGATTAAGTTCGGAAAGTAAGGAATGAATATTGTCACGGGACAATATAAGGGAGTTGACAACAGAATGCTTCACCTAGGCGTGTGATGGACACTACGAGTGTACCAACTGAATTGTGGGACGACCGCACTCCGATAGGAGCTTGTGGGCCTGACAGACCTACTTATGGGTTAATTGGGTAAGTAGCAATGTATCAGTATGGTACCCCACATATGTATACGAGTGGAGTCCGAACCACGGGAAGTAGTCGACTCCGCCTACGGTCAGCAGTATAAATCAAACAAGAACTAAGGATTACCATGAATGGTTGAAGTTAAGGAACCCAGTTAAGTTAACGAGACTAAAGGAATTAGTGAATTCCTTTCAACGAAATGCTTAGGAGTCAGGAGGTGCGAAGTGCACTAACTGAATGTAAAGACATCGTATATGACTTAAGGATCCTTAGGGATAAACATGTTAGCTGGAACGGTGACCCAGCCTGTACATGGCAAGCAAATGCCTAATGTGGACACATTAATGTACAATGAACGGGATGAAACTATCAAGAAATGTTGATCTTCACAGAAGAAGATAATAAACCAATTAAGAACGCAAACGGCGTGGCTAACTCAATATATCAATAAGTGTGAACTAAATGTAAAAGCATAACTTAGCAACACCCAGGAGCAATCCTTGAAGGGTGTTCGCATCAACAGTTGATGCAGGAAATGACCTGATAGAAACACGAGGGTTGAAACTAACACCCAGTTTAGACATAAGTTGTCAGGAGACGGACTGACAAACCTGAGGGGCATCCCATGAAAGGAAACGGAACGCAACGACCTTGTCATGGAGCTCAATATGATATCCAAACTAGGTAATGTTGAACAAAGAAGTACATGTATGTGGACAGCCTACAATGAGCGCAGCTCAAGGCAATAAGACTTGTAAGCCACAAGCAACATATGTTATGTAAATTCGATTGATTGCAAAAGTATATGTTATATAAGTAAGTAGAGCGGAGAACGAACCACTGCTTAAAGAGTGGGGATACCTCTCGATATTGTGAAACCGCTGGAGCGGTAGTTATGTGAACCAAGCTCAAGAAATATGTTAAGGATGGACAATATTATTATTATTTGAGAGCAGTTAGTTTAGCAGTATGTGTGTATAAAGTGAAACACCGAGCTGAATAATGCCGGCTTATGACTCGAATGATCGATGCTCAAGGAGCATTCAGTAGTCATCCAAATGAGGGATGAACCGTAATGTGAATAATGTAAATTATGTGTGGAAGTTGAGGTGACAGTAGATACGATATAAGCTGATGTTATACAGGGAGTAAAAGCACGGTGCGCAACTAGCGACCATTGTATAAATGTTGTTAAACGATAATGTAACAGATAAGACCAGTTATGAGTTAAACTCAGTGGAGATGCAAGATAAGTGATGTTAAACAAACTGAGCAATAAGCCAGTGGTAGGTACTGTGTGATGAGGAACTCAGTGTGAATTCCATGGCGAATCGCATAAGGGATTTATTGTCAAGAGTTTACGCCTCTGCACTCTGTATGACTGAGTGTTTTGGTATTGCACTTGCGCAGTAATGAACGAGTGAGATAGCTAGGAATTGGAAACATGTTAATTGTGAAGCAATAATGTTATAATGGCCGATGCATAGGAAATGCAAGACCGCACCAATAAAAGAGTACTTGTACAAAACCAAATGTGGAGACATAATTAACAGTAAGTGACTACAGTAGCACTAACTGCCAAATATCGGTATGGAATATACCCCAAATGTTGTAAATAACTGAGAGAGCACTACACACTAGGTAGTAGCTCAATCTCAACCGACAATAAGTCGGAAGGGAACAAGTCAGTCATTGTGAAATACATAGCTGTATACACAGTAAATTATCATGGAAGTGGATGGAAAATTGTGAAACTCACCGAATCCGCTCAGGGTAAAAGATACCGTGCGTCGGTTGAGAAACCATTGTTACCAAGATGAAGGTGACAATTGGGGATGTACAATACAGTAAGAATAACAAATGGAGCAATTAAGCTCTACAGTTATTAGAGTTTCGCAGCAGAAACTAGTGAGCCAGTGATTCAAGTGTTGAATGTACATGGTGAACACGAGTGAATGGCTAATTATTAACGCCTAGAAGCCTAACAGGCCAGAATCGAAACCAACTAAGAGTTTAAACAAACTCCAATGAGAATTCTTGGTTTAGGAACTAAACCGCCAATATGGTTAAGATCCTCTAATCAGAATCCATTGTGTAATAGACCGCGTGGAAGTTAAAACACTTCACGACGGCAGAACATTATAAGCCAATGTTTAGTGATTGATTACGTGGGCGTAATCCCTTTTAAGGGGGGTAGAGCGCAAAACCACTTAGTGTATATTACCGTACAAGTGTACGTAGTGTATGTGACTTATATTGTGCATAGCACAAAATTATTGTTTTGATGATTGGTGTGTGTGTTACGTAAACATACACATTCATTCATGGTTTAATTGTGGTAATTGCGCACAGAAGATGCGAGTACCATTGTGATAAGTGTGTGTATTTGTTAACAGCTGTGTGTGATAGTACAAGTGTGGGGAGTAGAGAAACTCCCGGGGGAGCAAACCCCGACAGTGTATAAATGTGAAATTGTGTGTTGTATTTTGATAAATTATATGTGTATATATATATACTATATAGTGATTCAAGAAAGGGCATGATACCGACATAGAACCTAGTGAGAATAAGATTCCCTAGGCAACAAGATTAAAGTGAATGGAGGTAACTGATAGACGGAGTTCTATCCTTTGGAGATGTTATGATCATGACTAGAATGATTTAAAAGATAGAAAATTGCAAATGAGTGATTTATTTGATGCTTGAAAATGAAGTGGGAAGTGGAACTTGATTTGCATGCGATCAAGGGAAGCCGAACACAAATTGGAGTGGAGGGATAGTTCAACATTGATGCTGATCACATCAGGGTTGGATGACTCTTGAAACTCCCTATAAGTGGTCACAAATAACCACGCTAAGAAAAGAAGCAAAGAGCTTAAGTTGGATTGGAGCTGTGTGTGTTTTCAAAAGGATTTTCAATTGGTATTTATAAAACGTTGATAGATACTTTACATAATTAAAGTCTTCTTACTTAACCTCACAAGGAAATTTTAAACTTAAATGATTGTTTTGATCTCCCAAGGACACGGGGACGGAAGGTGTCCATCGCGACCGGGTTCTGCGGGATCACAGGGTGTATGTAAAAGATATTTTTGATTGCTATACATGCTATGACATGTTGTGTGGTATGTATAATAAATATTATTTTGACCTTGAGTTCCTAAAGTGTATGTTATCAAGACCTATGAGTCTAAATGTGTTGTGTTACATAGACCTAAGTGTCTAAAGGTTGTTATGTTACCCAAGACCAGGGAGTCTAAGGGTTGTTATGTATGTGTAAATGTTGTTAAGATACCCGGACCATTGAGTCCGAGGCTATCATGTGAATATGTTATGTTATGTGTGGATGTGAATGTGTTGCCCGGACCATTAAGTCCGAGGTTGTGATGTAAAGTGTGTTTGATTATAGAAGTTTATTTCTGTAAGTAATCCCCGTATTCTAATCTAATGATGTGAGGGAAGTGTAAACTTCGAGGACGAAGTTCTTTTAAGGGGGGTAGATTGAAATACCCCAAACCTTGATATGTGGTTTAAATATCAAACTATGTTATATAAAGGCTAAAAAGTGCCTTAGAAACATCAGTGAACAGTTTAAACCATAGTAAATGCAATAAAACGCTAAGATACAGTTTGAGCAAAAACATGCTCTAAGCTATGAGTGAACTTGGTTAGGACCCAAAGAGCCTACCAAGACTTAATAATATTCAATTATGATTTAATAAGGCTAAATAAGTCCTTAGGAAACCTTGGTGGGCAGTTAAACCAAATAAAACACAAATAAACCTTAAGGTCAATATGGGCTAAAATGTGCTCTAAGCTTGGGATAAATGTGTATAAGACCTAATGGTCATACCTATGCCTTATTTATATGTTAATGAACATATTAAATCAATTACTAAAGAAAACCAAGCTTGAAAACAAGTTAAAACGCAAAATGTGCTTTAAGGAGTCTTAAAGCACGTTTTTGAAAAATTGTCTTGTAAATGAGTTTTGAATGGCTAAATGTCCATCATTACTCTTTAATTAACATGTGTACTATATAGTATCACATTTGGAAGTCTATATCAATGGGAAATCAAAAATTTCACTTCTATGTGCCTTGTTTTAGTGAATAGTGATTTTAATAAGCTAGTTTGTAACATATGTTGTTATAAGTTGTTTAATTGGTCAACAAAGGCCAAATATATGTTATATAATGAAGGGGCCACGGTTTTGGGTGTGTGAGTCATCACACTTGGCTAGTAAATAAAGAAAAGAAGAAAGAATAAAAGAGAAAAGTTACTTTATAACATAAATATCTTAACAAAGTGTACTCTCTCACCTCATTCTCTTCTTTCCTTCCATTTCACACGGTTTCTTCATCTCCTCCCTTCTCCATTTTCGTTTTGCTACAGTAAGTAGCCATTCTCCATCTTTGAATGCTTGTAACTCATGGCTCCAAGCTCCGAATTCAATTCCGAGACTACCGTTGTCTTAGTTAGAGTAAGCTCTACATTCCTATCTTTTCAAATCTTCAAGAACTCCATTTTGGTGCCATGAAGAATCTCCATTGAAGGGGGAAAAGCTCATCTTCTTTCATATTGTCATTCTCCTTTGTTTCAAGGTAACAAAAACCAAAGAAAATCTAAGTTTCCTCTCATTTTTGTATGTGTCCGAAAATTCACCTCACAATGGTGCTTTTTCTTGCTCTCTTCATAGCTTAATTCAAACTTCAAAGGACTAGGAGGAGTCCTATCTTGCTACTTAACCAAGCTCTCTTCCGAATTCCAAAGGTAATCATCAAATTTTGGTGTTTTAAGACACATATGTAAACCTAGGGTTTAACTATGAGTTGGAGTATTAAACTTAATGCTCATTACCCTTATATGTGTATTGATTAGAAGATTGACAAGTGATAAAAGCCCTTGCCGATTTTCTATCAAGGAAGAACAAAGAAAAACAAGTGGGAATTCTTGAAAGAAAAGAGGTAAATGTGTTAACCTAATGTGGTTTAAATGCCTAGGAAAATGGAGCTTGATTTGCTTAATAAAATACCTAAAGAGCTAATGGTAAATGAGTTAGCAAAATGCTCTCAAGGAGTTTATTAAGGGCATATGTATTGTTGGGTGTATTCGCAGGTTGAAGGCATTTAAATGTGGAGATTCAGTGTTTAAGTTTAATGCAATTTAAGGGCCTAAGAGCCATGTTATTTAAGGGCCTAAGTGCCAAGCAATTTAAGTTTATGCACTATATTGTGATGTAGTGTAGTTTAAAGGTTTAGTTGTGTGTAAAGAACATCTCTTGTGAAGGTGAATGTGTTTGATGGTTAAAGGATGAAAAACCATGTGTTTGTGTATAAGAGTGTGTATTAAGAGATTGAATGTTCTTGATTGTCTAAAGGTGAAAAACAATGTGTTTTGATGTGAGTATATACAAGAGAAGCTATGGCGAAATTTAGTTGATAAACAAAAGAGTTTATGTGATGAAATGAGATTTTAAGACCTAGAAGGTACTAGGAACTTGTTAAGTGTTAAGATGGTGGAAGAAGGTGAATCATAGTGTTCTTAGGTGTTAAGGTGCCATGGGCATTGTCTTGGAGGATTTAGAACTCAAATGGGTGTTTTGAACACACCAAGGAATTGTTATGTGAAGTGTAAGTCTTGTTCAAGATTTGGTAAACAAAGGAAAAGAAATGCCTAGTGAAGGTCTAAGTGAAAACTTGTGGAAATTAGAAGCAATTGTGCAAAGGAGGTGTGTATGAGAAATAATGCTTTTGGAGTGGTGGTAATGTTTGTGAGACAATACTTTGGTTAGTTGAGGTAGTAGGCATGATATACCACTTAGAAATCTAAGAAAAATGTTATAAGTGCTAGGAATTTGTAAGGAATTGAGTAACCAGTTAGTGATGATATAGGAAAGTTTAGTGCTTGTTAAGGTGTTTAAACATGTAGGAAACATGTGGAAAGTTTATGGAATGATTAGGTAAGGTTTAAGGTTGGTTTAGGGGTTGAAAAATGATGTTTGACAAGTTAATAACATGGTCCGGGACCTAGCCCTTGTATAGGTACCCAGACCACCCCTTAAAAAGAGCCGAGAGTGAAGTTAGAAGTGGTCCGGGTCCTTAGTCCAGGACCAAGACCCGGACCAAGGGTAAAATAAGGCCGAGAGTACATTCTACAAGTGGTCCGGGACCTTGGGTCCGGACCAAGTCCCGGACCAGGTCAAAAGTGTTGCAAAATCTGTTTTAAAGGCTTCTAATCATGGGGAATTGAATGGTAATGGTTTTAGGTGATGTTTAGGCCTTGTTTGGTGGCATATAAAGGCCTTAAAATGTGTAAACAAGTGTTGGGTTTGATGTGAGAGTTGTAAACTTAATATCACAAGAGTAAGTTAAGTGTAACGGGAAATGACGGGGTAAACTATGGGCGCTTTAAACGTTAAGCAAACATGTTACCCCAATATTAATAAAAGTAATTGTAATGTTATCAGTTGTTCGAGAATTGCTCGAGGAACTAAGTGGACGTGATAAAGTGGACTCCGGTGACAGGTATGGTTTTCTTGCAACCTGTGTCCTACCGGATTACACCGGCTTGTATGCCAATGTGTTTTTCTGTATGTTTGCCACGTTATGAGATAAATCATGAAACGAGTTTATAGTCGTTATTGTTATTGTATGTTTTCGTGCCGATACCGGTAACCTCGAATGCGCTTGAAGGGCTAGTTAACCACTATTAGGTAAACGTA